>OZ010797.1:472143164-472495162 GCA_963932465.1 Maratus speciosus
TGACCTTTTAGTGGTAAGTAAAAGGCACAAAACTTGGCAAACGAATAATAAAGCACAAACGTAGGAAACCTGAAAAATTCTTGTGTATACTAGGGTTGCTAATTTGACCGCCTTTACTTTATGAAATTCAGAATTTACGCCAGAAATTCCGAATAAAATAATTTGCTTTACTTAATGACAGGCATTTGATGATTACATAAAGACAAAAAAATTTCGCGGCTCAAATACAAAATTCCTGAATAAAAAGAATGTCAGACTGGCGACGCTGTGCAACCGCAAGTATTCGCAACGTTAGTTTTTCTTAATTACTTTTTTATCAAAAAGGACTTAAAAATTCATACTAGCTAAAATATATTTTTTCCCTTGCTCCTACTTACAGGTACACTGACTAGTCGGATTTTATAAACTAGTCGGATGTACCAATCCCAAAACTTTCTTCTATCTCATACTAGCTAAAATATATTTTTTCCCTTGCTCCTACTTACAGGTACACTGACTAGTCGGATTTTATAAACTAGTCGGATGTACCAATCCCAAAACTTTCTTCTATCTCATACATGTTAATACTTCGCTATCACACTGCCAAAATTAATCGGCAATCTATGCCCATCATGAGGATTCTAAAGATATGAAATTCCGTGCATTAGTTCTTGAGATATGGCTATCTCTGAAATCATATAAACCCAGCAAAATTCAATCTAGCAGAGCCACCTATTGTATGCTTTACACCAAAACCTATGTTACAGCAAAACCACCAAGCAACCACTTATGTCAAAGTCTAACTGAATCTGAAGTTTGGGGAAAATCCTTGCATTAGTTTTTGAGATAGAGTTATTGCGAAAATCATGAAAATTCCAGCCTGGCAGCGCCACCTATTGGACGATTAACACCAAAACCTAATCAGCTACAACTTGTGTTAACATCTAACTAAATCTGAAGTTAGATGAAAAGTCGTGTATTAGTTTTCGAGATAGAGCTATTGCGGGAATCGTGCAAAATGCAGCACTGCAGCGCCACCTATTGAGCGATATACACCAACACATAATGACCATCAAGTCATATCAAGGACTAACTGAATATGAAGTTTCACGAAAATCCGTGCATTAGTTCTTGAGATAGAGCCATTGAGGAAATCGTAAAAAATACAGCATAGCAGCGCCCCCTGTTGAGCGATTTGCACCAACACGTAATCAGCATCAAGTCATATCAAGGACTAACTGAATCTGAAGTTTCATGAAAATCCGTGCCTTAGTTCTTGAAATAGAGCCATTGCGGAAATCGTAAAACATGCCGCATAACAGCAACACCTGTTGAGTGATTTATAGCAACACGTAATCAGCATCAAGTCATGTCAAGGACTAACTGAATTTGAAGTTTCATGAAAATTCGTGTAGTAGGTCTTGAGATAGAGCCATTGCGGAAATCGTAAAAAATGCAACATAGCAGCGCCACCTGTAGAGCGATTTGCACCAAAAACTAATCAGCATCAAATTGTATCAGGGACTAACTGAATATAAATTTTTATTAAATTCCCTGCATTAGTTCTTGAGATAGAGCGCCCACAAAATTTGTGTCACACACAGACAGACATTTTGTAAAAACATGTTTTTTTGGGGGTTCTCTGACCCCTAGAACGAGTAAATCCGTCGAAAACCGGAATTCGAAAATTTTCATGAATCCAATACTTTCTTCTTCTAAAGATAGAAGAAAGTAAAAAAAAGGATTCACATTACATAGAAATGTTTTACATCAAACAAAAAAATTGCCACTATAAAATGATTTGAAATCTTCTTACAATATTTGGAACTTCCTTTGAATTATTAGGTCATTAGGTATGAAACTCGTGATTAAAAATGGGCCAGATTACCATCGGGGCAAACTATCACCAATGAAAAATAATAGAAATTTTCGTTTTATTCATGACAGTAATTTTTCACGAATATGGTGTTTATATAAAATGTCTATGAAAAATTAATTGGTGGAAGATTACCACGTTGGTAATTTGTCCCTTTTGTAATCACAAGTTTCATACTTTTCATATTTGATGACCTTGTATAAAATTGTCACGCTTGAACCATATTTATGTAAAATATTGAACCATAATCTGGTAAAATCTGGGTAAAAAATAATAATTACCGTAAAATAGCTAGATTTGTACTTTGGAGGCAAGGACTGACCAGTCCGGGATTTTTATTAAACCTAGAACACTAGAACTGTAGACATCCTGCCGTAGCCAAAAATTAGGACATTGCAGCTCTTGGTTCGTAGACAACTTTCTAACCACCAGACTCTAAACCAGCATATTAAAGAATTGATAGAACTGTTTGTCCTAATTGGATGTTACAAGTTGCCATAGACGATAAGAAGTTGCACAATTTTTAAAGTTACCTCATGATAAGAAGTTTTCAAAAAATCAAGTGAAATGATAATGGATATGATGTCCCTCACATGCTGACTTTCCTTTTGACAAATCTGTCAGCAAAATAATTCAAAATGTATCATAAAAAGAATTTTTGGCGACTTTCTCTGGCAAGTAAAATCTTCAAATAAGTCAGTATACTCATGTACAGTGTTGCCAGTTAGCTGCTTTTTTAAAATTGAAATTTCTTGATCGGTACCATTTTTTTGGGATGGAAAAATTTGCCTTATTTAATGACACATTAATTAAGCGGAAGACAAGGGGAATTTTAACATTTTGAAAAAAGTAGCGCCAATCAAGAAATCTGATTTTTTTTTTTAAAGTAGCCCACTGGCAACATTGCTCATGTATGTACAATAATCCAATAGGGGATCCAATTAATTAATCCAATTAGGGGATCTGGATATATAACATTATCACCTTAGTGTGTGTGTGTGTGGGGGGGGTGATCTAGCACTTGATATCGAAACATGTCTCTAGAGGAGGATTTTGTCTTTTCATATCGGTATCTTTTTTAAGCCAATCAAACTTTTCTATTCTTCTTTTTGTAACTTTCGTTTTACATCAAATTAATCTTATTTTTTTTAACCATTTGGAAAAATGGTTATTGTCCTCGTCAGGATAGGAAATCAAAAGCATATCTGGAGCATTTTATTGGTTTAATACGCATTTTATTCGTTTTCTGATTGGCCCATATACTAACCTTTACTTTCAACAGAGATGGATACTTCTGTTGCCACTATGACAAAAAAGTAATAAAAACTACAAAAAAAAGTTAATAACTCAGAAACAAATTGAGGTACAGCTTTCAAACAAATTGCACTTAAAAGTACATTTTTTTTCTCTATACGACGGTGTAAAAAGTAATATTGTGGGATGTTTAGAAGTTTAAGAATGAAATTTATTTAAAATTGGTCGGCAGATTTCTTGGAATTCTGACGATGGAAAAGCCTTTTCCCGAACAGCCAATGAAATGTTTGGATAATACGTAAATTTCAGGAAATTTGACGAGACGCAGTCGATTTTTGTCGCTTGCAATTTTTAAGTGTAATAACACTATTAATGTTTAATTCATGGCGTACGTAATGTATGATCAACTCCGTGCGATTTTTATGTCTTAAATTTTAGTCTTTGAAAAAATCATTTTCCAAATGGTCATTGTAATTTTTTTAATTGCATTTTTTTTTTTTTTTTTTTTTTTTTAGTATGTTATCTATTTTTATGAATATACAAAGTTATTATTAAAGTCAATAATTGACTATAAAATCCTTTCGTTCCGAAATACGGAATCCCCAGCAATCAAGAATCCTAATGTTCCATATTCATATATAATCTGCTGTTGGAAGAAGTTTTATGTATAATAGCACACTTGCCAACATTCAATTTAACTTCCGAAAAATGTTTAATTTGATCCAGGTTAAAAAGGGTTCGTACGGGTACCGTTATTTTCAAGGCGGAATTTTGTTTTATAGAAAAAATAAATCTAGTTTAAACGGACGAAATTTCGCCATACTTAAGGAGAGATTTTCCATAAGAAAATATTGGTACCGAAGAATTCCTTAGTCTGGAAATTCAAGGACCCGTACGAACCCTTTTAAAGACGTTTTTAACCAGAAAATGTATTTGGTGTAACAGTATATGAGTAGGTGAGTTTCAAAACTCGTCTTATCCAAAAAATCAAATTTTGGGAAATCGCGAAAAACGTCTAACTGCGACCTCGTGCATTGAATATCTCCAAATTTTTTTATACTTATAACTAGTTGCTCTATTGATATCATTGTGTTAAGTTAGAAAATCTACTTTAATTAATTTAATTAATTAATTGCAAAAAGTTTTGGATAAGAAGAGTTTTGTTGCCAATCGTCTATCGTACTTACTGAAAGAAATTAATAGTTTCTATTTTTGGTCATCGGATGATAATATTTTGGATTAAAAAATAAACCTTGCGAGAGCATAAGTATGATTAAAATTTAGTATTACGTTTTATTATAAAAAAGCAAACTTATCAACAATCAAATAAAACTTAACATAAATAGCTTATGATTAAAATAACTTTTTTTAGGAATGTAATATAATGTAATCTATGTAACATATAATATTATACATATATATATATGTATATATATATATATAATATATAAAAAAATAAATAAACAATTAACTCATTGAGTTTTCTTCTGGAATATCATCGTGATCCTCCTCTCCCATCTCCTCCTGTTCTGATGTCTTAGGAATAATATTTTAATAGAAATTAAGTACCTCCATTTTCGACCAGTCGAAATCAAAATGTTTTTCCAACAATGTGTGGGCACCCTTAAGTTTCTCTTATTTCACGGGGACTCCCTCCCCCTTCTTTTTAAGAAGGAAGTGCGGTGTTAAGATGCCTCTAGCACACCTTTTGAACTCTGAATTTTGATATTCCAAGAATCTACCGAAATACACTTCCACAAATTTGAAGATGGCCATGGTTCTTAATCTTTATGTAGTACCTTATTGTAATGCCTTTGAAAACGCACTGGGATGCACTTAAAAAAAAACTTTCAAGGTGAAAATTTTACTTTCATGGATGTTTCATGGAAGGAAAATAAAACTGGATGGTGTCTTGAAGGAGATGTTCGAGATGTGAACTTCAAAAGACAGTTATCTTATGCAGTTGCTTTGAAAAAAATCTTGGTGGAAGCATCATACATCTTGCATTGAGAGAGTTGAATACTCCAGGTTCTCTTTCTGGTGCGTGCACTTTGAGAGGGCCGAAAATGTCTTGGGTTTATGCCTGAGAATAAAAATTAAATCTTTTAATACCTTTTGACAGTAAGAAATATAGAAAGTGATTCTCCATTTTGAACTTACATTTTAATCTTCTTTTGCGTGTATTCTTTACTAGCCCATGTGTTCGTATTTCTTTTTCTCTCCCCCCCCCCCCCTTCCCTCACAAAATGCAAGAATTTATTCACTGTCCGTAATACCTAAGACATGCTGTAAAACTTATTTAATTAGTTTATATGAATAGAACAAATAAAAAATTTAAACGGAAATAGCAACAGGTCGCAGAGAAATGAAGGAAAATTACTGTGATAGTAGCTGATAAGCTAGTCGTCTGTTGGTCTACGGGGATAAAGATAGTTTTGTTGCCAACTCCCTAGTGGATAAGGCGAGTTTTGAAACCAAACCAATATTTTTAAAACCCAGAAATAAAGGATAAAAATAATTTTTTTACATATTATAGTGTTTTTTCGCTGCAGGTTTACCAAAAGAATAGATTGGTAGAAAAAACTCGATTTTTTAAATTTTGGATAAGGCGAGTTTTGAAACTCACGTCCTCATATATTCAATTTTATGTATCCACGTCCACGGGAAAGCTACTTGAATCCATTTCTTTAAAATATTTCTGAATCTTAAAGTCTTTAACCTGTATCAAATTAACCGACATTTTACGGAAATTAAGTTGAAGGTTAGCAAGTATGTAACACTGATATTTTATTAACTGATTTTCATCACTTGAATCAGAATCAGTAAAATATGCATATGGCAGATGTATAACAATATTTCATTTCTCTGCAAACGTATAAAAAGAAAAATTTTTTTAAGTGAAAAGAACTTTTAGACATTGATTACGATATCATTAACCTTCTCACCGCCGTGAACTGATATATCCGTTCACTAAGCGGTAGGTTCCACAGCAAAAGAAGCATTATTTAAATTAATATAATTCCACACATAAGACACAGTTTTGAAAATTTAAGTCGTGATTAATACTCTCAAGTCTTATATGCCTCTACGTAATATTTTTTTTTATATTATGTTGGAAAAAACTTTTTTTTTTTACCATTTTTAATAAATTACAGAGAAAAAACATTTCAATTTTGCCCTTTTGCTCGGTGGTCAGGGGGTTAAGAGGGGAGACGGGGGAGATCAAAATAACCCAAAAGTTGATAACGTATATATGTACAGCCTTAAGAGCTAAATTCTAACCAAAAATTTCAGATATATCGTTCCAATTGCAAAATAGTTTTAAATGGTGTACTTCATAATTTCAAAAGACGTTAATGTCAAAATAGTTTTCTTTTATGTTACGAAATGTAACTATTTATACGATCCCTGTGCCTGTATCCTATAGGTATACTTAGAAAAATGCTCTCCATTCTCTTGAATCAGTAGAATTTCCATTTCTCTACGACCATAACTTACCAAATTACTTTGAATTGTTAATTTTTAGGATTTTCTACCACTGTAATTTCTACTTTATAAATAAAGCAATAAACTAGAAAATTTTTCTCTTAAACTTTAGTGTAACAACACTTTATTTCTTTTAAAATAAATTTACGTAGTTGCAATTATTTGAGATATTTTCAGACTTTTAAAATTCTTTAATCACCGGGCGTTTTAAATTGTTAAATTGCTAATTTTTCTGTCTAACATGAATCTTGCGTGATCATATTCTTTTACCACACCCAAAACTCCACCCTCTTTGGAAAGAATTCAGTAATCATTATACAATCTATGTTTTCTTTTTTTTGTTTTTGTTTTAGTTTAGTTTTTTTTTTTTTTATGTGTGTGTGTGTATAAAATATTATAGGTCAATATATGCTTGGTTTTTGTGAGGGAAAAAATGGGAAGGGAGTAAATTTACTTACAGTTATTTACACTAACAAATAAGTGAAATATATAATGTGAACATTAAAAATTAAAAAAATTATTAATTTAATTAATTTAATTAAAAATTTTTAGAACTGAGAGGAATAGATTAATGGAGTACATCGGAATGACCAAAAGAAAACTCAAAGAAAGAATAAAAGAACATAAAGCTGACATGAAATTTTGTCGTCAATTCACAGCTCTCTCTAGTTTAAGTTTCAATCAGAATATCGCAATAGATTTTGATCAGGTAAAAATCCTATTCCCAACATCCAATTATTATGCATCTACTGTAAGAGAATCAATAGAAATCCTGTATAAAAGCAATCAAGTTTGTAACGACGCCCTATCGTACAATATCCCCAGTTTGTGGTTCAATATCCTGAAAATAAATCCTGAAAACCTGAGCAAAATGACGTAATAAAATTTAAAGTACAGAAGTTAAATATTTTCTTCTACCAATGGAAAGTGACGTATGAGAAACAAAGTGACGTCATAAAACAAATGGGGCTACAATTAATAACAATAATATACTATATTTCCTCTAATTAAATTCAATCCATGAAACTGCTACTGCTACTTCTACTTTCAACTCTAGTAATTATTGGCCCTCTCATTTTCAAAACAGAGTGACCTATTTGTATAAATAAACTGCATTTAGTTATCAAGGTATTTTCTGATGATGAACCTGGAAGGTTTGAAAGTACTAAGAAGATTTTCATTTTTTAAACTTGTAACATCTTTTTCATTACATTAGTCGCCTTTTAAGTAAGATTGTGGAATTTTTAATGCTCACATTATATATTTTATGTTGAATCAAGGTGAAAATTTGCGTTTCGTCTTATGATATTATAAATAAGTGAAAGAAGAACTTTTTATCTTAAAATTTAATGAAACACTCTTTAACTCTTTGAAAGGAAATTGGTTTGAAAATAGTAAAATAAAAATAAAATTTGGCAATAAATATAAGGGACGTTCAAAAAGAAACGAGCCGGAGTCTGGAATGTGCAAACCTGTGACAGAATGGTAATATTGTTGCATCAATAACAAAGATGGTTTCCGACAAGAGCACGGAAGTCCACATGCCCGCTGCTTGAGGGTCACGAGTGCAAGTTGCGTGGCTACAAAGCTAGTAGAAGCATGCATCAGTCGTCCAACGCTCATTTGAGTTGTAAGCGACTGGAGATGAGTCTTCGTGTCACCACTTCGAACCAGAATCGAAACGACGAAGTCTCCAGTGGAAACATCGAAGGTCACCAACACCAAGAAAATCCAAGACCATCAACACAAGTGCAGGAAAGGTTATGCTGACGTTCTTCTTTGACTAAGACGGTCCCCTGTGATAGACGTCCTGCAGCACGGGACAGCAGTGAATGTCCAGCATTACTCGCAAACCTTGACCACCCTTTGCCAAGAGATAAAATCAAAACGACCAGGCAAGCTCACCTGTGGGGTCATTCTGCTCCACGACAATGCAAGGCCTCATACGGCCAACACGATTACGGCACTCGTGCAGAAATTCAAGTGGGAGGTTCTTGGTCACCCTCCATACAATCCACACCTCTCTCCCTGCGATTACGCCCTTTTCGGTCCCCTAAAAAAGGCTCTGAGGGGCAAACTATTCATCTCGGACGACGCCGTCAAGCAGTACGTGCGGAACTGGTTCACATCGCAGAGCCAGGAATTTTACGAGGCAGCCATTTACAGCCTTGTGTCTCAGTGGGACAAGTGCCTCAACAGCCAGGGCCAATACTTCTGAAATACATGTACTGGTTTCTGTTCCTAGGCCCCGGCTCGTTACTTTTTGAACACTCCTAATAATAAAATAAAATGAAAGAAGTTGATTAAATATGATAACAATCAAACAAGTAAATATAATAACATGTAACATAAATAAAACAATAGTTTAATTCTTTCAAAATAATTATTTATAAAATAATAAATGTAACAAATTTAAAACAAGAAATAAAATTAACTAAAAAATAAATAAAAAAATAGTTTAAAACTCTTAAAATGCTTAAAAAATAATAAACTATAAATAAAGTAATAAAGAATAAAATAAATAATAGTATATTTAAATTATTTTTAAAATAAAACATTAATAATAAAATAAATAAAATATTATATTAGATCTTTAAAAAACACAGCTGTACCTATTTTTTTCTGTTGCAGAAATAAATAATTCATAAGGTTTCTAAATAAAATATACAATTAGTTGTGTTGAGGCGAAAAAAAAATATTTTATACAACATATTCACTTTTTCAGAAATGCGAGAATTTTGCTCCTTAATGTTTGTTTCACACCATACGAATCACTACCGCACAGGCACAATATAAATCCCACAGGCCAACGCTATTTCTCAAAAGACTTCAATAATGTTCCAATTATCATCAGAAATACTCGATTCATCAAAATACATAACTTTGAAGAGAAAGAAATACAAGTAATTTTCTAATTATGTGCTGCATTCTAGAGGTCAACTACTTAAGCTTTTTAAACTACTTAACTCTTTAATCTCTACTTAAACAAATAAAAAAAATATTGTACTCCATTTTTCTTTAAAATTTATTGAAATAAGAGTTCAAAGACCGCTGTGAAATAAGCAACGGTTTCATATTTTAATTCTGTCAATTACTATTGATGTTCAAACTTTGAACTCAATTTACTCGAAATCTAAATTTTGTCACTTGTATCCCTTGGCTTCTGTGGGTCCTCAAATATGTAGGAAGAGGGCAACAATGTTTCTCAAACTCTTCAGATGGAAATGCCAGTTATATTTTTCTGGTTTCAGAAATTTTTCCCGTAATATAACACTTTGAAATTTTCAGCCAGGCAAAATCACGGGTATGAGAAATAGAGAACGATACCTCAACCCGTCATATTGACGGGAGCGCATATTGTAATTAAATGGGTTAAAGCGCATATTGTAATCTGTTTATTTTACGAATAAATGCTGATTTTATTATTAAACCTATGAAATTAATTCCGGGCTCAGATCATATCTTGTCACCCTGAATTTGCTGTATTTGTAATCAAACAAACTGCTCGTGAGTTATGTTTCATCTACACAAATCATTTGTTATAGCGTGTCCTTCTACGTGTTAATCTTTGTTACCTTAGTAATCAAACACTACATTGATTGACATCCTTATTTACTCATACACTTATTCTTTATGAGAAATGCCAGACATGGTTATATTAGATGTATAAATGTAAGAAATATATGTAAGATTGCGATAACTCATCTATCTTTGCTGGTAACTTTCAGAATGGTTTTTTTTCTACTTAGGAAAACATTCGGAAAATCAGAATTTGTAGGATGTCAAGAAAATTGAATTATTGTTTAAATTTGGATTCTGTCCAAATACGCAATTGAAATGTTGATAAAAAAAATTTTGTACCAATTTCAAAATACATCATGTCTTCGTACTTAATTATAGATTTATCTGTCAAATATAGTCATGTTATGTAACAAAAATTAGAATTCGAGAAAATTGAAGTGAAAGTTTTTTGTTGTAATTTAATTATTTATTGAATTCCTGCTTAGTCTCACATGTTTAAGTGTTAATAGGTGATACTAAACTCTCCTAGATAATAATATTAACATTTAATTATTAAATACTGGAAATTCTTTTCATCATTTAAAGTATTAAATACAAAAATATTAAATATTAAAAGATACTCTCTCATATCTTCAATACTAAGTAGAATTTTGGTAGTTTAGTTTAACCATATGATATAATAAATACCTCATAACGCTTTCATCCAGTATTGCCAGTGGGCTACTTCTTTTAAATTCAGATTTCTCGATTGACACCACTATTTTGAAATGGTAAAATTATCTTCATTTTCGCTTAAATTAATATGCCCTTAAGTAAGGCGAAATTTACCATTTTAAAAAAGTGGTTCCGATCAAGAAGCCTGAATTTAAAAAAGACAAAAGTTAATTAGTGATTTTATTATTAAAACTATGAAATGGATTCCGGGCTCAGATCTTATCTAGTCACCCTGTATTTGCTGTATTGGTAATCAAACAAACTGCTCGTGAGCTATGTTTCGTCTACAAAAAATATTCGTTATAGAGTGTCCTTGTACCTCTTAATCTTTGTTACCCTAGTAATCAAACACTACACTGAGTGACATCCTTATTTACTCATACTGATTCTTTATGAGAAATGTAAGACATAGTTGTAATAGATGTATAAATGTAAGATTGCGATAACTCATCTATCTTTGCTGGTAACTTTCAGAATGATTTTTTTTTTCTAGCTCAGGAAAACATTCGGCAAATTAGTATTTGTCGGATGTCAAGAAAATTGAATTATTGTTTAAATTTGGATTCTATCCAAATATACAATTGAAATGACATGATGTATTTTGAAATTGATAAAAAAATTTGTATCAATTTCAAAATACATCATGTCTTCCTACTTAACTATAGATTTACCTGTCAAATATAGTCATGTTATGTAACAAAAATTAAATTCGAGAAAATTGAAGTGAAAGTTTTTTGTTGTAATTTAGTTATTTATTGAATTCCTTCTTAGTGTCACATGTTTGAGTTTTAATAAGTGATACTAAACTCTCCTAGAAAATAATATTAACATTTAATTATTAAATACTGTAAATTCTTTTCATCATTTAAAGTATTAAATATATATATGTTATATAAAAGATACTGTCTCATATTTTCAATACTAAGTAGAATTTCATTTTTTAGTTTTACCCTATGATATAATAAATACCTCATAACGCTTTCATCCAGTGCTGCCAGATAGCTACTTTTTTAAAATTCAGATTTCTCGATTGACACCACTATTTTGAAATGGTAAAATTCTCTTTCGTTTCGCTTTAATTAATATCTCATTAAGAAGGGCAAAAATTACCATTTTAAAAAACTGGTGCCAATGAAGAGGTCTGAATTAGAAAAGCGTATCCCATTGGCAACACTGCTTTCATTCATAAAATAAAACAATTTTTGAGAAAATGTATCATAACATGTTCTTCCACTAAGCTTTTCAACTTTTTTCTGGTATCGATCATTTTCCACAATGTATAATGACAAATGTGTATCATTGTACAGTAGAACCTCTTTTATCCGAAACTCTCGCTTAACCAAAATCCATTTTTAAAGCTTTCTCTTTTTTTTTTTTTTTTTTTTTTTTTTTTTTACTATCACATTCCTTGTGCGCAAGTGGTTCTTTACTAGCCAGCAGTACTGATAAATATTTTGGATCCCCTTTCTTAGAATTCCTTTGAATTTAACTTGAGCTCCCGTAAGCAGCTGAGTGAACTAGCTCACAGTAAAAGGAGGGAGAACCGGAATGTGTGAATGTGGTCTAGCAGGCGAAGAAAACGTACAAAGTAGCAATTCTGGAGCTTTTGAATGTTTTGCAAAAGGTTTGGCATAGTAAGACTAAGGTTTGAGTGCAGAAAGACTGTGTTACTGGTGAAATAATAGTATTAAAAATAAAAAATTCGTGATAGATCTGCAAAGCAAAGGCAATCGAAAATGCGACAAACAAACTTTGTTTCAAACACTTGTGAAATATGTAAAAAATACCTAGTTGCAAAACTAAAATTCTGGTAATTTATTCTTGTTTCTATTTTGCTATTGCTTTACTTTTTATTAAGCACGTCTTACCATAATTAGAAATACCACATATATTTATCCTTAATCTTAAAATTGAAGCATACTCGAGTATCTAAAAATTTCGATTTCCCGAAAGAGGGTCGATCCCAATTACTTTGGATAATCGAGGTTCTACTGTATATCTTTTCTGAATTTGAATTACGTAATTGAATTCGACTTCATATATGTTGATGCAATTTTATTTTAAAGGAAGTTTCTACTTCCTTGGCTTCAAATTCACATGATTTTACGATTTATTCTAATTTTCCGATTACAAAGAAAAGAGCTATCACCTTTGGACATTTTGCATTATATTTATTGACTTTACACTTACATATTTAAATTTCTGTATGGAAAAAAGTGGAAAAAGGCCATAAACGTCCAATTAGGCGACCGTTCAGAAACATTTGGAAAAAAATGTAATTGTCAAAGTATAAAAGGTCATTCCATTCTTTGGAATTTATACAAACATTTAATTTAAATTTTTTAATTCTGAGAAAATTATGCTCATTTGAACGAAACAGATTGTATTTTCGCCTTTTTTTTAGGTGCGTTAGTAATTATATAAATACGTAGCACCTATAGTCGTCGTTCAGTCCGTCTGTCCGTCCGCATATAACAGAGCAAAAACTACCCAACCGAATGGTCTGAAATTTTAAATATATGATTGTTACAAAATTTTGTCGAGCCATTTCAAATTTTATGAAAATCGGATGCATAGTTTAATTACAGGGCCAGTCAAAAGTTTTTCTTTACATTACGGCCAATGGGAAAAATTATTGCAAATGCATTTTAATGATGTTACAGTCTTACGAATGGTCTGAAATTTTAAATATATAATCTCTCTATTCTAAAAAAAAGTAACTACCGCTGTCACCGCCGCCGCCGCCGCCGCCGCCGCCGCCGCCGCCGGTTTTGAATTTTTTGTGACTGGAGGTCTTTCTTCGTTAATATTAAGAAAAATAATGCATACAAAAATATGAAAATCGGTAGTATTATACAGAAATGTCTGATAAATACGCTGATGCAGACAGTTTTCAGATCGAAGAATTATTTTAAGATATATTTAATGCTAAAGTTGGACAAAATCGTTCCACTAAAAAAGTTTTATAGGAGCAAAAACTGTTCATAGGAATTTAATCATTTTTAGATCATTTTATGCGTTAGAATTTGCCGGAGTGCAGATTGCATTAATTTTTTTATTTTGACTAATTTTCTGAGGTTTTATTTCTATTTTAAATTCAGATTTTCAGCATTTCTAGAGATATTTTTAACAGATTTTAGAAAGTGATATTAATTTAAACTGTTGCCAACTGTATAAACAGCGGAAGCAATAATGTTTGCTTCAAAAAAAAATATTTATACGTGTAAATAAATTAAAAAATTATTTACACGTGACTATTATAAACAGAAAAAAACATTTGGAATTAGAATTAAATAATTATGTGTAAAAAGCAGGAATTTATTAAAAATTATGTCATAAAAACTATAATTACACGTGAATTTTAAGAGAGAAAGGAATTTGTAAAATAATAAATTTATTAACATGCGTTAGAAGTCTTAAATAGGAGAAATTACGTCATATTTACGGCACATTACAGTTATTACATAAAATGAACACAAAATAATATTGCAAAACGGTTTAAATTTAGAAATTGCGCTAGACATTTATTTGATATTTTAAGAGGATACTTTTCAACTATTTTTGTTAGGAAAGCGCAAATAATATTTAATTTCTAACACAAGTATTTTCACGTGAATATTAAAAAGAGAAAGAATAGTTTGATCAAAATTACGTCAGATTAAAAGCGATTAATTTAAAATTTCTCATTTAAAAGAACTTTCTTTTCACTTTGTTAAAAAATACCAGGAGACAAAGACTCTGTTTACTTAATTCCTTTTATATTAGCTTATTTTGAAATGTTGTTACACGTGTCTACGTCATCAAGTTATTTTTATTTCGACGTTTTATTTGTATTTTTATTAATGTTGTACTAATTTATTTGTTTTTTCGTTATTTAAAATAAAAATTATGTCAATTTGTATAATTTGGCGAGTGGTTTGGCGATTTATATAATTTGGCGAAATTGGTCGACGGGATAATCAAGTAGTACCGCAACGGATTTGGCTTTAAAATTTCCCAATCAAAGAGAAATGAATAGAAATCCGTTTACAGAGAGATCGCCACTGTTTTTTAAATTATAATTCAATCTTTCGAAATCTTTTTAAAGCCGATCAAATTAGCGTGCATTTAGAGTCTACGGTGTCTGGACGGGGGTTGGCGAACGTAGCTCGTAGGGGGCCGAGCCCCCTAGTTGTTTCAAAATTTTGTCGAGCCATTTCACATTTTATGAAAATCAAATGTATAGTTTAATTACAGGGACAATCAAAATTTTTCTTTACATTACGGCCAATGGGAAAAATTATTTCAAGAGCATTTTAATGATGTTACAGCCTTCCGAATGGTGTGAAATTTTAAATATATAATTGTTGCAAAATTTTGTCGAGCCATTTCAAATTTTATGAAAATCGGATGTATAGTTTAATTACAGGGACAGTCAAAAGTTTTCCGTTTCATTATGGGGAATAGGAAAAAAATTATTGCAAGTGCATTTCAATGATGTTACAGACTATGCACTTATTAAGTGCAAAAAAATACACATTCAGTACAATATGGGGTGCAAAAAATAATTATAAAACTATCTGTAGTACGAACGCACCTCATTTGCCACGTTTGACGAGCAATTTCCAACTTGTTTTTAATTTTTAAGGACTCAAAAGAATATTTAATCAAGGAAAAATATACTTTTCGGTCATATAAACCCAGATAAAAAGGGGTTCGAACCCAATCACGCCCGTCGGCCTAATCGTTCGGAGTTTTCCATAGTTTTCTTCGAACTATGGATTTCAATGCGTAAATACGGGATAGGTTCCCTTATAAAGACCCCCACGGAGGACATTCCTCATCGGACCTATATCCCATGTGCAGATAATCGGTCATCATAAATGACACCAACACCGTATAAAATCCAACAAAAAAGATTAACTTGTCTTTTTTAAACATGAAAGAAATAGGTTCAAATATTCTCCAGAAATATGCTCGCCTAGTTTGAAAAACATAAAATAAATGTAAGTTTGGTAAACTATTATTTTAACACAATCAAACTGATTGGTAAAGTTATCATAAGAATTGAATATTTCCAACTGAGCGAAAAAATGCCCAGCCCGGGATTCGAACCCAGAGCCTTGGCTTATAAAGCCAATGCTCTACCGTTTAAGCTAACGGCAGTGATGAGCACATTTCGCTCAGATAACCTCAGATAAGGTTTTCTGAGCGAAATGTGCTCCCCGGTTCTTGGCCCAGCTAGCTTAAACGGTTGAGCATGGGCCTTGTAAGCCTAGGATCTGGGTTCGATTCCCGGCTTGAGCATTTTTTCGCTCAGTTGGAAATATTCAATTCGTATCGTAAGTTTGATAAGCTTACATCCTACATTCTTTCTTTGTTGATAAACTTTGTGAATGGTTTGAAAGGTAAATAATCTAAAATCAGTAATAATAAATAGCAAAATCATACACTGTTTCAACAGATCTATATATCAATGTAAGATTTCTACATATAATTTTACTTCACAATAACTTTCAGAATGAATTTGTTTTCACTAGCTTCAGAAAACTTTTCTAACTTTTATTTGACGGACCTCAACACAATTGAGTTAGTGCTAAAATTTGGATTGCATCCAAAAATAGTGAAAAGCATTTCTTTATTTTTTATTTAAAAGACATTTTAGGAGATTTAAAATGATTGATAAGACCCAGAATGCTTTTCGGAGTATTTTATTTCTTTCACTAATAAGAGCTAGGATTATCGTATTCGGAAATGTAACGCATTTTTCTGAATTTCAAGAGTGATACTTTATACAAAATGTTTTATTTTCTAAACTGTCATCTACATCCAATTATAAGAGAAATGTTGTTTTTAGTATGTAGCACTTTCGAAGAATAAAAATGTTCATATTTAATTTAAATCTGACAAATATATTCATAAAAATCATCAGCCTTTTTGCAGATACTCTTCACATTATTTTATTTAATTACGGTACTTCTAATTTTTCCTAGAAATTTCAATCGAAAAAAATTAAAAGCCAAATTCAATAAGATTAAAACGCAAACCAGTGAGTTCCGGTTAATCGGGCATTTAATAGGTCTGACGACTTCGGGATCTTTATTTGAACGACAACCAATGTATTTGACAATCATATGCCAAACTAATGTGCTGGTTAGAAATAACCTGGTATCTCAACATACAAGAACTATAGGGGAGACAAGGGACGGTTGATCATACGGAAGGCTTGACCCACCCATCAATTTTCATATATAAAAGAATTTCAGAGTTTTATCAATAGATGTCAACCAAAGCTACTGGAATGCTCAAATAACAGTATTCTTTTCATTGAGATAATCGAAATAGGTGTGAAAGAAAATCTATTCTGAGGCGTTTTCAACCTAAAAGTTGTGTCTTTTAGAAACATTTTGTAAGCTTTTTTTTTCAAATAAATTATATCATAGAAATTTAAGTAAGTAGGTTTAAAGTAATGCAGAAATATCGAGCTTTCATTACAGGCATAAAGATTTTATAGTAATTTAGGCTTAACATAACAATGTGCTATTCTTTAGAAAAGGTATATGTAGGGAGTCTTGACCCAATCAATGTGAGGGAGGGTTGACCAGATGCTCAAGGCTCCCTTAATTAAGTGGTTTTGGAAATCTTTTTATTATACACTGTGCATAATGAAAAGTTAATAGTTATATATAAAAGAATCTAAATTTATTCTGTAAAGCTTCAGTAAAATGGTGTGATGGAACAGAAAATGCTAAAGAAAGATATGAAAAATTGCTAGAAAATGGGAAAGTTGATAGGAACTTTTTTTTCCTTTTAAATATTACTTACGATAGGTGAAAAGAAACAACGAGAAAGACTAGAAAGGATGAAAGCGGCTATCTTAACCCTTTCAAGGGCAGTGGTATGTTTATAAAACCACTTAATTTTAATTCCGAAACGTCACGTACCAGAATTTAGCTGAAGTCTTTTCCATTAAACATGTATGTGAAATATAGCCTTTTTCTTATTTCCAAATAAATTTGCTCGTAAATTCCGGTGCCATTTATTTCAACATTTTAGTATTGAAAGTTCTTTGCCCCTTAAAGGTTTAAACCATGTTAATGATACGTTAAGTGCTGATGCTGCTGCAAAAGAACATAGCATCGATCGAAAAACTTCAGGAAGGTAGGTAGACAAATTTCACCAGGGTGAATACAGTGAGATGAAGACAAACTATGTGACAACTAGAGTTGTCAGGTCGAGTGTCACAAAAAAATAGGATAAGGAGACAAAAAAGCGGGACAGTAGCTCCTCAATCCGGACATAATAACATGAAACACTATGAAAATGGAACTGTCTCTAACATAATACTGACTTAAACATTAAAATATTATTTTCCCTGCTGATGTACAATTATACATTCTCAGACAAAAACCTGTTTAAAACAAAATTTTTCTCCTCTGACTTGCGATTGCGTCTCAACAGGTTTGTTTAAGCATCATATTTTTAAAAATATTTTTTATAACAATTAAAGCATGTAGCATAAATTTATTTTCCTTTTCTTAAACTAATTTTATTTCTCTTCATAAATATTGCAATATAAAACAAAGTTGGTCAAGCCTCCCATATAGTGGGTCAACCCTCGCATATGTGGGGAGCCTTGAAACATTATTTTTTCATTATTAAAATCAATCATTTTTCTAATTTCTTATATGTTACACTTATGTAGTAATTTTATTTTGATAACTCAGTGCATAACGAATAAAATGATGCATAAAACTTTATTCTACGTTCAATATTAAAAAAAAATAGATATATATTTTTTTTATAAAAAGTGGGTCAACCCTCCCTAGTCTCCCCTATATACCACAAATACACTCTACCTACATCATACACAGTGAACATGAAAAAAAATCCCTTGATGAAATATCTAAACTGAACTAAGCAGCTCCTTCTGGTAATAATATTTGTTTTATTGAAAATTTCCATGAATGTAGAATTTAGAAAATTTTTCCCTGTGATAGAGAACCCCTAAATGATACTGTACTTTCCTTACATTCAGAAGCTAATTGGGCCCTGTTTGATAGCATACAAACATTATTTTTAAAAAATAAAACTAAACTCGGTGGCGCTAAAATCCCTTTCGATCTTGACCTACATTGCCCAACTCTGTTTTCTTGAACATGGGCTCTTTTTCAGACCCTGGACTGGTCCTGTACAGGTGGTTAACCTAATTTGGGACTCCTTGTGTTTAGTTCCCAAAAAAGTTTGATACTGATCTTATCCGTACTGAATAGATGAAAGGTCGAGTGAACCTTCCCCTGACCGAAGTCGAACTCCGGACCTGTAGCTTGTTAGCGCGTTTTCAAAAATAGAAATAATAAAAAAATATTTCGATGATCGTAGAAAAAAGATATGATATATCTCAAATTGTAAGCACATTTAACATAAAATGTTAATTCATTGCAGCGGTTTTAGTTCATTTAAAATTAATCCTGAAACACTAGTTAATTATTATATAAGGAGAAATCTGTCATAACTGGAGCTTGCTGTCATATTTGAGGCAAATGTACTGTCTAGAAATGAAAATGTTAGTTTTATACAGCCATATATAAATATTAATAATCAGTGTTCCTTCCAATAAATATAATGCTTCGGTAATACATATAACATGATTTTTGAACACTTTCCAACATAGTTGAAAAGTGTTTATGACTTCGTTTTGTTTATTTGTCGTCTGTCTTCTGTCTATCTGCCGTCTTACCGTGGTCTAATTCGCGTAAATGTAGTCTGATTGCTATAAAATTTACAGATTTTATTGGATATCACTATCAGACCGGAATGCGACTTACACAATCATCACCTCATCAAGTTCAGGGCTACAATTCCATGAGCAGTTATAACTCAGTTCGTATATTAAAAATTAAAAGTCTTCAAAGTCATATCATGGTGGAAAACAACTGCAAACCCGATTTTAGTGGTTGACTGGTATGTTTATCATTGTTTTTTCCTGCACCGAGTCCTCCATGTTTTCATACCTTTGGATGCAGGAAAACCCAATAATAAACCTACCGATCAAACACTAAAATCGCGTCTGCATATGATTTCGACCAAGACATCACATGACAGACCAGTTGCATTTTAATATGACAACCGAATTTTGTATAATCCTCAAATTTCAGCCGTCAATTCGGTATGTGCAGCAGCCTCCAGATCTCTATGGTATGTTCTGTATTGCAAATGACGTATGTAGCATTTACGGTTCATTTGCAGGGATACCCAAAAGAATTCCGTTACATTAAGGTCTATGTGGAAAATCGTTTGCAGTGTATTTTACACAATCATAAACATACTGAAATTTATATATATCCCTGAGCTGTGATACACGGTGCTTGCTGCAGAATATGGTGTGCATAGAATTTATTGTTCATTCGCAGTGACACACAAAAGAATTTGGCTACGGAAGAAATTGAGCAATAATTGAACTATTTAATCCTATGAAAAACATGTGGCGCGCTTTCGTTGTTGTACGCGATTTTAATTTAAGGAGTCTTGTACGTTTTAAACGCGTCGAAAATTAACGAAAATCTTCAAAGTTTGAATTAGTCTATCTTCAAAACTCTTTATGTATAAACATGAAATTTTGGATATTGATTAAACAGATTGTGCTTTGTAATATGCTACCATTAGAAATTTATCAGCCTTTTACAGAATTTGTGTATTGTTGAAATCAAAATAGCTCTTTTTTTTACTCCAGAAGTCATTGCGCGCATGATATCTTGAGAAAGTATGTATGCATTGTCATGAAATTTGGTAAAGATACTAAGCAAATATGTGTGTTTAAAGTGAGCTACTTTTAAATATTTACAAAGGTAATATTTGTAGTTATGACTATTTTTATTCATTAAAAATACAAAATTTTTATTTCTTTTTACAAAACTAGGGGGCTCGGCCCCCTACGAGCTACGCTCGCCAACCCCCGTCCAGACACCGCAGGCTCTAAATGCACGCTAATATGATCGGCTTTAAAAAGATTTCGAAAGATTGAATTATAATTTAAAAAACAGTGGCGATCTCCCTATAAACGAATTTCTATTCATTTCTCTTTGATTGGGGAATTTTAACGCCAAATTCGCTGCGGTACTACTTGATTATCCCATCGACCAATTTCGCCAAATTATATAAATCGCCAAACCACTCGCCAAATTATACAAGTTGACATAATTTTTATTTTAAATAACGAAAGAACAAATAAATTCGTACAACATTAATAAAAATACAAATAAAACGTCGAAATAAAAATAACTTGATGACGTAGACATGTGTAACAACATTTCAAAATAAGCTAATATAAAAGGAATTAAGTAAACAGAGTCTTTGTCTCCTGGTATTTTTTAACAAAGCGAAAAGAAAGTTCTTTTAAATGAGACATTTTAAATTAATCGCTTTTAATCTGACGTAATTTTTACCAAGATATTCTTTCTCTTTTAAATAATCGCGTGAAAGTACTTTTGTTAGCAATGAAATATTATTTGCGGTTTCCTAACAAAAATAGTTGAAAATATCCTCTCAAAATATTAAATAAATGTCTAGCGTAATTTCTAAATTTAAACTTTTTTGCAATATTATTTTGTGTTCATTTTATGTAATAACTATAATGTGAAGTAAATATGACGTAATTTCTCCTAAGACTTCTAACGCATGTTAATGAATTTATTATTTTACAATATCCTTTCTCTTTTAAAATTCACGTGTGTACTTTTTATGACGTAATTTTAATAAGTTCCTGCTTTTTATACATAATTATTTAATTCTAATTTGAAAGTTTTTTTCCTGTTTATAATAGTCACGAGTAAATAAATTTTTAATTTGAAGCAAACATTATTGCTTGCGCTTTTTATACAGTTGGCAACAGTTTAAATTAGTACAATTTTCTGAAATCTGTAAAAAATATCTCTAGAAATGCTGAAAATTTGAATTTAAAATAGAAATAAAACCTGAAAAAATGAGTCAAAATAAAAAAATTAATGCAATCTGCACTCCGGCAAATTCTAACGCATAAAATGATCTAAAAATGAATACACTGCCATGTATAGTTTTTGCTGCTATAAAACTTTTTTAGTGGAACGATTTTGTCCAACTTTACCATTAAATATCTCTTAAAATAATTCTTCGATTTGAAAACTGTCTGCATCAGCGTGTTTATCAAACATTTCTGTATAAAACCACTGATTTTCATATTTTTGTATGCATTATTTTTCTCAATATTAACGAAGAAAGACCTCCGGTCACAAAAAATTCAAAACCGGCGGCGGCGGCGGCGGTGACAGCGGTAGTTACTTTTTTTTAGAATAGAGAGAATATTTTTTTTTTTTTTTTTTTTTTTTTTGATTAATGAAATAATTTTGGCCTAAGAATTGTTCATTTTAAACACATATATATGTTTAGTATTTTTACCAAATTTCATGACAATCCAACCTACTTTCTCAAGATATCATGCACGCATTGACTTATGGAGTAAAAAAAAAGAGAGATTTTAATTTCAACAATACACAAATTCTGTAAAGGGCTAATAAATTTCTAATGACAGCATATTACAAAGCACAATCTGTTTAATCAATAGCCAAAATTTCATGTTTATGCATAAAAAGGTTTTGAAGATAGACTAATTCAAACTTTGAAGTTTTTCGTTAAATTTCGTCGCGTTTAAAAGGTATAAGACCCCTTAAACTTTTTTTTAAATACTAGGGGGCGCTGCCCCCTACGAGCTACGCTCGTCAACCCCCGTTCAGACACCGCAGACTCTAAAAGCACGCTAATTTGATCGGCTTAAAAAATATTTCGGAAGATTGAATTATAAGTTTAAAAACAGTGGCGATCTCCCTATAAACGGGTTTCTATTCATTTCTCGTTGATTGGGGAATTTTAAAGCCAAATCAGCGGCTGTTAAATGATACAATGGCTGTTTCCGTCTTTGATTAAATAAAATCAGTTGACATTTCAAAATGAGCTAATATAAAATGAATTAAATAAACAGAGTCTTTGCCTCCCGGTATTTTTTAGCAAAGCGAAAAGAAAGTTTTTTTTTTTTTTTTTTTAATGACACTTTAAACGTATCGTTTTTAATCTGACGTAATTTTCACTAAACTTTTCTTTCTCCTTTTACTATTCACGTGAAAATGATTTTGTTAGAAATGAAATATTATTTGCGCTATCATAATAAAAATAGTTGAAAATATCACCTTTAAATATTACATAAATGTTTCGCGCAATTTTTAAATTTAAACAGTTTTGCAATATTATTTTTTGTTCATTTTACGTAATGTGTAAGGTGACGTAAATGTGATGTAATTTCTCCTATTTAGGACTTCTAACGCATGTTAACGAATTTATTATTTTACAACAATCTTTCACTTTTAAAATTCACGTGTAATATGGTTTTTATGATAATTTTCAGTGAGTTCCTGCTTTTTATATTTTCTTGTTTATAATAGTCACGTGTAAAATAAATTTTTAATTTGAAGCAAACATTATTGCTTGCGCTGTTTATACTGTTGGCAACAGATTAAATTAGTACAATTTCCTAAAATAAGTACAAAATATCTCTCGAAATGCTGAAAATGTGAATTTAAAATAGAAATAAAACCTCAAAAAATGAGTCAAATTAATAAACTGAGTGCAGTCTGCACACCGGAAAATTCTGACGCATAAAATGATCTAAAAATTATTAAATTCCGATGTACAGTTTTTGCTCCTATAAAACTTTTTTAATGGAACGATTTTGTCCAACTTTAGCATTAAATATCTCTTTAAATATTTCTTCGATTTGAAAACTGTCTGCATCAGCGTGTTTATCAAACATTTCTCTATAATTCCACCGATTTTCATATTTTTGTATGCAATATTTTGCTTAATATTAACGAAGAAAGACCTCCGGTCACAAAAAATTCAAAACCGGCGGCGGCGGTGACAGCGGTAGTTACTTTTTTTTAGAATAGAGAGATTACTTGGCACATATATATTCTATAGACCGCATACAGAGCTGTACAAAAGTTCTCAAGTGCATTTTCGTTTCTTCATGGAAATTGCTGAATGGGAAATTTCAGTTGTTGTATTCGTTTACCGAACTAACTTTCAGCATACTATGTAGTATACATACAAATCTATAGACCGTATGCAGGGTTGCACGAAAAAAAAAAAAAAAAAAAAAAAAAAAAAAAATCGGATACTCTTCCGTTTGTTGATGTTAATAGCAGAAATTGGGATTTTAAATACGTTGTTAGGTTTTTATGGAAATATTCTTCTAACATACATCAGATGTCGGTGGAAGATTAAAAACTCATATATGTGTTTGTGGCAACAGTATTGTTAAAAAACTTTTATCAGTTTTTAACCTTCCATCTACATCTGGTGGATGTTAGAAGAATAAGTTACCACAACTTTATGCATTTTCCAATTTTTTTTTTTTTTTTTTTTTTTTTTCAGATTTAATCTTTCACCTTAATATACCATGAAGTTTTGGTGTTGAAGTTGTAATTGTGTTGGAAAGTGTTTCATAATCTATGCTGGACGCATGATTTTTCATTCCTGATAATATTTGAAAACAATAGTTATTCCATCGCTAAAATAAGACCCTTTATCATGGAAAAAAAATAAGCTTAACTTTCAAGTACTATGTTAACAAATATCTTAATCTAGCAATATATAACCAATAAAAATATACAATAACTAATTTCAAGTTACATAACGATTCTGAAAAACGGAATTTATCTTTAAAAACCAGTATATTTTCGATATTTATAGAAGCATATATAAAAACGTTTCTTTCTATGCAAGTGATTTTTGGAAATGTTTGTGAGTAGTTTTTTTAATACATTTGGTAGCTTCCATTACAAATAGTAAAAAGCTACTCACTGCTGCCGTCCGGGGGAAAGCTATTACGGAAAACTTTGGTATATTTTCACCGATCATGACGTCAGACCCCAAAACCACGCTCCGTTCAAATGATAATTTATATAAGGGTGATTCAAAACTTATCGTTCAAATTTCGTGGCGAGGTAGAGAATAAGTCAGGAAACCGATTTTACATCGTGAAGTATGTCCACAAATGTACGCATGCGTATGAAGAAGGGACAGTATGTAC
Source organism: Maratus speciosus (assembly GCA_963932465.1). Lineage (NCBI taxonomy): Eukaryota > Metazoa > Arthropoda > Arachnida > Araneae > Salticidae > Maratus > Maratus speciosus. Next base: position 472,168,094 of record OZ010797.1, read on the forward strand.
CCAACCTTCCATTGCGTCAAAATCATTGTTTTGACTTTCTTAAAGCTAGTATTATTTATTCTACTATTTCCATTTCTCATATTGACTTCCACGAAGCCTTTTACATCTTTAAAAACTCCAAAAATCTCGTTAATGACCTTTATTCAACGCCTTCATTATCTGACGCCTGGAAACTTCTCGGTTAATTTTGCTCTTTCTAGTTCTTTTAAACTTTATTTAGATAAAGCTTACGGACATACTTTCCTATGTGAAATCGGTTTCTGATGTATTCCCTACCTCTCCACGAAATTTGAACGATAAGATTTGTATCACTCTGCATATACATAAATATATCCATATACCCATATACCTATATTATATATCTGATATTTGTCATACGGTAACTCTCGTATTTATGAACCGATTTGGATGCGACTTAGTATGTGCATAGTACACACAAATGTCTCAACCGAGTTCGTTAGCCAACTTCATACACCATTTTTCTTAAAAATGGCGACCACTTTAAAATTTAAAATTAAAAAAATATACAAAAATATTACAAACCGAAATTTATTTTATGTTTATGTGTTACGCCTTGAAACAAGGATTCCAGAGAATTTTTTGTTTTGCTTTTACTTAAAAAATGATTGGTCTATAGCAGTTTGAAATTCTAGGGTGGTTGACCTTATGAAATAAGACAACATAGTGAAATGTGACGGTAATAAATGTGACTTCTCGCAAATTATCTTTCGTCGTTGTAACCGTTTTCTCAATCATACGCTTAAAACTATTAGACTAAAGCATAATTTGCAGAAATAATAATGAAACAAAACACTGGAAATAAATAAGCATTGCACTGCCGTGCAATGCTTAAATATGTTCATATCCGTTAGCGTCAAACTCTCGCCAAGGTTGGGGACAATTGCAAATATAGCCAAATTTGGTGCCCAAAAATAACTAGCCGACGTCAACTTGATTATAACTGTCTTCGCAAAATTCTAATTCAAATTCAGTATTGACAAACATTCTCTTATAGGGTACATTTCATTAGGTGCGTTCGTAATTATATAAATACGTAGCACCTATAGTCGGTCGTTCAGTCCGTCTGTCTGTCCATCCGCATATAACAGAGCAAAAACTACCCAACCGAATCATTTGAAATTCAAAATATATAATTTTTGCATAATTTTGTCGAGTCTTTTCAAATTTTATGAAAATCGGATGTATAGTTTAATTACAGGGACAGTCAAAAGTTTTTCGTTACATTACGGCCAATGGGAAAAAATTATTGCAAGTGCATTTTAATGATGTTACAGCCTTCCGAATGGTCTGAAATTTTAAATATATAATTGTTGCAAGATTTTATCAAGTCATTTCAAATTTGATGAAAATTGAATGTATAGTTTAATGACAGGGACAGTCAAAAATTTTCCGTTACATTAAGGCCAATGGGAAAAAATTATTGCAAGTGCATTTTAATGATATTAAAGCCTTCCGAATGATCTGAAATTTTAAATATATAATTGTTGCAAGATTTTATCAAGTCCTTTCAAATTTGATGAAAATTGAATGTATAGTTTAATGACAGGGACAGTCAAAAATTTTCCGTTACATTAAGGCCAATGGGAAAAAAGTCCTTCCGGCCAGTGCCGGGAGGAAGAGGTAGCTTTCATATTCCTTACTTTAAAAAAGCCAACTTATATTATTCAAACACACACGAAGCTCAATTAAGTGGTAACCGAATGTAGGAGATTCAATACTAATTTTTATCAATACTAAATCATTATGAATGAGAATTTCGCGAAATTAGTTAGCTTTATCCAAGCTGCTTTTATTTAAAGTAACTTATATTTGGCTGCCAAATTCGGCGATTTCTTAAAGTGCCTGCCATTTTAAGACAACATGGTGGATGAGGCTATCCAGTGAACTTGGTCGAGACCTTAGTCATTGCTGTGCACATGCTCACTCACATCGGAATCGGTTGATATATACGAGTGCTGTCGCAGGCAAAAAATCAGATATTTCAAAATGTCACCCACGTTAGAAATTGAAACTGCTATATCTGAGCCATTTTTTAAAATAAAGACAAACAAAAATGCTCCTGAATCCTTATATCAATATTCAAATACTTAAGAAAGAAACCTTTTTCAATTTCTAATTTTTTTGCACCTCACTTTAAATATGTATATTTTTTAATTTAATGGCCGCCATTTTGAAACAAGATGGCTGATGAAGCTGGCCAGCGAACTTGGGTCGAAATATTGATGTATACTATCCACATGCCTTCTTCCATCGAAATAGGCGAATACGTGTGGTATCGCGAGACAAATACAAGATCGTTTCAAAGTGTTAGCCATGATAGAAATTCAAAGTGCTATAATTCAACCACTTTTTAAGATATAAACAAAAGAACAAATTTTCAGAAACAAAAACTGCTCCAGAATCTTTGTATCAAGGCCAAACACATAAAAAAAATCTTTTTCATTTTCCAATTTTTTAATACCTCATTTTAAATTTTAAATTACATTTTCTTTTAAAAATGGCAACCCTTTTGAAACAAGATGGCGAATGAAGCTGGACAACGAACTCGGTCGAGACATTGGTATGTACTATGTACAGACCAAGTTACATTCAAATCGGTTCATAAATACGCCTGTTATCGCGTGACAAAACTCAGGTCGTTTTAAAATGTCAGCCACAATAGAAATTCAAAATGTCATAACTCAGCCATTTTTTTAGATATAGACAAAACAAAACCTGTTCCGGAATTTTTCTTTTAAGGTCAAACACATACGAAAAAACTCTTTTTCATTTTCCAATTTTTTGGTATCTCATTTTAAATTTAATTTTTTTTAATTTGTTTAAATGGCCCACATTTTGAAACAATATGGCGGATGAAGCTGGCCAACGAACTCGGTTGAGTTATTTGTATGTACTATGTACGCACCAAGGTACATCCAAATCGGTTCATAAATATGTCTGTTATCACGTGGCAAAAATCAGGGCGTTTCAAAATGTCAACCACACTAGAAATTCAAAATGCTATAACTCAGCCATTTTTTAAGATATAGACGAAACAAAAACTGCTCCCGAATCTTTTTATCGAGGTCAAACGCATAAGAAAAAAATATTTTTTCTATTTTCAATTTTTTGGTACCACATTTCAAATTTAAATTTTTCTTAAAATTTTAAATGGCCGCCATTTTGAAACAAAATGGCGGATGAAGCTGGCCAACGAACTCGGTCGAGACATTGGTCTGTACTATGTATAAACGAAGTTACATCCAAATCGGTTCATAAATACGCCTTTTATCGCGTGACAAAATTCAGGACGTTTCAAAATGTCAGCTTCGCTAGAAATTCAAAATGCTATAACTCAGCCATTTTTTAAGATATAGACAAAACAAAAACTGTTACGGAGTCTTTGTATAAAGGTCAAATACATAAGAAAAAAATATTTTCCATTTTAAATTTTTTGGTACCACATTTCAAATTTTAATTTTTTTTAAAATTTATAAATGGCCGCCATTTTGAAACAAAATGGCGGATGAAGCTGGCCAACGAACTCGGTCGAGACATTGGTATGTACTATGTTCACACCGAATTACATCCAAATCGGTTCATAAATACGAGAGTTACAGTGTGACATAGGTCAGATATATATATATATATATATATATATATATATATATTGATATATATATATATATATATATATCAATTTTGAACGGAGGGTGGTTTCGGGGTCTGGGGGTCATGATCGATGAAAATATACCAAAATTTTTTGAAATCGCTTTCCTCCGAACGGCTGCAATAGGTAGCTTTTTGTAAAGAAAGCTACCTAAAATTATTGCAAGTGCATTTTAATGATATTAAAGCCTTCCGAATGATCTGAAATTTTAAATATATAATTGTTGCAAGATTTTGGCGAGTCCTTTCAAATTTTTTGAAAATCGTATGTATAGTTTAATGACAGGGACAGTCAAAAATTTTCCGTTACATTACGGCCAATGGAAAAAAAATTATTTCAAGTGCATTTTAATGATGCCGTAGCCTTTCGAACAGAATGAAATTGATAGGCACTTACGAAGTGCACTAAAATATACATTCAGTACAATATACGGTGCAAAAAAAAAAAAAAAAAAAAATTATAAAACTAGTTATAGTACAAACGCACCTCATTTGCCACCTTTGACGAGCAATTTCCAACTTGTTTTAGCTTCGTATAAAATTCGAATAAAATTAGCATGGAGTAAAATTTGCAAAATTTTAAAACCAAGAAAGAGTAAATTAAGAATAAGATTATTTTAAAACCAAGAGAGAGAACCATGAGGGAGAGAAACCGACCTTTTCCTCTCACAGTACAGACTTTTTTTAATAACTTTTCTCAAACCGGAATATGGCTTTTTCCTATGTTATCCATTCTCCGTTAAAAAATTTCAGTGACGTAATGAGTTTATACACGCACCAGCAACAAAACGCCGTAAAAACTCCCTAAAACGACCACGTTCCGTTCCAATAAAAATTGGTCGCTCCGAGAGGTGGTCTCTTAATAGAGGTCATGTTTAAATCTAGATTTTAATTGTTGAAAAGAGGTAACAATGTTACTAAAATTTATTTTTCACATTAGAAAAAATATGAAAATTTAAGTAGCAAAACAAAAGTTAATTACATACATTAATTACTGCAGAGTTTAAAAAATGAATACATTGACGTTTGCTTTGATTTTACGTTTTTTTCTTTTATAACTTTTATTTCGAAGTCCTTTCGAAGTTCACTAAATAAATGAAATTTTTTTTTTGGACGGAACAAATAAGGACGATTTCATTAATTTATCCGTTTCTTTGAGAGTCTCCTGACAGAATAGGGCAGGGGAGTTGTTCTTAATTTGTCATCAGAGTTAAATGTCCCATTGCCTAAAACGGCACAAAGGGCACAAAGGCAAAGTTTAAACACTTCAAAATTACCGCAATAATAAAAAAAAATGTCTAAGCTAAGTTTAGAAGTTTGATGACTAATGTGCTCTCCGGAATTATTTTTCTAATAAAACCTTCTTCAATGGACCAGGAAAAAACGGAATTTGTTTCATTTTCTTACAAGACATGGGTCGCTCATGGAGGGAGGTCAACTGGGATGGTCTCTGAATGAAGGTAAAATTAGTATTGAGCCTAAGGGAATAAATTCCGTTCCATGAAAAAATGGTCGTTTAGGGAGGTGGTCGCTTAATGGAGGTTGTCTCACAGGGAGGTTTTACGGTAATATTAATTTTAATGTTAATGTTAATGCTGTTAATTTATCGCGTTTGTCTGTGAGACATGTTTGTTGAAGATGAATATTTTTACTTGAGAATGGATAACATCCAAAAAATCATTATTCCAAGTTAAGAAAACTGATTAATTAACACATTGAAAATCTCTGAAAAATTTCTTAAAATCAGTAGCATCAAAAGAAACCTTGTTTTTGTATATGATTCTTTATATCACAAAAATATATTGGTTTTGTACACTGCTAAAAATTTGCAGCATTTTGCCTAGTCATTTGACCGTTTTTATCGAAAACGGTTACACAACCGTAATTTAACACTATTCTGACGATATTATTGGCCATTTTATGGTCAGAATATAGTTAAATTACAGTTATAAAACTATTTTTTCAAAGAACGGTCGAATGACTGGTCCGTTTACTGCAGATTTTTAACAGTGTAGGTTTCTAAAGCTAAAAAAAGTTTTTTTTTTTTTCTATGTAGCTAGGAAGTTTATTCTATATCTTCTTTTCGTATTTTTTTTATATCATATTTTCAAAGATTACGGGGACCTTCAACATTAGGAGACCAAAAAAAAGTACTTTTTAATGATTTTTTTGTAAGAAAACTACATGATGGATCTTTTTGAAATTTTAACAGTTTAATGTACATATCTTACGGTATACACAAGAATTAGATTTTGTTGCTTCTACTCTAAGTTATAAACAAATATGTTCAACCAGACTTTTTGACACGGTGGGCAAGATTAAAAAAAGACTACTCAATGGATCATCTTGATTTTTTTTAATTAAAGCTTGTTTAATTGCCTTCGATATGAATTAAAGCTTTTACTAAAATTAATTTAAAAAAAAGGTTATTAACAAATAAAACGAATTTTTTTAACAAAAAAAACTTTTAAAAAAATCAGCCGTTACATAACTTTTTTTAATAAAATTTATGGGTTCCTTTAATTTAACTAGAAGCTATACTCACGAAGTTTACGAAAAAAATTTATTTTTGAGCTTCAGATAATTCTACAAGGCGCTATCATGCCCACCGTCCAGACGAAATTTTCCAAAGCAGTTGAACATATTTGTTTATAACTTAGAGTAGAAGCAACAAAATCTAATTAAAAAATTCTTGTTTATACCTTAAGATATGTACTACAATAAACTGTTAAATTTTCAAAAAGGTCCATCATGCAGTTTTCTTACAAAAAATCAAAGAAAAGGGGTTTTCTTTGGGGGGTCTCTTAATGTAGGAGGTCCCCTTTAAAAACATTTGTCATTTTTACACTGTATACAAAAAAGTTACTAAAATTTTCCTAGGAAACTGGTATTCTTAGAACTTTTTATGTAACGGCTGCAACAAAAATTCATGTAAACAATCTGTAATGTTATGAAAAAATTTTTAGGAAATTGGGATGCCTAGAACTTTTTATTGTACTGCAATCCGGGTTACAGATTCAATTTTAGTAACATTACTGCAATTTTAGTACATTCTTTTGTAAAGCTGCAAATTTCTGTAGCTTTACAAAACTACTTTTGAAGATTTATATATTTTTTTCTACAGTGCACAGATAAAGTTTTAGTAAGCATAGTTATTTCTGTAACTTTACATCTGTAGGAGTACAGATTTTTTTTTTTTTACAGTGTAGGTGCGCTCGTAATTATATAAATACGTAGCATCTATAATCGTCTTCTGGTCCTTCCGTCTGTCTGTCTGTATAACAGCGCAAAAACTACCCAACTGAATGGTTTGAATTTTAATATATATAACCGCTGCAGAATTTTTTCGAGTCATTTCAAATTTTATGAAAATCGAATCAAAACTTAACGAGAAATTAATAAAAGTTTTCGTCATTCTATTCAATCCTATCATACGTCAATGATATCCCATGATAGGAAATGAATCTAGGTTGCGATGGTGATTGCGTCCTAGTTAAGATAGAGTCCGATTATTTCCGTATTACTGAATTTAATATATATAATCGCAATATATTTTACTAACTGACCCGCCCGGCGTTGCCCGGGCCCGTAATAATATTCTTAAATGAATCTGAAATTTTTAATTGCAGGTCCGTTCAGAGGGGGGCGGGTGGAGACGGTGCAAATTACCAGGGACTGACTCTTGTTCAGTTTCAAAGTTGTGTAAAGTCAAAGGTTAAGTTTTTTAATTTTCATGTCTCATACTTTAAACTTTTTTATTCCAAATTAACTGATGAATTTAATTAAAATGTAATTATATTTTATATAATTTAATTTTTTATTTAAAATCTTTATATGAAAAAGCAATTACTAATATAACAAAGTGTAATACTGAAAAAGAAATAATAAAATTGTAAGCTATATAGAATTTTTTAAAGCACCATCCAGCAAATTTATTTTCTAATAGAGTAAAGCCTGTTTATAACTGAATCCTACAATAAACGAAAAAAAAAAAAAATGTTCCAGCTCCCCCCCCCCCCCAAAAAAAAAAAAAAGTTCAATTTAAATAACCTGCATAAAACGGAATTTATCACTGGTCGTTTTCGTTTCCGTCTAAGCAGGTTTTATTGTATATTACTTCTGGGGAGCCCGTAATAATATTCTTAAATGAACCTGAAAGTCGTATCGCAGGTCCGTACAGTCAAAACTCCCTGTCCGTACAAAATTACTTTTTACGTCATGACAACATTTTGTAAACTTCTTGCTGCTGTTTAATTCGCATTTCCAATACAGTGCTTTGCAGAAATTGCATGTTTCACCCACAGTTATGCAAGCCCCGAGATGTTTAAATCAGTAATTTGGATTTCAGAAGCAAAGCGCGCATGCTACAGTTATTAAGCCTATTTTGCCGATCGCTTTACGACGTTCTCGACCAATTCTATTTGGATTTCGAATCTATTTCGATTCGACTCGAATTCGGCTTCTTCTTCACTTTCAAGCATTCACCGAGATTTTTTACGGGCATTTCAAATGATATTATGAAGCTACATAATTGCAGAGAAAGGTACTGCACCGAAGCAGCGAAACGTAAACAAACCCGATCGCCCTAAATCCTGCCATGGACTCTTACACAATAACCAATCAGATGCGTTTCTCGGGCGTTGCCATTAAACAATAACAAATAATCGCCATTTCTGTGCCACGTACGTTAGCGTAATATATATATAGATATTCATGCATTTTTTCATAACAGCGCAATAGCTATTGCACCAGGATCTGAATATTTATAAGACTAGCTATAGTACGAACATTATATAGTATGTATATATGGTATAGAACATATATAGCATATCATTTCGCCGATCGCTTTACGACGTTCTCGACCAATTCTATTTGGATTTCGAATCTATTTCGATTCGACTCGAATTCGGCTTCTTCTTCACTTTCAAGCATTCACCGAGATTTTTTACGGGCATTTCAAATGATATTATGAAGCTACATAATTGCAGAGAAAGATACTGCACCGAAGCAGCGAAACGTAAACAAACCCGATCGCCCTAAATCCTGCCATGGACTCTTACACAATAACCAATCAGATGCGTTTCTCGGGCGTTGCCATTAAACAATAACAAATAATCGCGATTTCTGTGCCACGTACGTTAGCGTAATATATATATAGATATTCATGCATTTTTTCATAACAGCGCAATAGCTATTGCACCAGGATCTGAATATTTATAAGACTAGCTATAGTACGAACATTATATAGTATGTATATATGGTATAGAACATATATAGCATATCATTTCGCATGTTTGACGTATAATTTCTGACTTGTTTTTTACAGAATGGATATTCTAACATTACATCCGTTTGGCAATCTATATTTAGTGGCATTTTTGTTTAAATTGAAGTAAGATATGGTTGAAAGAAATATTTAATTTTGGAGGCGTTGAGCAGCCGGAAAATGACCAAATTTAAATCGGTACAAAAAACGCTAGTTTAAATGCCAACGAATGAAATATAGCAATTCTATATTTTAATTTCACATATTCTTATGGTTTGGAAAAAAAAAACATTCATATTTAGAAATGTTAATTAATTAAACCATAACGACAAAAATGGATTTTTAGAAATATCAATACTAAAATTTACATTTTGCGCGCAGGATTTTAAAACTTCTATACTACAGTTGCATGCTTAATATTTCATATATTGTTACTTATACTACTATATTTTACACTGAATACAATAAATTTGAAAGTATATTCAAATTCATTAGCATAATTAATGGCTTTTAAAGTCATATTCACTAAATATACTAAAAAGTTTAAAATCCATTTTCAAATATACATTTTTTCCACTAATTTTTGGTTCTGCATACAGTTACACGTTGAAACTAGTAATACTCAAAATTTTAAGGCTTTGGGATGATTAGTTTTTCAATGAGATTTCAGTTTATAAATCAGTTAAAAATCAGTTTAAGAAAAACTGACTTAGAGAAACGGCTTCAAAGTTAATTTTATAGCGTAATAGCAAATGCTTTTTAACACGACTTTTAGCAATAATTTCTGTTCTAATTAGTATTTTTGTAAGATTCTTTTTTCATTGAATTTGTAACATTTGAAGTTATCCATGCTGAAGTTTTTGAAAAATCGATATTTTAAACCTTCAATGGGATTTCTCGCTTAAGTTAATGTAAGATTGCAACATACATTTCATTATTTTTGTTAACGCTCAGAAAGCATGCATTTTTACTAGCATTATAAAACATTCGAGAAAAACTTGTATTTGACAGATGTCAACAAAACGGAATTATTACTAAAATTTGGAATGTGGCCAAATACACAAAAGAGCGTTTATTTATTCATCATTTTCACAACATTCTGAAGCATCCAGAATGATTTATAAGGTTGCTTTTTGGAATATTCTCCTTATGTTTACAAATAAATGCTGTGACTATCATATTTCAAAATTGTAATTTTTCTTCTTTACTTAGACAATGACATTTTACATAAAATGTTTCATTTTTTAAAGTGGCAGTTCGGTTTAAAATGGCAACGTGTAGATTTTTTTTTTCGTAGCAATTTAAAACAATGGTATCTTCACACCATAGACAAACATACAAGATTGGACACTATCATGGACGATAATAGTAACGCAATAACGATCGCAGTACCTACAGTGACTATGATATCGAATCATATATATCAAGCTCCCCCTTATCATTGTTTTATTCACCTGTCTTATCTTACAATAACTTAAATAATCCCCCCCCCTTTTCTTATAGGTAATATGTTCCCTATTTAATATAATCCTAATTACATTTCAAGATACCGATAAATTATCCTTTTTCATACATATGGGGTATTCTCACAATCTTTTGACTTTTAGGAAAAAAATCTGGCGAAATTAAACTTGCTAAAATAACATTTTAATCTGATAGTCGAATGCCTTAATGATTCAAAAAAAAAAAAAGGGTCAGTAGCGAAATTTTTTTTATTTAACTGAGGTTTAAGTTAAACTTGCGAGTTTAATTTTCCTTACCACTTTACCCCTATAACTTTTTATTTTCTTCTGAATTTTTACATATAAAGATTTCGCATAGTACCCACAGGACGTTCAAATAAGAAATAATAACAATGTAGTACTTTTAATACAGAATTTTTGTATAACATTGTCTTAAAGGGGTGTTAAAGAAGGGACGGTAAGGTGAAAAAAGGGGGATGGTATAGGAAAAAAGGGACGAAATGGTAAAAAAAGGGACGGTAAGGATGGAACGGCAAGGAAAATTACCACCTATTTTTAGGAAAATCATGTTAAGACTAAGTGATAGCCACGATGTTCATTGATTTTTAGAAAGAGTTGTTGACATTGGATTAAATTATTATTATTTTTTTTAATTTACGTCGAAAAGTGCAGGAATAAACCTTGGTGACGGTAAAACTGCCAATAAAGGCACGATCTTGAAATTGATATTTAAGTGCTGATTTAAATTCGGCAGTAAATTTCCTGTCAAAGAATTTTAGACATTATTTCTGTAGCATACTTCTGCATGAGAAAAAACTTGAAAAATATTCTGCATATGAAGTGATTTTCTGTATAAGTTTAGCAAGAGGGACGGCAAGCATGAAAAACCTAGGGACAGACTTCAAAAAATAATATCAACCGTAAAAATGTGTGCAGGTTAATTTTTTGCTACATATTTATGTCAAACAATTGTTCCAATTTCGGAAAAAAATTACATCGAATTACTTTTATTGAAACAATTTTATATAGACAGCTCCAAACTTAAAAATCAGCATCAGGGACACGGGACGGTAGATGAGTTTTCCTGGTATTTGGACCCCCAACATCATCCAAAACTTATTTATATCGTTAATATTGTTATGCAATCATGCAATGGGATGTTCCCCAGTATATGAAAAAAAAAAAAAAAAACACAAAAAAGGGTATTAAAATAAAAATTATTACTCAGGGACATGAAAGTCAAAAGATTGTGAGAATGCCCCATATACATTCCCTATATTCGAGGATGGAGTAGCACAGTTGACGTTTATTCCAACAGAACGAAAAATGTCCAGACCAGGAATCGAACCTGGATACGTGGCGTGCCGTGCCAATGCCTTACCTGTTAGGCTATCCGGACGATAACGGCCTGACATAATTCACTCTTATTTGTTGGACTTGGCTGCGAACTGAAGCGCTAATTTCATTCCTCCGAGCTATAACTATAGCATTTACATGACGAAAGTGTGTTTTAACACGGAAACTCCTGTATACCATGCATTATACCATGTCCAGTTGAAAAAATATTCGTTCCATTCATTATACATTCCCTATTCTTATTTTCGTAATAGATATAAGACCCTATCGTAAATTAACCGTTAGAAACCATCTGCCATGATTTTTTAGTTTCGATCGTGAACCAGATCTTTTCATGACCATATTTGGTATTCGATGAAAGCCGCTATCCATTGTCTGTTTTGCACGCTAGTCAAAAATATATAAAAGTTTCCTTATTTGGTTTGCTAAACCGCGATCAAAAAAATTCCAATATCCCTTCATGAGCCCCTGCTATTGTCTTGACTTAAAATACGTCTACATGCAGCTTGAATTCAAAAAGTGCACGTTAGTTATGGGATCATTCCATGCAAAATGAGCAAATCATCTGTGGCAGACATGTCAGAAATTTTAATGAAAATCAATATATAAGTAGATCATATCTATTTATGAGTAAATGTAAAATAATAGATTTCAGAATTGTTTATTTAAGTATTAAAATTTGCATTAAAAGTGGATGTAAAATCGAAGTTTTGTCTAAATGCTAAAAATTTCAATTTTGATTAGTAGCCTTAGGAATGGAAAGACTATCTTAAAAACTATTTATAATTAGGAATGAATAATAAGTAACAGGTTGGCGTAAGCTAGTAATTGTATTTTTATTCCGTAATGAAAAAAAAAATTATTTTTGAAATATTTTGAGGGCAAAATGCAATATTTCTATTGCACCTTTACACAGGAAGGGAAGATCTCACAAGTTTAATTTTTTTTGACGTTATAGCTAAAAGTATATATTTTAAATATCGAAAATTGCATTCTTGCCTTTTTATTCCTTAATGAGAAAAAAAATAAACAGTAAAAAATGTTGAGGGTAAAATGCAATATTTCTATCACTTCTTTGAAAGTGAAGGGAAGCTTTTTAAATCTTTTAAATTATTTGATATTATAGATAAAATCGTATATTTTAAGTATAGAAACTTTTGTTCTTGCTTTCAGTTTATTTTTACCTCATGAATATACTTAATTAAAGTAGAAAAAAAATGATTCAGTTTGGACAAAAAATTACATATTAATCCTAAATCCAGATACAAAAAATAGATGGCAGCACCTCATTTTTTTCACCTTGAAATCGTGCAATATTTTAAGAAACGAGCGCGAATTCAAAGGATGTAATATATGGAATGTGACAGATATTACCATTTTGAACACATTTTTGCTATGTTAGGAATCAAAATGCAATCTTGAATTTTTTGAGCATATCACGGACTTATTGACCTTTATGTCTGTGAAATATTGTTAATGTCGGACCTTTCCTTTATTTATATTTTTACTCATACATAAGAGGAAAAATTTTGATTTATAATTTTTTTTAACGTTTCTAAGTTTTTTTTTTTTTTTTCAAGATGAAGGAAATAAATGGCAACTTTCAAACTTGGGGAATTTGATCTTCATATGTAGTACTACATCAGACGTCAATTTCACAGATGTTTTTGAATTCCTTTGATTTTTATAACGTTTCTAATTTTCTCAAAATTCACAAATTTTCAATTTTTACAACCATTTAAAGATTAATCGTGGTGTTACCAGATTATTATTACTCAATAAATAGGAAGATAATTTTTCAGAGGTTACAATATTGCAAAAAAAAATCATTTCTGTTAAATAGTTTTTAAGATACAGAACTTCAAACATGCAACTTTGGACGATTGCACACATGTCATTCTTTATCACATATTTTTAAATGTCCAAAACTGCTAAAATAATTTATTTTTTGTGAAGATATTTTGCATAACTCTATTTTAATATGAATTGAATCTGTGTATAAAATTTTATTAAAATCGGTTACTATGTGGCCACGACTTTTTTTAAAGTTTTGCTCAGTTTACGTGGAATGACCCTATGCCAAAATAGGACAGTTCAGACAAAACAAAATTTTGAGAGAAGTATGCCAAATTACATGCATTGTAACCATTGTGGCGAATATATTGGCGATAATTAACTTTGCTCCTATGCATATGATATTCACCAGACTCTCCCTAGCTTCTGCTCTTGTAAAAGTCCTGTTTGAGGGCATCTCATCTCCAAGGGATTTTCAATAAATGCTTCATATGTTAAAATGAACCTGGTTATCTTTTTCACGGCCAATATTTAGTAAAGTCTGTTTATTCCTTTCTATTGCAAATGCAATGTCGGAAAAATGATTATCATACAACTGCCCCCAAATAAATAGAATACTATAGTGACAGGGAGGAAGAAAAGTTAAATATATATATGAGGCATTATCACACAATTTTAACTTTCAGGAATAAAAATCTGGTGAAGTTAAAGTTAATAAAATAAAATTTTAAACTTACAGAAGAATGCCTTAATGATTCAAAATATGGAAAAAAACAAATAATATAAAAATTTTGTTTTTAAAGTCAATTCCTACATAGGTCATCAAAGAAGAATTTAATATAATCCCTTAAGCTAATATTAGTTTTTGTTGCATTAAAATATCTCAATTTGTTGATTTTCTATAAGCAAGTAGGTTTACAATGGAACTCTATGGGAATTTGGCGAAACATTAGAGATATCGCCATGTTGGCGTCACTTTTGGCGACTCATTTGGCCGCCAAATTTGGCAATATATTGCCAAGTTGGCGACAAACTTGGCGGTATTTGGCGACAGAACAGGGTCCCCCTATGGTAACCCTTTATTGAAAATACTTTCATTGATCTTCAATAACCAATGGCCGCCATTTTGTTTCCCATGCAAAACTAAAAGTAATTATTTAAAATTTAATTAAATAATTAATATTTGAAAAAACTGTATTAACATCAATTGTCATCCAGTACAAGTTTTAAAAAAATATTTCAACTTGATAGGATGAATAATGAGTATTTTATTAACGATTGAAAATTTGAGCAAGATATGTAAATAAATAAATAAATCTACCCTATCTATATTATAAAGGACAAACATATCTGTGCGTAACGCATACGTCATTCTGCGAATGGCAACACTCTGAAATTTGAAATGAAATTTCGGTTTTGCAATTTTCGCTACTATTTTTTAAACTTCTAAACATCGCACAGTTTCAATTTTTACACAGTCGTATAGAGAAAAAAATATACTTTTAAATGCAATTTGTTTGAAAGCTCTATCTCAATTTATTTTTGAGTTATTAATTTTTTATAATGTTTAGTACCAATTTTGTAATTGTGGCAACAGAAGTACTCCATTTCTATTAAAAGTAAAGGGAAAATAGTCATGGTTTAGTTATTTTTATTGATTATATCCTTATTGATGCCATTTTCACATTACAAATAAAAGTAACTTTTTTTATAATTTTTGAGCAGAAAATGACTTCAGCCATTAAAAAAAACACGCATTCTTCTTCATAAATCAGTTGCATTTCAATATTTTTACATTACGCTGATTCTGAGTTTGAGACGCTAGGCAAAATGATTCAGTGAGTAAAAATGATGCCATATTTAAAACAAAACCATCATTTTCTTTGATAAAATTAAATATTTGACCAATACTATGACAACTAAAGGCAAATTTCTGAATTTTTTATTCGCGGGTACTGAGATTAGAACTTAAAATTTGTGCGAATGTTCACATGCAAAGTTGTATCGGACAAACATGACTTTAAGTTTCGAAATACATTCATTAATAATCTATTGCGCGTTAAAATACTTTTAAATTGCGAATTTGAGTGGTGCGTACGTAAATTTTAAGAATGTGAAAATAACGTACAGTTTAGGTTTTATGGGGGAAATATTATGATGCTACAAACGTAAGAGCCTCAATCGATAGCTTCATCATAATTACTCATCTTGATTACATATTCTAATACAGTTTAATTTTTCAATAATTTAAGCAGTTGAAGTTTGTGGAAATAACATTTTGATAATTTTAGGTTAACAATATTATTTGTTTTAAGAGTTAGACAAACAATGTAAGATGCATTTTTTATTGTAATTATTTTTGTAGGTTTATTGTAATTTTGATCTAACAGTTTCTTTCTAAACATTTTAGTTCGTCGAATTTCGACGGGTTCCAACTCGCATATATAAAATCCTAATGAAGCGAATTTATGTAACGATTTTATGAAACGACTGATTAAACAACTGATTATGTTTCAAGGCGATTTCTCCTGAAATATGATATACTTTGCGATGAAATTAACACCAAAAATCCGTATTGATCCACAGATCTCAAAACTGGTATTAGAATTTTTAAATTCGAATTAGTTTTCGAAATATTAGTTTTTTTTCTAATTTTAAATACCTTTTTCTAATAATGGCAATTAAAATTTCAATCATAACAGATATTTTTTTTTTCAAATTTCAGAAAAGGTTATAATTTTAAATTAATTTGGCGACCAGTTTGGCCTCCCTTAGAGAAAAATGCTTTTTTTTTATTATTATTTCGCTATCACTTTATTTAATATAAAACATTCCTTTAAAACTCAAACATTTAAAATTAATGGCTTTCACTTCTTTCTTTTTTTTGTTTTTGAGCGAAACAAAAAGAAAAATATTAGGCTCATATGTCATATACGCACCGCGGTACATAATTGGCGCCAAAGTGGCGTTATTATGCCTGACATGGTAACCCGGCTATTGTTGCCTATTCATTAATAAATGTTTATTTACATCTATTTTCTTTTTATTAAAAAAAATGTTACAAATTGCTTTGTTTTATAGATATTAATTAGTTTATTTTATTTATTTTGTTATTTCATTTGAAAAATAATAGAAAATAATTTAAAACAATAGAAAATAATTTAAAATAAATAATGTAACTGGTATTCGAAAACGAGGTTTTCGCCAAATAGCCGTAAAAAATATCACGCCGAAGCCGGTACTTATATGTCATCTGTGTTAAATATTAAGTAATGCAAGAAATCATGACATTTAATTTCAAATTCAAAGCAAATGACCAATATTGCCAAATTATATAAATCGCGAAACCACTTGCCAAATTATACAAGTTGACGTAATTTTTATTCTAAATAACGAAAGAACAAATAAATCAGTATAAAAATACAAATACAAATAAAGCGTCGAAATAAAAATCACTTGATGGCGTAAACACAAGTAACTTCCTTACAGTCAAGTGAATGTGACATTTACGATCAACCATTATTGGCATATAATCTTATAGTCTGGCGATAGATTTTTGGTCAATAGGATAACCAGTTTACCAGATAAGTAGTACCGTTTTAATTTACCACTCGAAAAATAAAGAAAATGCTAAATTACGAGTTAAAAAAAATGGTACGTTTCCGTTATACGGACACCATTGTCGCCAAGCGTAATAGTTGGCGCAGAATGGAAATCACGTGAATTGAAACATTTGAAAAATAAAAGAAAAAACACTATCGATAGTAAAGTGAGCCTTTTAAAAATATAACATTTGGAAACTACAGACTTTTACGAACTATTACTATATCACAAATATATACTTAAAATAAGTGAACAAATAACTGTTATACAATAAAGTATAGCAAATAATAGCAAATCACAATGTTTCGCATGGTTTACAATAAAAATCCGGTACTACTTAGTTATCCCGTCGACCAATTTCGCCAAATTATATAAATCGCCAAACCACTCGCCAAATTAACAAATTGACATAATTTTTATTTTAAATAACGAAAGAACAAATAAATTAGTACAGCATTAATAAAAATACAAATAAATCGTCGAAATAAAAATCACTTGATGACGTAAACACGTGTAACGTGCTTAAAGTCAAGTGAATGTAACATTTACGATCAACCATTATTGGCATTTAATCTTATAGTTTAGCGATAGATTTTTGGTCGACGGGATAACTAAATTGTACCAAAAATCCTTTTCATGATCAGGGTTGAAATAATTGGTGCATTAGCATACATTTTGGCATAGTGTCCGTATAACGGAAAAGTACCAAAAAAAGCTATTGGCGAGATTTGAACCCGACTAACATAAAAGTACCAAGAATTCTTTGCGATCATGGCAACTTTCATGTAGTTTTATTCGAAAAAATAACTTTGATTCTTTAATCAAAATGGAAACCTTTCTTATGAAAAGCGAAGGAACTGTTGATGATGGTCAAATGACGTAGGCTATTATTATAGAAATTGTTTTCAATTCTAAAAACAGCGCAAAGAATAATATTTCCTAACGATTACAAATTTATTTACACATGGCTATTAAGAACAGAAAAAAAAAACTTTAAAATTACTATTAAATAAGTACGTGTTAAATGCAGAAAAATATTGAAAATTATGTCTTGAAAACTCTATTTACACGTGAATATTAAAAGAGAAAGGAAAGTTTAAAATAATAAATACATTAATATGCGTTTAACCCTTCCAGAGCAAGGTACTTCTATTCGTAAAATGTTGAAATCAGTGAATGGCACCGGAATTTACAAACAAATTTCGAAATACGAAAATGCTTTTGTTCACTTACTTAATGAAAGAAAAATTTTCATTCCAATATTCTGGTGCCAATGTGGCATTTAAGAATTAAAATTAAGTAGTCCAAAAATGAACCACCGCCCTTGAAGGGGTTAAAGTAGTAAATTGCAGTAATAGTAGTAAATTGTATTATATCAATCGTTTTATGGCGCTGTTAAAAAATGCCGGTTGGCAAAGACTCTGTTTACTTAATTCATTTTATTTTAACTTCTTTTCAAATGTTTAACTGATCTTCTTAAATCAAACACGAAAACAACCATCGGATGTCTTAACAGCAACTGATTCGGCCTTAAATTTTCGCAAAGGGAATTGAATGGAAACCCGTTTACAGGGAAATCGCTATAGGTTTTTTCATTATAATTCAATCTTCTCTAATCGTTTAAAAACCGATCAAATTAGCGTGATTTTAGATTCTGCGGTGTCTGAACGGGGGTTGGCGAGCGTAGCTTGCAGGGGGAAGAGCCCCCTAGTAAATATATAAATATGTAAATAAATATAGGGAGATTGTGAACTAATAGTAGGAATTGAAAAACGGTCAGAAGCAATGATTTGTAATAATATTTTATTTAGTTGAAGAACAAAGTTAATCTTGCGAGTTCAATTTTCCTTACCGTCCGCTTAGCTTTTTATATCTCTAACTTTTTATTTTCTTCTAAATTTTCACTTATAATGAATTCGCATAGTTTTCATAGAACATTTAAATAAGAAATATTAACAATGTAGTATTTTTAGTACAGAATTTTGGTATAACATTGTCTTTAAGACTGAAATTTAGCAGTTTATATTATTTTATGCTGAATTATTTTATTTTATAATTATTTACTTGTAACTCACATGTTCCAGACATGTTCCAGACATGCTAATTTAATATACAGTGTGTCTTCACAAATCCGGCATTCAGAAATCCGACATCGTCAAAAATCCGGTATCAAAACCATCTTTTCCCTTCCTTTTTCTTTTACACTTTCAAGTTATGGGAGAAGAAAAATGGCAATTCTTTATAAATTTAAAACTTCAAGATCGAAAGTAAAAATGCAAAAAAAAGAATATTTGACTTTTTTTTTACATTTGGCAGAGGCGATTATTTTCTGAAGAAATTTTCTGGGAGCTGCACTGTTGTTTAGCAACGGGGACAACTTTTGCGAATGCTAGGCGCAATGTATATTGCTTGAACGAATTTTCAGCAACTGCGACATCAATGACGAGGAAGAATTTTCGGGCTTCAAATTTGCCTGAAAAGGCTGCAATTTATGAGCTGGTTGAGCATGCAAAATCTGAAAATGGACTAAGTGTCGAAAAAGGGAATATAGAAGATTGGCTAAGCAATGCATCAACAACCAATTTAACGGACACCGGGATCGCTGACGCTGTGCTAAATACAACCGCAGATAATGCTAGTAGCAGCTCAGAAGACGAGGCTGAACAACCGGCAGAAGAAAAGGTTTCACGAGAAAAATGCCTAAATTTGACTGTGACTGGTGTATTAATATATGCTTTAGAGGAACAAGACTGTATTTCCGAAATAGACATTCTTCATTTGTATAAAATGAAAAAAAAAAAAAAAAGCCTTGTTAAAGAACGGCAAAAAAAAATTAAGCAACCAAAGTTGATATCAATGTTTCCGAAATTACAAGAGAAGAAATAATTTTACTCCTTATTAGATTTTTTTTCTGTAACATAGAGTATCATATACAGTAATATTTTTACATTTAATTTTTTTAGCACTACTTTTGATATTCATAGTTACTACTTTTGATATTCCTTCAAAAATCCGAAATTTTCAAAAATAGCCTCGGTCCGGATGACGCTGAATTTTTGAAGGTATACTGTATGTACCTACTAGGTATATATTAAATACCTATATATTAAGTTTCAAATCATTCGGTCGGGGGGTGGTTTTTGAGCTGTTACATGAGGAGAGACAGACGAATGGACTAGACGACGAATATATGTGCTACGTATCTATATTATAAAGGACAAACATATCTGTGCGTAACGCATACGTCATCCTGCGAATGGCAACACTTTGAAATTTTAAATGAAATTTCGGTTTTGTAATTTTCGCTACTGCAAATTTTTAAACTTCTAAATATACCACATTTTAAATGCTTACACCGTCGTATGCAGAAAAAAATGCTCTTTTAAATGCAATTTGTTTGAAAACTGTATCTCAATTTATTTTTGAGATATTAATTTTTTTACAGTTTTTAATACCAATTTTCTAATTGTGGCAACTGAAGTACCTACTTCATTTCTGTTAAAAGTGGTTTAGTTATCTTTATTGATTATATTCTTACTGATGCCATTTTCGCATTACAATTAAAAATATCTTTTTAAAAAAGTTGAACAGAAAATGACGTTACGCTTTAAAAAAGACTTGATGATGCTGTTATATTTCACTATCTTTTAATTTCGCTGATATTTAGTTTGAGACAATAGGCAAAATATTTCAGTGACTGAAAATCACGTCATATTTAAAAGAAAATAATAATTTTATTTGGTAAAACGAGATATTTCCCCTTGAATACGTCAAAAAGTTATAAATTTCTGGAATTTTTACGCGCAGGTACAGAGATTATACTAAGACCTCAAATCACGAGTGAGAATTTTAACATGGAAAGTTGTAATAGTTGTCAAACGTAACTTCAAGCTTGAAAATATATTTATTAATAACCTACTGCGCGTTAAAATGTTTTTAAATGCTTAATATGGATGTAAATCGTGGAAAATGGCTGGATTCGGTTTGGATTTAAAAGGGGAAAAATTCTATGATTATGTCAAGGTGAAATCATTTTTGTTGATTTTTTCGTTCCGTAATATCAAGCACTAATTGATAACTTAATCAAAACTACTTATCTTGATTATATGTTACTGATGACGTATATGAATAAAGTTTAATTTTTCAATAATTTTAAAAGTTGAAGTTTATGAAAAAAGTATTTTGTTAATCTTGGGTTAAAATATGTCTTTGGAGAGTTAAACTAACAAGTGTAAGAAGGATTTTTTATTGTAATTATTGTTGTCGATGTGTTATAAATTTGATGCAACAGTTCCTTTGTAAACATTTTCTTTCGTCGAAATTCGGCGGGTTTCACCTCGTTTATATAATTACGAACGCACCTAATAATAGCAGCATTGATACGGGAACCATTAGTATCGAATTCTCGAAGCCCGAAGTCCATACACAAATTTTATTTTCTCTCATCAGGCTAACGATCTCCATTCAAGTAAGACACAGGAGCTTTTGAAATGTGTTTCATTTAGTTCGGTAAAGCACCGATCCAGTGACAAGTATCCAAAGTAGTGACGCAGTAATTCGCATCAGAATAAGCAGCCGTTACTCATTAAATTGGCTGGTCCCTCAGCTTCGGAATTCTCCTCCGTAATGTTAACCCTTAAATGCCTGATTTTTCAAAAATCATTGTAATAATGTTTTTCGGCTTTCATTTTTTAAATAAATCATATGAAAAATACTTAAAAAAATCATATTTTGTTTTAAGTATGGTTTACGGCTAAAAAACAGTTTGTTACTAATCGGCAATACTGGTCTTTAATTGAAAAAATAATTTTCCTTGATAAAATTCTATAATATTAAACACACCAGTACTTTAGAAACTATAATTAGAAATAAATTTTACTCGCTCACTGCAGAACAAAATAGGGTATTTCGCAAGCTTCCAAACAAAACAAAAAGAACAAGTAGCAACAATTGAAACAATAAATCTATCCTTAAACAGCACAAGTGTTGCCATCTACATGTTGAAATCAATTTAATAATATTTTCAGAATGTATTTTATTGGCAACATTAGGCATTATAGCTTCAATATTATTCTAATAGTATTTTAGAGCCTAAATTGGGTATGTTGTCGAAAAGCAACACCCGGCATTTGAGGGTTAAGTCTATGGACTTTTGATGCATTCTTATATTTAAAATATCGTCTCGGAAAATTCATATTCTTAACATCTTTTTTTGTGTACTCTTCTTAACCCATTTTAGACCAAGCATAGAAATTTTATAAAATGTGGTATTATTTTCATTGAAATACGCTTAAATTACATTCATTAAGACAGAAAAAAAGGTTCGTGCATGAAAAATAATATTTTATTTGAGAAATAAAATGCATTTGGCATTTTCATGCATTCGATCAGCGGTGCGCCAATGCACACTTAAATTTAAAATTAATAATTTTTTTTTAATTTTTTATGAAATTTGTTTTATTATTATTTTATTTACAGAACTTGCAACTTTAATCCATTATAAAAACATATGATTAATCTCAAGTGGAATAATTATACCTTTTCAAAAAGTTGAATTTGTCAATAACTGTTTCAATGTTAAAAGACTAGCGTATTTTGAAAATTTCTCAACAGAAAGTGTTTACTCCAATTGAATTACTGATATTTTATAGATATCTCCAGAACCCTTAAAAATAGCAGAAAAATAAAATTAGTGAAAAATATTCGTCGCAGAGTTAATAAAAGAATATTTATTGAAATGGTGCGTTAACGCACCTTTGGCCGAAAATGGGTTAAGAGAACCGGGAAAGCCTTATCTCCGCCATGTTAAATGCACCAACTTTATGTACCTTTTTCTCAGAAATGGTGTAAGATAGAGTTCTAGATTTTTTAGAGTAGTTAGAATAACATGTTTTACGTATTTTAACAGAACATTTTCTTTCTAAGTGAAACTGAAAATTAATTATTAATTATTTATTGAAAGTCATTTTTAAATTAGCATTTTTGGTACGATTTCACTGCCTAAAATAACTATTTTCCAACAAATCACTGAATCCCTGTGTTAAAAAATACAATATAACATAAAATAAGTATTAAAAAAATCTGAGTTCTTAAGTTTAATACATATCGAAAAAAAGGAACACAAACATGAAAAATCTAAATTTTGAGATAAAGTCAATTAAAGATTTAAATGGCCATTAACACTTTTAATGCCAAGTCTATTTTGTCTGTCTTTCCGTTTGAGCCACGAAATAAGATTCCCGTTACACAATCTGTGAGTGTCAGTTACCGATGACTGACGCGCACCTGAAGGGAAAGTTCGGTGTCGGTCACCGATGACTGACGTGGTACTCAACGTGTTAAGCTGTGAAGTACTCTTAGAAAGAATGGTTAATTCCAATACTTCTTTATATATATATATATAAACATGTGTGACACATCGTTGGAAAGATAAAAGTTTAAACTATTTAATGATATAAAAAAAGCAAAAAGTTGATTTTTTTCCCAAATTTTGCTTATCTGGTCCCCTTAAAAGATGAGTCTTTTTTACATAGTTTCCAAAATATTTCTAAAATCTATGCTGAATTTAATATTTTATGTGTTAAAAGCGGGCGAACTGTGTGTAAGATTTTAATACTTCCTATAAAATTAAGTCTATACTTTAGAAATATTTTGAGAACGAAGAAGAAAAGAGACATCTTTTAGGAAGTGTACACAAAAGATAGAAGTTGAAAATATTAATTTCCCGAGGAGATATTTTAAATATACGAAAGCATCAAATGCCCATAGACTTTACATTAGTGAGGGGAAATCACTGGGTGACCAGCCCTCTTAAGGAAATTACATTTGATTTGCAGCAGCTCTAATGCCAAAACAATATCAACACAGAACCCTCTAAATTCGAGCATTGTTCGCATAACTAAATGTAAATTTATCGGTTTACATCGGCATGTCGAAAAACTGAGAAGTTTTCTTGAGCTTCTGTTGGGTTGTTTTTGTCAAATGGTTCGTTGGCTAACGATGCAGCAAAGTGCACACTTCTTATTCTTAACCAAAATTAGCTAATATTGAATAAACAAATTTATGCTACTGCGCAGGTAAGAACGAATAAGAAAACTGCGGTACAAAGCGTGTACCGGGTACATGGCCGATCAGGTTGGACAATCTAAAGTACTGTGTCGGTCTTGTACTGTTCTGGTTCCTTACATAAAAATTTGAAAAATACATGACAATAAATGAAACTAGTCGGATGTGGCAATCCTAAAATTTTCTTCCATCTCATACACGTTAATGCATAAAATTTCTCTATCACAGAGCCAAAATTAAATCATAATCTATGCGCATCGTGGGGATTGTAAAGGCACAGGTTCTTCGAATTGTGTGCATTTAAAAAAAGATATGAACATCGCAGTTCTCAAAGAAATAATTAATTTTGGCACCCATCTTATTAGATATCTTCAACCAAAATTCCCATTTCATAGAGTATAAAAGCTACACTTGTTAGGCAGTATACAACCAAGCCTAACAAGGCTCTATTTATGTAAAAAAGTAAAAGAATACAGGGTTTGATTAAATTCCATGAGTTACTTTTTGAGATATAGCTGATGGAAAAATCGTGAAAATTGCAGCATGCCAGTGCCACTGATTACATAGTTTAAACGAAAACCCAATTCACCAACTAATGTCAAGGTCTAGCAGAATATGAAGTTTCATGAAATTCCGTGGATTAGTTCTTGAGATATGACTACCGCTGTACTCATATAAATACTGAAAAATGCGGCACATTAGCGCCACCTGTTGGGTAATCTACACCAAAACCTAATCAGCAACAACTTATATCAAATTCTAACTGAATCTGAATTTTGATGAAATTTTGTGCATTAGTTTTAAGATGTGCTATTGTGGAAATCGTGAGAAATGCAGCAAGCAGCGTCACCTATTGCGCGATTTACAACAAAATTTAATCAGTATCAACTTATGTTATTACCTAACTGAATCTGAAGTTTGACTAAAATCCGCGCATTAGTTCTTGAGATAGCGCTATTACGAAAATCATGAAAAATACAGCACAGCAGCGCCACCTTTTGGGCAATTTACACCAAAACTTAATCAGAAATAACTTATATCAACGTCTAACTGAATCTCAACTTTGATGAAAATCCATGCATTAATATTTGAGATAGACCTGTTCCTGAAATAGTGAAAAATTCAGCATAGCTGTGCCAGCAGTTGCTCGATTTACAACAAAACTTAATCAGCATCAACTTATGGTAACATCTTACTGCAGCTGAAGTTTGATGAAAATCCGTGCATTAGTTTCTGAGATGGAGCTATTACGAAAATAATAAAAAATGCTGTATAGTGGCTCCACCTGTTGGGTGATTTACACCAAAAAATAATCACATCAAATAATATTAAGGACTAATTGGATCAAAAGTTTGATGAAAATCAGTAACATTAGCTCTTCAGATAGAGCTGCTACGGAAATCGTGAAAAGTGAAGCATAGCAGCGCCACCTGTTGGGGGATTTACACTAAAACAATAAGCATCAACTAATATCAAGGACTAACTGAATCAGCATCAACCTATGTCAAAATCTAAAAGAACCTGAAGTTTCATGAAGATACTTGCATTAGTTCAGGAGATAGAGATATTAAAAAAAAAAAAAAAAAAAAAATGCTGCATACTGGCATACAAAAAATGCTGCATACACCTGTTTAGCGATTTACGCCATAAAATATTGAGCATCAGTTTTTATTAGGGACGAATTGAATCTGAAGTTTGATAAAAATCCGTTAATTAATTCTTGAAATAGAGCTATTGCGGAAATCGAGAAAAATGAAGCATAGGGGCGGCACCTGTTCGGCTATTAACACCAAAAATTAACCTGCACCAACTTATATCAAGCACTAATAGAATCTAAAATTTGATGAAAATCCGTGTATTAGTTCTTGAGATAGAGCTATAGCAGAAATGACGAAAAATGCAGCATTGCAGCGCCGCCAGTTTGGTGATTTATACCAATTTATATCAGGAAAGCACTGAATCTAAAGTTTTAATAAATTTCGTGCATTAGTTCTTGAGACATAGCGGCCACAACATTTTTGTCACATGCAGTCAGCCAGACAGACATACTCCTCGACAGTCGTTTTCTAAATAAGTCATATCGCGTTCAGGACATTCTAAAACGTATAAATCCGTCGAAAATCGAAAGTCGAAATTTTTCACGAATCCGGTACTTTTTTCTTGTAAAGATAGAAGAAATAAAAAATGTATGATAATTTTTTTATATTTTTGTAATAAATAATCTAAATTAGTACCGGAAAAAAATAGAGCAAAAAATATTTTATTAAATATAAAAAGAATAACCAGCGTTCTTATTGTATAATCCCTTCATAATCAAGCTACTTAACTGTGCCCATGAGCCGGTTAGAGCCATCATTGTATTGTAATATCAGAAGATTCAATGCATGTTCTGTTACGTCCAGACTATATTTTTCATGAGGAGTTATGTTTATTGTACAGTTGTAGAGACAATTCGTGTATCATTCTTTATTACCAGATAAGCAAAAAAATCATTATATTCAAACTATCATAACTAGGTAAATCTCACCTAAGGAGAGTGGAATCTTTAATGTTTCACTTATTAAAGCATGTAGGAAGTTTTTCTAACTATAACTTACAGGACTAGGGAACCGTATAAAAACATAAATCTCCTTTTTTATGAACATTTTGACTAAAAAATTTTTTTGTTATTTGATGCTGGCCAATATTTGAAAAAAAAATTTGCATGTGTGACTATACATCATACATCTAAAGCTAACGTTTTAGGAATTAACTGTTGCTAAACGAGAATAAGGATCACGCTATATGTTCCTTATATATGTAAAAAACACAATCTTACAAAATACATAATATGAACTATGAAAAACTATTAAAAGCTCGCCTTTAAATTTAAAGGCGAAAAAGATAATAATAATATAGACCGTAAAGATTAAGATATACGTTTTATTTAAATTTTCCAGTACTTTCGGCCTGGAATCCAGCGGCCATCGTCAGGAATATTTTTATTAATTGCTGTTCTATTCCTTCAAATACGTCACTTCGTTTGAAATGGTAGAGTCTATAATTATTAGTGCAGCTGGAAGTAGAAGTATCAGTGCCTTAGATTGAATTTATGAAGAGAAAAATATTTAACTGCCCCATTTGTTTTAATTCCTCACTCTGTTAACTTATGTCACTTTCATTTTACACAAAATTTACAATTTACATTTTTTTACACGAAAAAATAAAAGTGACGTATGTGAACAAAGTGACGTATGTGAACAAAGTGACGTATTAAGTAAATGGAGCGGCAATATAAAACGGTAAGCTTTTTAAAGTTTATATCGTGTATTTTGTATTTGAATCAAGGTAGAGGAGCAATTTGTTTAATTTTGACAACTCAACTACTCCATTTCTGTAGAAAGTAAAGAAAAAATAGTAGGAAAATATTAATTATATATTTTTGTTGCCAATTTCTCATAAATAATAATAATAATAATAAAAATTAAAATATGTGCTATTTTGAAAAAATATAAATGAATGACTTCTGATAAAACATGGACCTGTTATAAACTATATTTAATTGAATTACCTATATTACAAACAAATGAAGGCATATGAGTCATTAGATAGACGATTTTTTTTCTTTTTTTTTGTCGATTTTCTTGAGCGACGACATCTGTTTTTTTTTTTTTTTTTTGGGGGGGGGGGGGGATTTGTGTATTATTCAGCGACAGAGACGTCCTATGAATACTTCACTCTAGATGTTGTTTAAGACTGGATCGTATATGAGGAATTCTAAGAGGATGCGAATGACGTGATTTTACATAAAATAAAAGCGTGTGTTTTAAGTCTTAAAACTAAAATATGTTTTGTATTATTTGTATTATGTATATATATTTATATACATAAAGATTTTTTTTTTTCATCGAAGGCGACAAAAAATTCTGAAAAAGCATAATTCCTGTTTCCTAGTCTAACTCTTCTGTATATACTAGGAATGTGGCGTAACTTTTATACGTTAATAAGGTTCATTATGGAAGATTCGTTATTGAAAAGGAAGTGTACACTCTTATAGTTAGTTTGCAGACACACACAAAGAAATTCCGAAAGATTAAGTTCTATACTTAAAAATCGTTTGCGGTACATTTTCTTTAATGTCTATTTATATAATTATCATATTATAATGTCATATTATTGTATGAAAAAATAAAATTTCTTAATAATATTTTCAAGTATTGGGAATTGTTTCATCATCTATGCCTGATGCATGATTTTTCGTTCTTGCTACTGAACATAATTTGAAAAGCTCCATCTGATTTAATATGAACGCAACATTTTTTCAATCTTAAACAGCAGTCCACAGTTAGGCTTCAATTGTATCATATGTGTGTCGATAACACGCGAAGAAAGTTGCATTCCGTGCAGATAAAATTAGGTAAATTTCAATTTTTCATTTTTGATGTCATATTTTTTTTTTTTTTTTAAATCATGTGATTGTTGAGATGATACTGCTACAAATGTCTACAAATCCAAAAATTCAGTGAAGAAGGGAAACTCTTTAGCTTCTCAACGCCGTGTAATTTACCACGAATGCATTTTCTGTGAACTTTAAGTTTGCCGGTTAAACAAAACGGGGCTTCGACCCTACACTGCGGGTTTTTACTCCAATCAATGGGGCAAAAACATGCAGAGCAATGTTTTAAAAAAAAACTGCAATTTCTTACAAAATTATATTTTGACAGAAACTAGGCAGATGCTTGTACTAAGTGAAGTTCCAATTTACTATTTTATTCCGTCATTAAACAAATTTAGACCAATGTGTTCGTTCAAAATCAAAATTTATGGAAAGTGCGTGTCTTTACCTTCATCTACCGTATTATTTTTGGCCATGGGGTTTTGGCTAGTTTCTCTTGTTTGAGACCAACTGATGTTTAGAGGCTGGAGAGGTGCATTATTTCGACTAGTGGGATATTTGGATTGTTGTAATTAAATGTTTGAATAAAAAATTATATCAGTTAAGAATATTAAGCTGACAAGGAAGGTACCCATACTGGGCATACTCAGAACATTTTGAAAAAAAAAAATACTAATTAAACCATTTATATATGTAATAAAGGGTCAGTCAAATTTAGCGGCGGAATTGGAGTAGAAAGATTGTAAAAAAATTTTAATACTTTCGAGTATTTGGCGCGAAAAGACGAAAGCGTCGTGCGATTTGGCGAGCAGCACTTTTTCTCGTCAAAAGCAAACTATTTTAATGCATCTGAAAATTGCTTGTTAATTGATTTTTAGAATGCGTGCAAATAGTATTTAACGAATTTAAACTTAAACAATCAGAGAGTGTAATAAATATATTTTTTGTATTACATTTTTATGTTGCTTGTTGCTGCAGTTATATAATTTTATCACAGTAAAATTAATTTCATATACAAAAAATATTTTCATACATTTAAGCGTACATAATACATTACATTTCATAACATACATTTCATATATATAAGTCAAAATAAAGGCCAGATGAAGAATGCTGCAGTTATACATTTCAATATCTGAGAAGTTTTTGTTTCTATAATAACAAAGGTGAATCGACAGTGCTCAATTGGATTTAATTTTCAGATTGAAACAATTTTAATTAATTAAAATTTTGTTTTAATTAATAAAATTTCTTAGTTAACTTTCATTATAAATATATATGTATGACAAAACTATAGTTAAAACGAACTAAAGCTGACAAAACTAAATTTATTTAAATTAAATTTATTTAAACAAGCTCAACATGAAACAATTTTACCTTAAAGAGCATTTGACATAGAAAAGTATTTTTTGAAATTTTATTCCATCGCCAACCGGTGGCAAATCGCCAAATAACGAAATTTTCATTATTTTTTTACTGACACGCTATAGAGTTTGCAGTGAAATTTTTTTATAAACATATCTATCCTTATGAGAAGAACATTCTATATTTTTTTCAGATTTTCCGGAGAATGCCCGTATGAAGACCCTCCTTGTGAACTCTCTGTCTTGTTACTTTCTTCTATCTTTACAAGAAGAAAGTATTGGTTTCATGAAAATTTTCGAATTCCAGTTTTCCACGGATTTACACGTTTTATGGGTCAGAGATTCCAAAAAACATGTTCTTACAAAATGTCTGTCTGTGAGTCTGTGAGTCTGTCTGTCTGTATGTGACACAAATTTTGTGGGCGCTCTATCTCAAGAACTAATGCACGGAATTTAATAAAAATTTATATTCAGGTAGTCCCTGATATATATTGGTGCTGATTAGTTTTTGGTGTAAATCGCCCGGCAGGTGGCGCTGCTATGTAGCCTTTTGCAGGATTTTTGCAAAAGCTCTATCTCAAGAACTAATGCACGGATTTTTATAAAACTTCAGATTCCGTTAGTCCTTGACATGAATGGATGCTGTTTATGTTTTGGTGTAAATCGCCCAACAGGTGGCGCTGCTATTGTGCATTTTGCAGGATTTACACTATTTTCGCAATAGCTCTATCTCAAGAAATAATGCACACATTTTCATCAAACTTCGGATTTAGTTAGTCCTTCATATGAAATAATGCTGACTACTTGTTGGTGTAAATCGCCCAATAGGCGGCGATGCTGTGCTGCAATTTGAACTCTTTCCTCAATAGCTCTATCTCAAGAACTAATGCACGAATTTTCATCGAACTTCAGATTTAAGTATAAGTTGATTAATATTGCTGCTGATTATGTGTTGTTGTAAATCGCTCAACAGGTGGCACTTCTATGCTGCATTTGTCATGATTTGCGCAATACCTCTATCTCAAGAACTAATGCACGAATTTCCCTCAAACTTCATATTCAGTTAGACGTTGACATAAGTTGGTGATAATTAGGTTCTGGTATAAATAACCCAATAGGTGGCGCTGGTATGCTGCATTTTGCTGGATTTACACGATTTCAGCTATAGACATCCCTCGAGAACTAATGCACGGGATTTCATATTTTTAGAATTCTCATGATGAACGCAGATTTCCATTTAATTTGGCACTGAGATAGTGAATTTTGAAGTATTGACATGTATGAGATAGAAGAAAGTTTTGTGATGGCCACAACATAATAGTTTTTTCACTGAAATGTAAATTTTTTATATAGTAGTCTGCACGATGAAATAAAATAATCTTTGCATTCCGGCTGCATTTAAAAATTTATTTCACTTTTCTTTTTTTATGCAAGTTAATTTAACATAATCCGGTTAACCATTTCGTAGTATTTATTCAATTATCCGTTAATCGGACACATCTTTATTAGCAAAGGATACCAATTACAATTTATTATCTAAAAGTCTATTCCCATTTCTTTCTAAAATTGCTATTTGAGATGCTTTGAGTTTTAGCATTATTATTATTATTATCATTATTATTATTGGCCAGTTTGTTTCGTTTAAGATCTGAGAATATAAAAAAAATACATTCTTTAACACTTTATATTCTGAATTTTGTATAAAAAATTCTTCACCTGAATAATTATTTACGTTAATGTTTGAGATATCCAGAACAACATATATAATAATAAATTGATTTTTAGATTTTTTAAAATTAAAACTGATTTAAAAAATCGGTAGTTAGAGCTATTTTTGCAAAGCATTTACAAAAATAATTAGATTCATTAACAAAAAATCCTGTTATGGAAATCTCACAATTCGTATAAAAAAAGGGTGAATAAGTGTATTTTTATGCTATCTGTAACAGAGAAGGGTTTTCTTGTAGTTGCGAACTTTTCGTATAACATTTTTTAATAGGATAAAAGATACACGTACGTAATTGGTTGAGAAAATAACCATATAAAAAAAAATATTTACCTTCGACTGTTTCAGTGTTAGTCTCACGTAACCCAGTTGATCATTTATAATCATTTGGCAGCATCATTGAAGTATG
Source organism: Maratus speciosus (assembly GCA_963932465.1). Lineage (NCBI taxonomy): Eukaryota > Metazoa > Arthropoda > Arachnida > Araneae > Salticidae > Maratus > Maratus speciosus. The sequence continues at coordinate 472,200,184 of OZ010797.1, forward strand.
TTTAAATCGGACCCATCTTAATTAGCAAAAGATCTCATTGGCAATACATTTCAAAATGACTATTTCCATTTCTACGCAGAATTGCTATTTGAGATGCTTCGAGTTTTAAAGTTAATATTTCTATTATTGGCCAGCTTATTTCGTTTGAGATCTGAGAAAATAGCAGAAATATTTTGGTTAACTGAAAGGTAATTAGACGGCTTGAATTATATTTACTGATGAAAATTTATATCACAAAGGAAATAATGCTTCACTTCTTATCTCATTTTCACTGAAATGTTTATATTTTATCTAGTTGCCTGAAAGTTGAAAGATTTATTTCACTTTTTCTTTCTTTCATATATCTTAGTCTCACGTAACCCGGTTAATCATTTATAATCATTTAGCTGCATCATTGAAATATGCTTAAATCGGACCCATCTTTATTAGCAAAAGATCTCATTGACAATACATTTCTCAATGACTATTCCCATTTCTACGCAAAATTGCTATTTGAGATGCTTTGAATTTTAGGGTTATTATTTTTATCATTGGTCAGTTTGTTTCGTTTGAGATCTGAAAATATAGAAAAAATACATTGGTTAACTCAAAAATACACTGTTAAAATTTTGCAGCATAATGCCGCATCATTGAGAACTATTTATAGAAAACGGTCATATAACCATAATTTAACTGTATTCGAACCGTATTATTACTCACACTACGGTCAGAATCAATTTAAATAACGGTTATGTAACGATTTTCTTAACCGCCGAATGCCTGGACAGTTGACGTCAAAATTTTTATCAGTGTTCTCAGACGGCTTGAATTATGCTGACGAAAATTTATAACACAAAGGAATATAATGCTGCGCTTCCAGTCTCATTTTCATTGAAATGTTAATCTTTTATATACAGTAAACTGCCGGCTATCCAGCTCGCGACCATCCGGCTCTCCGTACTATCTGGTCAAGTAAAAAAAAAATGAGGAATGTTGCAAACGGCCGAGACAGGCAGGTTCCCGTCCATAGAAAAGTACTAGCTCACGACAGGAATGAACAAGAAAGAGATTGCAGAATGCAATAGAAGAGACAGAGAGGAAGCGGGTGGGGGGTTAAGGCTTGAAAACCTATTTCGTCAGTTGTGCAACGGATGTTAACAAGTGCGGACGTTATTTTCCGCTTATCCTGGTTACTTTCGTATAGTCTTTTGGTGTGCTTCGTGTTTATTTATTGAAGATTGAAGAAATAGGCGACAAAAGAAAAAAGGTTGTGGGGACTTGCGTAAGTGGACGGACATTGCGTCGCGGAAGGGGGCTAACAGGGAGAAGCAGGAATTCATCAAGCACTTTTTCAAAAACTAAAAACTAAGTTTTGACTCTTATCTTATGCATAACTTTTCATATTTGTGCAATCATTTATTAATAAACAGTAAAATAAGATTAACTCATTATTTACGAATTTGGCTTACGGTTTGCGTTAATGTTTCGCTTATTTTGAAACTGTGTGTACTGTATACATGCAATTTATCTTAAAATGTGTAATATGCGTTTTTAATATAATGGATGGATTGAGGGCAGTAAGTGAGTAAATATTTATAGAACTCCGGCCTATCCGACTTTTTTGTTATCCGGCCTACCCTTCCGCCACATTAAGCCGGATAGTCGGGAGTTTACTGTAGTTGTCTGCAAGCTGAAGTAAAGTAGGGGAGACCGGGGCTAGTTGGCTACAGGAGTAAGTAGGCGCAGTCCTCATAAATCGCCTGTTTGTGGATAGATTGCATAACCAGTCACAGAGTACCTTTCTTCTTGCCTTTTACAATCCTCATTGTAGTTTCGCAGCTTTACCTACGTGCAGTGAGCATTTATTATGATTTTTCTGTTTTTTGTACTCATAAGTAATTTTTTGTTGCTTCATTCTTTTTCTAATTTCTAATACTTATCTTAATAATTGCAATTTAATTTGCGCAGTTTTTCTTAGTGTATGATTAGCTGTACCTACACCATTTGTGGTTTATTGGATTATTTATGTTTAGAAGGTTACGTCTCCCTTTTTGAAGAAATTTATTAGGGGCTAGTAGGCGCATTGAACAAGGGGCAAGTTGACTCGGTGTCTGGTGCGTGCTGGTAGCTTGAAAAACAGCAAACACCGATAAAAGTGGTTGCAATGCAAGATTTTGGGCACACGAGGCTTTCCCAAACGGAGACAGTCGAAATTTTATTTGTGACAACTGTAACTCTGGTGATGCCATCAAATAGGATAGAATTTACTCAATGTTAATGTTTTATTCATTATTCTTATGTCTGTGTAATTTAGAATTTGCATTGTACGGCGATGACGCCTTTGTTTAAACTTGCGGGTAATAATGAAATTGATTTCTCTTAACTGCGTGTCTTATTTGAGTTTTATTTAAATTTTTATAAAGCGTGTGCCAACTTACCCCATAGGTATAGGTAACTTGCCCCGTGACGGGGTAGGTTGGCGCACAATTTTCCTTTTACTTTTGGCTTCCGCTAAACATAAACAACAAAAGCTACAAACTCAAAACTCCGGGGTAATTATAGCCAAATGCCTGTTCTTTAAAAGTGCAGTTAAAGTTTGTTAAAAAACTTAAACAAAATATTAATAAAAATTAATAACTAAAAACTGCGCCTACTAGCCCCGGTCTCCCCTAATATGTAATACAGTTTCACGTTAAGATTAATTTCACTTTTTCTCTCTTTCATGCATGTTAATCTCACGTAGCCATGTTAATCGTTTATAATCATTTGGCTGTATCATTGAAATAATCTTAAATCGGACCCATCTTTATTGGCAAAAGATCGCATTGACAAATGCATTTACTCAATGACAATTCCCATTTCTTCCCAAAATTGTTATTTGGGAAACTTTATGCATTTTTGTCCATTATCTTTTCTTTCTTTTTCTTTTTTTTTCATGTATTTCCTAGCCAGTATTTTCGTTTAAAATTCTCCGACAAAACAGAAAAAACGCTTCCTTTTACATTAATATACACTGTTAAAAATTTTGCAGCATTCTGGCAGGTCATTCGATCGTTTTTTGAAAAAAACGGTTTCATAACCATAATTTAACTGTATTCTGACCATAAAATGGCCAATAATATGGTCAGAATAGTGTTAAATTAACGGTTGTGTAACCGTTTTCGGAAAAAACGGTCAAATGACCTGCCAGAATGCTGCAAATTTTTAACAGTGTACTTAGACTGCTTAAATTATAATGTGTTGAAGAAAATTTATAACAATAAAGAATATTAAACTGATCTTGCTATCTCGTTGGCAATGAAATATATGTTTAAAGTATAGTAATTAGCAAGCTGAAGTAGAATAATCTTTAGATTACACTGTTAAAAATTTGCAGTATTCTGGCAGGTCATTTGACCGTTTTTTCTAAAAACGGTTACACAATCGTAAATTTAACACTATTCTGACCATATTATTGGCCATTTTATGGTCAAAATATAGTTAAATTATGGTTATGAAACCGTTTTTTCAAAAAACGGTCGAATGACCTGCCAGAATGCTGCAAAATTTTTAACAGTGCATTGTTAAAAATTTTAGATGCTCGGATGTCTCGGATGGTGGGAATCTTAAGAGCTCGGATGTTAACATCATCTGACTCCAATGTTTTAACATCTTGATTGTTTTAAAATGTTTTAACACTTATGTCTATTAGTACCTATTTAGTAAAGATGTATATTGTGAATTTAATATTCATATTACTTATTTAGTTTATTAAGGTAAATTTGTCATTTCAACTTGAAATATAGAGTTTCTATATTTATTTTATTGTTTAGCACTGTTTACCCCTATTACACAAGCTAATGATAATTTTGCTATATCATTACAATTTTCCTTAATCGGCACTTATTTATCAACAAAAGATCGATTTGATAATTATTTATTTTTTAAATGACTGTTCACAATTTTTCACAAAATAGCTTTGAATGACTTCTCTTTTTATCATTATTAATTCTTGTTTTGGACTTTGGTCACGTATTTCTGTTTGAAACTATCCAAGAAAAACACAAATGTATAGTTTTACGTGGGTAGTTCGATTTAAGTATTGCGCGGCAGCGCAATACTTATTTATTTCCAGTGTCACTTCTCAATGTTAATTTAACATAGAAAAGCCTATGGAGATGATAACTTTTTCATTTTTTCTTCCCACCTTTTTGTCCCTGATGCCACTCATTTTTAATTCTTTGCTAATTCTAATAATATTATAAATTCAAAGTGTAAAAACATTTGCCTGACGTCAGGGTCAAAACGGATCATAAAATGCCTTTGCATATAGGTGGATTATAATCTAGGGAGTAACATGGGCTAATTTTTATTTACATTATTCAAATATTTTTCTTAATAATTGCAAATTTCGCTTTTTTCATTGAAAATCAACGAACATTTTCTAATAAAATTTAACTTTTTTTCCTTCATTGTTGTAAATAATTCAAAAGCCGTAATAATAATTTGCCTATATTTAGTTGAATGATTTTCACGTGAAACATGAAACTGCAGAAACTGAAATAGTTTTTTTTTTTTTTTTTTTTTTTAAGAAATAAGAAGAAGATGAATATGGCGTCATAGTAGAAATAAAAATGACATTTTCAAGCAGATTTTTTTAAGTTCAGATTGTAATTTTTTGACCAAACTACAGCAACCTGCATTACTGCACTGGTGAAATATTTTGAATTATACATAGGTAAATTGCATCACAAATTGTGATGCGATATCGCACAAATCAAAGCCTGATGATGATATACCCTCCATTAAGTTTGAAATGTGTTCCTCTGAATTCAGTAGTTATTAAAAAACTTGACATATTAAACAAAAACCTAATTTGCAGAACAAACTAAAAAAACAAAATTTATTTCCTAAATTGTTTAAGCCCGAGAACGGACAGATATTAAGATATTTCATTCAGTTCGTTCTACATTTAATGTTAAATTTTTGTAACAAATAAGTTAAACCAATTGAACATTAAAAAATAAAAATGAAATTCATACAATATAATACTTTAAACACCTATATACTTAGATTCCGTTCAAATGAAATCGAAATAAATCTTAGACTTTTTCCATTTTTAAGTTGTAAATATTTGTACTGCAGATTTTGCATTATGTTTATGACGATTGTACATAATATGATAAGATACATGCAAAATACAAAACTTTAAAAAAGTCTAAGATTTATTTCGATTTCATTTGAACGGAATCTAAGTATATAGGTGTTTAAAGTATTATATTGTATGAATTTCATTTTTATTTTTTAATGTTCAATTGGTTTAACTTATTTGTTAGAAAAATTTAACATTAAATGTAGAACGAATTGAATGAAATATCTTAATATCTGCCCCTTCTCGGGCTTAAACAATTTAGGAAATATATTTTGTTTTTTTTTAGTTTGTTCTGCAAATTAGGTTTTTGTTTAATAATTATTGTCCCTAGTGTATATAAAATATTTGTACTGCGATGGCTGATGTGGAATATCGAAGCCTAATCTCTTAAATGCCTATATGCTCAATTTCAGAAGCGTAGCTGCTATATTAACGTAGTTTTGGAGGGAGGGGTAAAGTTTTAAAGACCTATATTTGAGGGAGTTTTAAGGAGGGGGTGAGGGTGAAATGCTGGTTTGGAGCTTATGAAGCTACATTTGTGACAGTGGATGAGATGTGGCTACATCACTATGATCCCGAGTTCAAACGACAGTAGTTACGTCTCATCCACGTCATAAAGCTCTAGCCCCATAAGCTAAAGATCAGCCTTTCACCCCCACGCACCTCCTTTCACTCCTCTCACCAAAACTATCTGCATATAGAAACTACGGTTCTGAATTTGAGCATATAAGCATCTAAGACATTAGGCTTTGATGTTTCACAACAATCCTCGCAGTACAAATATTTTATATACACTAGGAACAATAATTATTGAACCACTCACGTAATACTACTACATTTAAAATGTTCAAATTTAAATTTGATAACGAAAATAAACATTATTAAGGGATATTAAATCCAGATTTCTTTATAATTTGCACTGATGTTTTTATCTTTTGGATACTGGCCACCATACGGAAGTAAAATAACATTTAAATTATCTTCTGCGTGTTAAGCTTTAAATCTTCCGCTCCTATTTCCCAGACATTATTTTGGTGAAAGTTAATCCTTATTGATATTTTACTTGTAATATTAAAGAGTCTTATTTACGATCTAAAAAAAAAAAAAAAAAACACTGATGAAGATTTATTTTAGAACAAGTTTTATATCTGTTTTGCTTTTCATGTTGGTGAAACCCAGTATGTCTTATAAGTTTTACGGTAAATTATTTATTTATTTTTAAAAAAGTATTTTTTTGTAATTGGTAATTGAATTTTTTTTCCAATATAATTCTGATTTTGGGTTTTGGCCAGCTCGTTCTGTGTGACACTTGCTGGGAAAATAGAAAGATGCATCATTCTTAATAGTATTGTAATTAGACTACTTAAATTTAAATTTATTAATGAAAATCTATATCATTAAGAAATAATAACCTGATCTTTTCTTATATTAGCTTTAAAATTTTAACGTTTGGATTCTGGCCAGAGGATGAAGTAAAGAAACTTTTGCATTCTCGTAACTACATCTTTATCTATAATTCATTTATTCCTATATTGCACATACTCATTTATTTAAATACAGTTTATCATTATTAACCTTTTTACTGCTTCCGGAAAAAAAAAAAAAACTCTTGCATCAGATATTTCTTTATCAACAAAAGATAATATTAATAAAGATTTAAAAATATTTAATATATGAAATTTCTATTCAAACAAAATATAGTTTTGTAACCATGATTTTTTTTGTTGTTGTTGGCTTCTAGAAATTTTAAATATGCGAATACAGAATTATATCTTATTCCTCAAAGAGTTTTTGGAATTAGGCTTCAAAAATTACATGCATTGTAGTTTATATGGCAACTATTAAAAATAATCTTAACATTAGGAGTTCCAAATTTTACTTCTGCATATTTCCTTAAGTATTTGAATTAATTACTTCTCGTTTTGTAACCGAAGGAAATTTACCAAAAAAAAAAAGAAAGAAAGAAAGAAATAGTGTTTTAAAATTCAGCGTTCCTAACGAAAGGCTGAAAGATTGTGACAATTTCTAAATGAATATGACCCATTAAGAGTATTTTTTAACACGAATTTAACCCATTAAGGACCAGCATGTTTTACAGGAGTTTTATTCAGTTTACACCACTTTTTATTAAACACTTACTTTTACTTTATGAATCTCTGAAATGTGTTAATTAAATAAGGCAAATTGTACATTTCTCATTTACTGGTATCAAAAAATTTTAAAAATCACAAATATAATGTTTCAAAAACGCAACGTCAGTCTTTAATGGGTTAAAGAAAATACAATTCGATCAATCGAATTCCTATTTTCGTTGTACCCTACATCTATTTGGCATTAAAATATAAGAAAAAAATAATAGTTTTTTCTTTGACGATGCGTACTTACTGGAGAATATGGTAAGCTGTTAGTTTTGAATTTTGTTATAGTTTAGTATCGCTGTAAAGGGTTTTCCACGAGTATCAAGGAAAATATAGTAATACCCTCCTGTATACAAATTTTTACGATATACAGCTATTTTTTCCCGTGACGTCTTACATTTAAAAATATGACACCCGATTTTATCAAGGTGATATTGTTGGGAAGGTAAAAGGATCAAGAAAATAATAGTAATTTTCCATCCGAATTCAAGCTTTCAGGCGATATGGAAAAATTTCTTCCGTAGCTCATACATACAGGGATAAAAAATTACTCGCTTTCATCAAAAATGGTATCCCTGGAAAGTTCTTGTCATCGGTATGAACGAGCGATTAACTAATTAACAAAAGCTTAGTTTCAATAAAAAAATTACCTAGTTTGATTAAAATAAGACGCTCAGTTTCATAACGTTTTTCGAAGCCTCCGATAATGCAGATAAATTGAGAATGCATTTTATATTCGGTAAACTTGTACTTTCCGTGATAATGTACAATGCAAAGAAAATAACACGGAGGCCAAGAAGATTAAAAATAATCCACTTGTAGCTTTCAAAAAGAGTTTGTAATACAAGAATAAGATAACACACTGATGTCATGGGAGTGACCCCCCCCCCACACACACACACACACACGAAAATGAATTTTATCTTTATATCATGATGAGCAGGACAAGAGTGAATGATTTTACATTTTTCGCCCGCGAACTTTTTGCGAGAGCTAGATATTGGCTAAGGTATAGATCTTGCCAAAGGGTGACCGTTTCAGTGCAATACATGGGGGAATAAAAATAATCCACTTGTAGCTTTCAAAAAGAATTTGTTATACAGGAATAATATAACACACGGATGTCACTGTTAGTTGTTGAATCATTATTTCAACTTTAATCATATGTGATGTCACGAAATAAATTGTACATTATCCCGTGATCAGCTGGAATCAGGCGAGTAGTTCTTGCACTTCTCTTGACCCTTATTGCAAGACCTTTCCAACAATATCTCGCTTGAAGAAATCTAGAACTAAGACTTAGCGAGGTTTAATAGTTATACTGTTTAAATTTAAATCTGGTTACGAACATGCATATCATTAGTAAATAATAAAGTAAGCTTTCGTTATCGTAAAATTCTATTGTTTGGATGGCGGCCAGAAGCTAAAGTAAAAAAGCTTTTGCATTATCATGCTGCATCTTAATTTATATTTCATTTACTCCTAAATAACGCATCTTCATTTACTCAGATCCAGTTAATCATTAATGTTCTTTGGAGTGTATCAGTAATTTTTTCTTTAATCAGATATTCCTTCATCAACCAATCATAATCTTAAGTAATGCTTATTTTCTAGTAATATCTGTATCTGGTTTCTCTTACTTTTCCTCAGCTATTAATCATCGACAGGTTTATCAGTTAGCTGAAACTTATTTTTGTTTATTAAGTACAGCGTTTTATAATAAGAAGAAATGTTTATAATTATTACAAAATATTGGCAAAAGCCTTTTTTTTCAACGCTCAAAAAATTACTTAAGTGGTCTCAGGACTCTTAAAATTGTAAAAAATGAAAAAAAAAAAAAGGCTCATTTTCTACATTTAATAGCTTAAAATGTATACTATTTATAAACACAATTTTTGTTGGGATGAAAGATACAAGTATGTTCTTCCATTTCATGAATAAAAAAAAATGCAAGATGCAAAATTAGTGTTTACAGGGTGCTCCAAACTGTCAGACATTTGTGGAACAGAAAATTGGTACAACAGCTTACGCGGAGGATTAAAAAATAAATTTTGCAACTAGAAAGGAATTTTTTGTGCCTAATTATATTTCAGATTGTAATAATTACCCTGAACTTAAATAAATTTGTATTTAAAGCCTTTTTACAATGTTAATAGAAAGTTGTATTTAGCTAATACAAAATTTTGAAAAATTCAATAGTATAATCACCTAAAAAAATATTTTTTTGAACAATAGAAAGAAATTTTAGGTTCAGTTTATACAGACTAGCGTGAAACATATATTTTGAAAAATTTATGGAAAAATATTCAGAAGTTCTTTTCATAACCTGCGCGTTATGCCCTAAAACATCATTTGGAGAAAAATGACTTTAAAGTTTCGTAACTTCCTAAATTGAAATTTCAAGGAAAAAATATATGAAAGTGTTCAGAAAAGATAGTAGATTAGCATCTAAAAAAATTAAAATTCCGAAGCTTTCAGAGTCCTGAGACCCCCTAAAGAAAAACAGATTAAATAATTCTTAAAATTAATTATCTGATCTAGAAAAAAAAAATAATTTCTCAAAAAGAATAAACATTCTCAGAATTTTTTTCATAGATACAGACTATTGTAACAAGCCAACTCCACAAATATCTTTCATTTTAAAACAAAAATAGAATTTCTGAAGTTGCTATTTAAAATATTTTTTACTTTCTTCTATCTTCAAAAGAAGAAAATGTTGTAATCGAAATTTCTTCCGACATCCAGTTTTCGACATAGAAGAAAGTTTTAGGATTGGCACATCCAACTAGTTTGGTTTTACTAATATTAATTCTGGTTTTGGATTTCTTCCTGTTCAGACTTTCTTGAAAGACAGGCAGATGTATTCTTTTTAAATTTACAATTTTTTGATTGCTTAAATTTAAATCTCTTTGTGAAAATAAAGTACATTAAAGAACATAAATATGACATTTGTTTATTTTTTTCATTGAAATTTTATATTTTGAATTGTAACCAGCACGCTGAAGTACAATAATTGCCGAAACGTAAGTGAAGGCTTACTGTGGAGACACGAAAAGTTTTGGTTTCTGTTAGTCTGTCTGTTAGTCTGTCTGTCTGTCTGTTCCGCGATAACTGCCGTAAAAAGCGATATCCCCGGATTTAGCTGTATAGTTTTTGGTTAAATTTGATTCATTCGTTCGGAACATATAGAACATTTTATTTTGCGACTTAATGCTTTCCTATAGCAATTCAGACGATTTTTCCATTTTTATTTGTTGAAAAGAAATGGCTCATATGATTGAAGGATTTAAATGCTAAATTAAGGATGATGAAATTTCCTAATTAGAACCATACATTATTCATATTAGTTTGAAATTTTGTGCATACATTTGTCAGAGTTTTTAAATTCGGTGTATAATTTTTATGGAGGGATTTTATATATGTGTTTCAATAATATAAAATATTTTTTTAATATGAATTTTCTTTTTAGGCACATATTTAATTGTTTTTATTATCTTTTAACTGTTACCTAGCAGCGAACTACACCTAAAAATATCGTAAATGTGACAGTATGTGTAATTGTTTGAAGCTAAATCAAAGTCAAAAGGGACGAATTAATGCCTTTGTGTCTTTACATATAGATGGAATTTACCACAGAAATAAAGAAAGACTATGTTCTATTTATTTTGTTCAAATATTTTTCTTTTAAATTAAAAAGTTCATTATTTCCATAAGGAATAAATCGACATTTTGCTATGAAATTTAACAATCATTTTTTTTTTTTTTTTTTTTTTTTTTTTTTTTTTTTGGGGCCATTGGCACGAAAATTCAATCCCGGAATAAAAATTTATCCTAAACAGTTACTTTTGATTTGAAAGATTTTTATGTGCGAGAGGAAAATGAAATAAAAAATAGACATGAGACTTCATACTAGAAATAAAGTGAAAATACGAAAAGAAGGTGAATTTGATCTCATATATCAAAAATTAAACCAATACGCTTTGAGGTTGAAATAAAAGGGGCTTGTGTTATGATATTAATTCTTATTATTAAAAAAAAAAATGTTACTAATATCTCATGGTTTATCGTCTGCACACAGCTAACAGAAATGTTAATTCTTAATCGAAAATTCTAATGAGAAAAAAAAAAAAAACTTTTGAAAAGCAAATACATAGTAAATATCAAAATTATGCACCGCAAAATTATCGCTGTCGAAAATGACGTCATTGTATCTTGAAATAAATATTTTCATCCTTAAAAACCAAGCATTAACTAGATTGCCTGAAAAAATGTTTTTTGACGGGTGTTACTTCTTAATGCCGCCTCATTTCAGAAAATATGAATGAAAATTATTTTACTTTTAAAGGAAATTACATTTTCATTCATAAAACCTAAACGTTTAATATAATTGCGTCAATGTAAATCATTTTCTGTGTTGCCAGTATTGAAAAATAAGGCTCGGAAGTGTAAAAAGAAATCTAAGATTTGCGCTAACCATTAGCGCAATCAATAAAATTTACGTATGTAAATTAATAAGACCACGGGGGGTTCAGGGGGCGGATCCCCCCTGAAGAAATCTACTTAATTATTTAAAAAATATACCAGAATTAACAGCTCATGAAAATTTCGAAATATCCTTCCATAACGTTTTTAATTTAATGCTTCTAATGTCTGAAAACTTCGTATTTTTTATTCTTATAAATAATTACATAATTTGAAAACTTTAAATTGCTGTTTGCAGGAAACTGAATATTACCAAAGTGTGTCTAAAAACAATGACTTGCAGAGCTGACGTTGAGGCTCCTGATCTGCAGATTTACTAGTTATATATTATTGCCTGCATATAAGACCTTTAATTCATTTGTACCTATATTACATGTATGACCTTGTTTAATCTACCGGGTGTCCTAAAAAGGACTGATTGATTTTAAAATTCAATAACTTGTAAACGGTGACAGATATTTAAAAAATTCTTGCAGGAGGGTTATGCATAAGGTCAAAAGGTTTTACAGTGATTTTCAATTTTAGTTCGAATTACAAACAATATATGGCGCTACGATCAATAGACGCTAAATTGAGGCTCGATTTTTGGTACTTCGTGGCCCGGACATTTCCATCTCCTTTTTCCGCATGGAACAAAAGAAAGGACCAAAAATCGAGCCTGTATTTAGCGACTATTGCTTACAGCGCCATCTATTGTTTGTAATTTGAACTAAAATCGAAAATCACTGTAATAAAACTTTTGACCTTATGCATAAACCTCCTGCAAGAATTTTTTAAATATCTGTCACCGTTTGCAAGTTATTGAATTTTAAAATCAGCCAGTCCTTTTTAGGACACCCGGTAGTTAGTTAATCATTCATGATATTTTGCCAGTAATAGTAAGGTATTTGTTATTGAGACACATCTTTATAAGTAAAAGGTAATAATGATAAAGATTTATTTTCCAGCAAGATTTATATATATGTATATATTTAGTGCTTCGTAATTATATAAATACTTAGCACCTATAGTTGTCGTATAATCCGTCTGTCTGCAGGCAGAAAACAGCTCAAAAAACTACCCAACAGAATGGTTTGAAATTTAATATATATAATCATTGCATAATTTTGTCGAGTCTTTCCAACTTTTATGAAAATTGAATCCAAACTTAAAACAATATTAATAAAAGTTTTCTTCATTCTATTAAATCTTATCATGGATAATTTATTCAATGATATCCCATGATAGGTAATAATTCCAGGTTTCCATGGTAGTTACTTCATATTAAAGGTGGAGTACTATTATTTCTGTATTATTGAATTTATATACATGTGGGAAATTTCGCAAGTAACACTTGCATCAGACTGAATGTTCCCGACGCTGTACTCCGTTTCGAGATTAAAAAAGTAATGAAGCTGCGTGAAGTGGAAATGCAGAAAAAATAAATAGAACGAGAAAGAATTCGACGACGGCGGTTTTGTTAAAAGGAAAAGAATATTTTCGACGATATAAAACAGAAGATTTAAATGACGTATGAAAATCTTAGAAATATTCGACGATGCTAAGTAAATGATGCCAAAGTTTGTTGCTTTTAAGCTAAATATAGATTGAGAAGAGTGCTATTAATTGTATTTTTGTTTCGTCTTCGTCTTACTAAATGTCAGTGTTCGTCTTAGAAATGAGTTATGATTTATAAATAGAGTCTCATCCCACAATGTGGTGTCAGAAGTGGGATTCGAACCCACGCCCACATAAGTGGGCGTGACAAAGGACATTTTGGCCGTAAACGTTGTGAAGAACTCCTTAATGAAGAATTTCTCATCCTTAATATGTCAAATAAAATTGATAAAATTATATCAAATTGTGTAACATGCCTTTTGTATAATCGCAAACGTGGAAAACAAGAAGGGTGAATTACGCCCTTAACTAAAGAAGAGAAAAAATTACAAACATATTTTGTCTTTAATAGATGCATTTACTAAATTCGTCTGGTTGTATCCCTGTAAAACCACTTCTGCTACCGAAGTTATATCAAAACTACGACAACAAAGTTATACTTTTGGCAATCCTTCCACCATCATTAGCAATAAAGGTCCTACCTTCACAAGTAAAGAATTTGCTGATTATTGTCAAGATGAAAATATAAAGCACCAGACAGTTACAACTGGCCTTCCCCGTGCCAATGGTCAAGTAGAGCGACTTAATTCCACCATAATTTCTGTAATCTCTAAAATGTCCAAAGACGAACCTACCAAATGGTTCAAACATGTTTCTAAAGTTCAACAAGTCATTAATTCAACTTACCAACGAAGTATTAAGAAAACACCGTTTGAAATATTATTTGGACAAAAATGAAACAGAAAGAAGATGTACAAATTATTGACCTTTTAAGCAGTGCAGTCGAATAACAGTTCATAAAAGACAGAGAAGAGCTACTTAAAGAAGCCAAGAAGAATATTATGGAAATTAAACAAGAACATCGCAAGCACTATAATTTACGACGTAAGAAACCCCGGAAGTACAACCTTGGTGACCTCGTAGCAATTAAGAGAACCCAGCAAGGGCCAGGTTTAAAGTTGAAATCTAAATTCTTAGGTCAGTATAAAGTAACCAAAGTGAAGGCTAACGACGTAGCGAAAATCTCATCAACCGAAGGACCGATAAATACTAGTTCGTGTGCTGAATACATAAAACCTCGCCTGACGAAAACTGAAGCTTCAAGGAAAAAAAAACATTTAACAAAAATCTTTTCTTCTTATGTGTTTGTGAAAATTTTATAAGTCAATGCTTTTAAAGAAATTTCCATCTGATGTTACGCCACTTCAAGTAGACTGATTGGTCTTTCTGACGTGCAGATTAATTTTTTTTCTCCCCTAAGAACAGTTACTGGTTTTTGTTTTTGTTTCTTTTTCAGATTCTACATTAGCAAATGTCGCTGCGGCAGTTCCAGATGTCAGGAAGGCCGCATGTGGGAAATTTCGAAAGTAACAATTGCATCAAACTGAATGTTCCCGAAGCTGTACTCCGCTTCGAGATTAAAAAGGTAACAAAGATACGTGAAGTGAAAATGCAAAAAAAAAAAATAAATGGAACGAGAAAGAATTCGACGACTACGGTTTTGTTAAAAGGAACAGAGTATTTTCGACGATGTAAAATTGAAGATTTAAATGACGTATGAAAATCTTAGAAATATTCGACGATGTTAAGTAAATGAAGCCAACGTTTGTTGCTTTTAAGCTAAATATAGATTGAGAAGAGTGCTATTAATTATATTTTTGTTTTGTCTTCGTCTTAATAAATGTCAGTGTTCGTCTTAGAAATGAGTTATGATTTATAATTAGAGTCTCATCCCACATTCATAAAAATAATAGATTTTGTATTTATGCATTTTTGCATAAGAGTGCAATAGCTATTGCATCAAGATCTGAATATTTCTAAAACGAGTTATAGTACGAACGCACCTCATTTGCCACGTTTGACTTATTATCTCCGACTTGGTATTTTTACTTTCCTCGACAGCTATGGCACGACTTTTCCGACAATATCACTCTTCGTGAAATATAGAGCTAACAATTGTGTTTTCTAGTTACACTGTTTAAATTTAAATCGATAAATGAAAGTATACATTATTAATGAATATTAAATGAAGCTTTCGTTATCGTAAACGTTCACCTTTTGAACAGTGGCCTGAAGTTGAAGCACAATAACTTTTGTATTATCATACTGCATGTTTATTTATATTTCATTTATTTCTGTATGACAAATCTTCATTTATTCTGATCCAATTAACACTATTTCTATCAAGAATTATGAAAAGACATTTTTGAGATTTTAACTTAAAATTACTCTCTAAGTTTAATCATTTCTCCACAATTAATTTTTTACTTTTCGTACAACAGATGTTAAATTAATTTAGCGATAGGATTTTCCTCCAGCTCATCCATAAAAATATGCATATGGTATGCCTATTTCAACCATGAGGTGTCTTTTGGCAGCTTAAAGTTTTCATAATTTCTAATTTATAAGGATTTCATAATTTCTGATTTTAAACAATTTTACACATAAATATGAACACCATTTTACAGCATCCAGCATCATATCAATTATAATCAGATTAGAAAATCTCGATTTCAGTTGAAACGGAAAATGCAAGAGTTGCTGCATAACTCTGATATTCCCTTGTTTTCCGCCATGTTGCATTTTATTGCAGATCATTGCGGATCATTGACTAGTTCTAAAAATTGAATAACGCATTTTGTTCTCCAACTCTGGTAGTGAGTTCAATACACATGAATTTTGTTTTCATTCGTCTAAAAACCGTGGTATTGAATAAGGAAAGAATTTTATTACACTGCTGTCTTTGTGATTATTGTTGTTGTTACTAAGATTGATTCATGAGACTGAAAGTTTGGTAAGTTAGTAATATTAAAATGTTTCTCTCTATTCTAAAAAAAAGTAACTACCGCTGTCACAGCCGCCACCGCCGGTTTTGAATATTTTGTGACCGGAGGTCTTTCTTCGTTAATATTGAGAAAAATAATGCATACAAAAATATGAAAATCAGTGGTTTTATACAGAAATGTTTGATAAACACGCTGATGCAGACAGTTTTCAAATCGAAGAATTATTTTAAGAGATATTTAATGCTAAAGTTGGACAAAATCGTTCCACTAAAAAAGTTTTATAGCACCAAAAACTATACATGGCAGTGTAATCATTTTTAGATCATTTTATGCGTTGGAATTTGCCGGAGTGCAGATTGCATCAATTTTTTTATTTTGACTCATTTTTTCAGGTTTTATTTCTATTTTAAATTCAAATTTTCAGCATTTCGAGAGATATTTTTTACAGATTTCAGAAAATTGTACTAATTTAAACTGTTGCCAACTGTATAAAAAGCGCAAGCAATAATGTTTGCTTCAAATTAAAAATTTATTTATACGTGACTATTATAAACAGGAAAAAAACTTTCAAGTTAGAATTAAATAATTATGTTTAAAAAGCAGGAACTTATTAAAAATTACGTCATAAAATGTATACACGTGAATTTTAAAAGAGAAAGGATATTGTAAAATAATAAATTCATTAACATGCGTTAGAAATCTTAGGAGAAATTACGTCATATTTACGTCACATTATAGTTATTACATAAAATGAACACAAAATAATATTGCAAAAAAGTTTAAATTTAGAAATTGCGCTAGATATTTATTTAATATTTTGAGAGGATATTTTCAACTATTTTTGTTAGGAAAGCGCAAATAATATTTCATTGCTAAAAAAAGTACTTTCACGCGATTATTTAAAAGAGAAAGAATAGCTTGGTAAAAATTACGTCAGATTAAAAACGATTAATTTAAAATGTCTCATTTAAAAGAACTTTCTTTTCGCTTTGTTAAAAAATACCAGGAGACAAAGACTCTGTTTACTTAATTCCTTTTATATTAGCTTATTTTGAAATGTTGTTACACGTGTCTACGTCATCAAGTTATTTTGATTTCGACGTTTTATTTGTATTTTTATTAATGTTGTACGAATTTATTTGTTCTTTCGTTATTTAAAATAAAAATTATGTCAATTTGTATAATTTGGGGAGTGGTTTGGCGATTTATATAATTTGGCGAAATGGGTCGACGGGATAATCAAGTAGTACCGCAGCGGATTTGGCGTTAAAATTCCCCAATCAAAGAGAAAGGAATAGAAATCCGTTTATAGGGAGATCGCCACTGTTTTTTAAATTATAATTCAATCTTTCGAAATCTTTTAAAAGCCGATCAAATTAGCGTGCATTTAGAGCCTGCGGTGTCTGGACGGGGGTTGGCGAGCGTAGCTAGTAGGGGGCCGAGCCCCCTAGTAATTTCTAATAAAAATTAAAAGCAATGAAGAAGATAATATTTTGTAATTGTTGTTTTTCTTGACGTAAAAAATGTTTCATTACATTTATGTATATTTGTATTTTGTAAATTGTTGAATTAAGCTAAAATTTATAACCTGTAATAAATTTAAAGTTAAATATCTCTCTATTCTAAAAAAAAAAGTAACTACCGCTGTCACCGCCGGCGCCGCCGCCGGTTTTGAATTTTTTGTGACCGGAGGTCTTTCTTTGTTAATATTAAGCAAAACTGTTGCATACAAAAATATGAAAATCGGTGGTATTATAGAGAAATGTGTTTGATAAATACGCTGATGCAGACAGTTTTCAAATCGAAGAAATATTTAAAGAGATATTTAATGCTAAAGTTGGACAAAATCGTTCCATTAAAAAAGTTTTATAGGAGCAAAAACTGTACATCAGAATTTAATCGTTTTAGATCATTTTATGCGTCAAAGTTTCCCCGCGTGCAGACTGCCCTCAGTTTATTAATTTGATTCATTTTTTGAGGTTTTATTTCTATTTTAAATTCAAATTTTCAGCATTTCGAGAGATATTTTTTTACGCACTAGGGGGCTCGGCCCCCTACGAGCTACGCTCGCCAACCCCCGTCCAGACACCGCAGACTCTAAATGCACGCTAATGTGATCGGCTTTAAAAAGATTTCGAAAGATTGAATTATAATTTAAAAAACAGGGGCGATCTCCCTATAAACGGATTTCCATTCATTTCTCTTTGATTGGGGAAATTTTAACGCCAAATCCGCTGCGGTACTACTTGATTATCCCGTCGACTAATTTCGCCAAATTATATAAATCCCCAAACCACTCGCCAAATTATACAAATTGACATAATTTTTATTTTAAGTAACGAAAGAACAAATAAATTAGTACAACATTAATAAAAATACAAATAAAACGTCGAAATAAAAATAACTTGATGACGTAGACACGTGTAAGAACATTTCAAAATAAGCTAATATAAAAGGAATTAAGTAAACAGAATCTTTGTCTCCCGGTATTTTTTAACAAAGCGAAAAGAAAGTTCTTTTAAATGAGACATTTTAAATTAATCGTTTTTAATCTGACGTAATTTTGACCAAACTATTCTTTATCTTTTTAATATTCACGTGAAAATACTTGTGTTAGAAATAAAATGTTATTTGCGCTTTCCTAAGAAAAATAGTTGAAAAGTATCCTCTCAAAATATCAAATAAATGTCTAGCGCAATTTCTAAATTTAAACCGTTTTGCAATATTATTTACTAGCGGCTCTTTCAGAGAGTGGCTCACTATGGGAAAATACAATTGCGCATGCTTGGGAAGATTCCACTTTTTTAAGCAGGGGTTATAGGTATAAGTGGGTGATACAGGTTTACGGCAGAGCCCCCTACAGTCTATAACAGTAAACAGCGTTGAAAAATAAACAAAAGTTATGTTGTTATCGGAGCGTCTATCGCGAATATTAGTTTTGCTACTTCTTAGTTATCCCGTCGACCAAATTACTGTCGCCAAATTGTAAGATTAAATGCCATTAACGGTTTGCCATTAATTAATTAATTACAAGATTAAATGCCAATAATGGCCAATAAAACCATTAATTCGACGTTTTATTTGTATTTTTATTAATGTTGCACTAATTTATTTGTTCTTTCCTTATTTAAAATAAAATTTATGTCAATGTGTATAATTTGGCGAGTGGTTTGGCAATTTATATAATTTGGCAACATTGGTCGACGGGATAACTAAGAAGTACCTTAGTTTTTTAAATGTAATCATATTGAAACGTATTGATGTTTCGTATTAAAAAAAGAAATATATATATTATTTGATGCATTTTTCATTATCATTTGCACACTCATATTAAAATAAGAAATTTTATTATAAGAAATTTAAACTATTGTTATATATTAAAAAATACTTTTTTCCTACTGGGTTTCATACATTTCATTAGAACTATTAAAATTTAGTCAATTTAATTGTAAACAAAACTCGCGCTTAAAACTTTTTTCCCCTCCATTAATAGTAATAAATGTATGTAATAAAAGCGCAAAGCATTTGACTGTCATCAATAGTTCCGGGATGACCGCCAAATGGCCATTTCGGGACTTTTATGTTAAAAGGACGCAGGTGATAAATCGCCAAATATTGTTCCATCGCCCTCATTTCATTTAAAATATAAACTTATCACTCATTTCATTTAAAATGCATAACTTTCATTTAAAACACATATCAAACTAATTTAAATTAAATTTCTTTCATCTCTAATAATAAAAAATTAACTCATGTGACTGTTATGGCGCAGATGTCATATCGCGATTTTTTTTTCCGACGCCAATTTAGCGAAAACATCAACAGCATAAACAACAACATCCGGGTTACCATATCAAACAAAATAACGACACTTTGGCGCCAATTAAGAACACGTTGCGTATATGACATTGGCGTCAGAAAAAAATCGCACCAATATGGCATCTGTATGATATATGACATCTGTGCCACTGTTATCTCTAAATACGGGCTGACAGCTTCAATTTCCATATGATAAGCAGCCAGTTTTAATCAAAATTATTTTTTACAATAAAACTGCACAAAAGTTAAATTTTTCGAAAGATCGTTCAAATTACTACTACTTGGTTATTCCGTCGACAAAAAATCTGTCGCCAAACTGTAAGATTAAATGCCAATAATGGTTGATAGTAAATGTCACATTCACTTGACTTTCAGCAAGTTACACGTATTTACGTCATCAATTGATTTTTGTTTCGACGTTTTATTTGTATTTTTATTAATGTTATACTAATTTATTTGTTCTTTCGTTATTTAAAAATAAAAATTAGGCACAGATGCCATATTGGCGGGATTTTTTCCAACGCCAATTGGCAAAAAACTTGTTACCGTATCATCTATATTTGGGTTACCATATCAAGCAAAATAGCGACACTTTGGCGCCAGTTTAGAACCCGGTGCGTATATGACATTGGCGTCAGAAGAAAAATCGCGCCAATATGGGGCGTATATGACATCTGTGCCAAATAGTTTCTTTGAGATGCAGGTTACGAACATTTCTCAGTAAAATTTTGAGATTTAAATGATAAATTCACAGTAGTTTTGTTGACCCTGACGCTGGGTCCCTTTGGTGTCGTATTAGCTGAAATACGCCAATAAGGCAGACGACCCAATTATGGAAGATTACTTAATATGTTAAAATCTCCGCATTAGTGAACGTATTAGAATTGATATGCAGACGAACATAAAATAAAATGCCTAAATGTGTGGAACAGATGTTATATATTCCCGCGGCCGCGATTTTTATTTTAAAACAAATATTGGAACATGTGTTATATATTCCCGCCGCCGCCATCTTGGATTTTTTCTTGGCGTGAAACCCCCTTTTGCGCCAAGTAGTAAATGTCGCCAAGCAACGATTTATACAGATTATAGGCTTCACGGGGTTGCCTTATCGATAAACGCCAACAAAAAACCGCCAAGAAATCCAAGATTTCGGCCGCTGGAATATATAACATCTAAGCCAAATGTGTTAAGTGTTTTTTGACAAGAAAGGTGAAATTATAACATCAAAAAATTACGAAATGCTGCCACGATCTTAAAGAATTTTTCATTTCTCGGTGAGAATCTTCCTTTTTGACGAAAAATTAAGTAAATAAATTAAATTACAAATAAAAGTAACATGTTGCATATCTTAGCATACATTTAAGGGCAACCAAACTGGTCGCCAGAGGCGACTAGTTTCTTTAATAGTTAATTCACTTACACATTTAAGAACAATATTTCACAATATAATATTCACCAAAACAATGAGCCTGTGCTTGTTGTATCTATATATATGGCCAAAAGTTGTATTTCCTATTTCCTATTTGTAATTTTTTTTTTAATTTTCTTTGTTGAACAACTGTTTTATTAGCTGGGATTTTTTTTAGTTCATCATATACAATTGGTAAGAATGGCTTGGACGAAGTTTTGGGTAAAAACATTTCTAAATTTTCAACGTGTTCATCTACACCCTCCAAGTCTTCTGGTGTCTCCAGTGTTTGTATCTGATCACTGATAGATTGTAATCTCAAAGTTAATGAAGCTTTTGCAGCATCAGAATCTATTCTTGGCTTTTTTTTTAACTTGGTTGACTATTGCAGCTATTTCCAAAGATTGCCGTTCTTTGTATTGATCTACATCAATGACAAGTTCTCCCTCACAATCATTTTGAATTTGGTTTGAAAAAAGTTCATTTCTGTTGCGGGAAAAATTATATTTTTGACAACAGAAATGAATATGTTTGCATATAACATACCCTATCTGGTATCGAAGACACGTGCAAGTTAATGTATGCAAACTCCACAATCAACACACATTACTTGACATTGGCAGGTTTTGTTGTTTAGCTTAATGTCATACGTTACTATGGAAGATCCTTTAATTTTACATACTATCCACTCTTTTTCTTCTTTCATCTCTTGAATTGAGTAGATATTTTCATCTAATTTTTCACTAGTAAGATGTTCTTGGCGAATCAGAGGAACTCGGTGAGTGACTTTGCCATGCTCAATGGCTATAATTCTACCAATAAGTTTTTTTTAACTGCCTTCAAAACAATTTGGATAGATTTGTCTAATCTCTTTATGATAGTCCCCCCTGCTTCTTCATACTTCAACTGCCTATGCCACCTTTCTAGCTTCATATTGGTATTTGCTCCCAGTTGAGCTCGGTGACAATATGCCCACATTGGTATGCGGTTACAATAGTGTTTTTCAAAGTACTTAATGAAGGCAGTTTCTTCTTTATATTTGGTCAGAAAATCATTCAGATATTTTTGAAATGTAATAGTATCTAGTTCATGTAGAAACTGTTCCATATCTTTTTTTTCATTTCAAGTCTTACAGCTTCATCTTTCACTTTAAATTGGTATTCCAGCTTCGCAAAACATGCCATGCACACAGTATATGTTTTGAATCGTCTTGGAAAATATTTTCCCAGGCATTACAAAATGAGTTTGTATCATCAGTCAACAGTAACTTTGTTTTAAAATCTGGAAGCTTGTTTTTGATAGCTTGGAAAAATGGTTCAAAAGTTTCACAAGCTACTCTGGAGGAAAACAATGTCGCTATTGGCATACCTTCCAGGTTTTCATCATTAACCATTAGGGTAGTCAGCTGAAACCCATATTGATTCATCCCATGTGTGGAATCTATCATTATACACTCTTTTCCATACAATTCTAATAACTGTATTTGTGCTTTATTGGCAAATCCAAGTAAAAATTCATTAGCCTCAATATTATGATAACCATCAAGGTTTTCACCTATTGGCTTGTATAGAAATACAGAATCATCTTCTGCCCTCATTTTATGCACCATTATATCCACAGATATAGCATCTTCAGAATGGGCTGGCTTGTCTATAAGGAAATCCCTACGTATATTGTCCACATCTTTTCTGACAGTTGATTGAAGTCTCTTGGTAGGAGAATATTGGTCTACGACAACTTTATCTAAAACAGTGCTTGTTGGAATCCCGTTATGCAGCATTCCAGCCAGCTCCATTCTTTTTTGATGGGTTAATCTTATTTTTCCCGGCTCCTGTTCATGACCCACATGAATCAGTTGGTATTCTACAACAATTTCTGTAGCTTCATGCAAAACCTGTTTTGTCACTTTCATGGTAGCAGGGCAAGTTTTGCCAATTTTAATGGGAACGCCACTCTTGAAGCACCTCTCTCTCTTTGAAGCTTTGAGAATGGGTGCACCACTTCTATTACATTCATAAAATGAAATAAAAGCCCCATCGTTTTCGTATTTACCTTTTATAGGAAAATAGGAAGCAGATTCCTTTTCAATAGCACATTTCCACACTTGAAACTCATTATTAGTGTAAAAAGTTTCCGTTTGAAATTTTAAATTTATACCTTCATGATTTTCTGTTATATGAGTATGTAGATCCTCAATCGTTCTTAATTTTGTATCACAAATGGGGCAAACTTTATTGGCAGGTATGGAAATTTCACTTTTAGAGTGCAAGTTCCTCTGATGCCTATACAAATTCTTTTTTGCAGAAAAACTTACATTGCATTGAGAGCAAATAATTTTTGATGTCTCTTTAGGTTCATTTGAACTTGTGGATGCTGAAATATTAGCATGGATCCGGTCCGGGTCGTTAGTAGGTAAACAGCTATCAGAAATAGTAGTTATTCCGAGATCTAAAGATACATTAGCCATCGTCCGGTCCGAGTCATCATCAGGTAAACAGCAATCAGAAATATTTTGAGTTAATCCAGGATCTGAAGAAACATTATCCTTATTCCTTTCCAAGTCGTCATCAGGTAAAGAGCAATCAGAAATATTTTGAGTTAATCCAGGATCTGAAGAAACATTAGCTGTTGGATTCCAATGTAAATAAATCTCTTAACTAAATGAATCCCTAAAAGTTAAGTATTAAAATATCTATAAGCTATTAAAACTGCCCTCAATAACATTTCTTATTGTTAAAGCGAATATATTTCTAACTTAAATTCAATGACAGAAGAGCCGTATATATTTCACATTACTTTATTTTCATAAACTTTTCTCTAGAACAAAACAAAACTAACTGTTGCCAGATATTGAAACAATGCAATTACAACCGGTTAAATAATTATGCAGGTGACTGATACATGGATGAAAGATAAAGTTAGTCATTACGTAACATACTCCCACCTTGAGTTGTGGGGAATGCACAACTCAACAATTTAAAATTACAAGTTAAATCTTTTCGGTACCTTAACTGTGTCAAAGAAATGTTGCTTTGCTGCTTCTTTCATACAAATCACGTGAAACAGGAGACATGCCGGATCTTTGTGAATATGGATCTCTCAAAGATGATGAATAGGGATCCGCATGTTTATCTCTCATGGGCGCAATAGATGGACTACGACGATCATAAGGTGAAGGGTATGGTCTCATGCGAGGCGACATTGAACTGTAGCCACGGTCATAAAAATCTCGACTTCCAAAAGGTGGACTGTCATATCTTCGGCCGTAGCCATTAGCATACCCATCACCACCACGGGGTCCACCATAACCACCACGACCCCTGCTTGAACCTCCTGTAGCTCCTCCTTCTGATACTGGCTCATGATGAAGCTTGCTTTTTGAAGGTTCAACACTTAAAGAAGATCCTCTGAAGTAATAATTATTCAGAGCTTTTAAGGCATCCTGGGCTTCTTCAGGTTTGATTAACCTTTCAGGAACTCTTGGACATACTAGAGTTTCATGTTTTTTTCTGCATACAATGCATTTTACTTTTGCTCTGCAATTTCGGGCTAGATGGTTTAATTTTAAACATAGGAAACAAGTTCCCTTCTTTTGCATTATGTCTTTCTTAACATCATACGACATTGACATTGCCTTGAAACATTTTTTCGATGCATGGCGTTTGTCACAAAAAATACACAGTTTTTGTTTAAAATTATTCTTATTTCTGGTATATTTTCTCATATCAATGTTTAATAAATCTGATACAGCAGATATTTGAGATTCTTCGATTTCATGATTATTGCGTGCAGCTTGCGTGTATCGAAAAGTTTTGTCAAAACTCTTACTTGCCAAAGAAATTCTTTCTTCTGCTTCAACTTCGTCTTGCAGAAATTCTAATAAATTTTCTAGATCAGTTTTTGAGCCAATTAAAACACCATTATTTAAATCTGTATCATGATTTTTATCTAGTTCAGATTCCACATCATTACATCTATTTGAAGATCTTCTGTGAGATGTTCTATACCTTTCCCATGCTCTAAGAATATCATCTGGAAGAGACGATTCAACAAGCGGATATAACATCGCAGCATATTTGTCTCTAATAACTCCAAGACTTTCTAATGATCGCAATTTCGATTCTAATGAATCATATAATCGTCGCAAAGAATTATGTTTTCCTGGATTTTGCTTCTGCAGTACAAGGCCTAACAAATCTCTAACATAATAGTCTATCAAAAGTTCTTTTCGTCCAAAACGAGATTTAAGTTGACTTACAGCTTTGGCATAACTATTACCACCAGGCGGAAAACTTCTAATCAATTCTTCTGCCACACTGCCTTTTTCCATGGCTTGTGATAAATACGCAAATTTGTCATGAAAATCTAGGCTAGTATCTTGATCAATTTTTTGAAATTGACCCCAGAATTGCAACCAATTTCTAATTTCACCATTAAAAGTAGGTAATTGTATCTTCGGATAATGAAGCAATACATCCTTATTAATTACCGAAATATCAGATTTCAAATCTTCATTTTTTACAACCAAAAGTTCGTTTAATTTCTGTTGTAATACACGCCAGCGATCGATGTAAACCTCAGATTCATCGATATCTTTGTCTATTGTTTCTTCGTCAGCTTGGTCGCTATACAATATTTCTCTAATTTTATATTCTACATCGGTCATAAATTTCGCTTTCTCTTCTACACTGTAAAAAAAATTCCGCAACGTTCCTGGGAAAAAATGGGCAGCTGAGTTGCCCATTATTTCCAAGAAACATTTCTTGAAAATGACTGGAACTTTACTGTATATGTTAAAAACTTTCTACAGAAATGCCAGTAAGTTTCCTGCGAAATACCAGGAATATTTCTTTTCAAATGAAAATCAAATTTCGAAGTAATTGCTTAAAAGGCGCAAAGGCCACCATAGTGAAAAAGATTCCAAGCCGGGACTCGAACCCGGGCCATCAGTACAGCGCACTGACGTTCTACCGACTAAACCACTTGAATCGATACACAGCTCGGAACATTTCTCACTATTATATGTTGGCAAGGCTACAAACGCAGTACAAGATGGAATATTTATTTATTATAATTTCCATTAATATATTATAATTTCCATATATTAATATAGGAATATTTCTGTTGACAGCAAAACATTACTGACATTTCACAGCATGCGGGATCCGCAGACGATTTTTACATTTCCAGTTGACAATTTTCGCATTATTATCATTATTTGTTAGAATGAAAAAATATTTTGAAATTGACATCAAAATTATTATTTATAATTTACACGAAAAAATAAATTTTCAGTTAAAATTCAATAAAGTAAATATATATATGATATATTGTTTCTGAACTTTGCTTAAAATATAAAAATATATAAATGTAAATAATAATTAGAAAAAAAATCTAGACATAAAATATTTTGGATTTTTGTTAGTAATTATGTTAGTTTACAAGTTAGATAAAATACATATAAATTTTCATGAAAAAAAAAAAAAAACCCAAACGTAATTGTATATTTTTTCCGAAAAAAAAAAAAAAAATTCAAATTTGCAGCAATTCAAAGTGTCAAATATATATCAAATTTAAATCAAATTGTAATAAAGTGTTAAAATATAAAATTAATTAAAAAAGAAAAAAAAAAGTCCAGAGGTAGCATCGAACTCGGGCCGTACGGGTGGCGTGCGAGCTTTCTGCGTCCACACCACGAAAGACACATTGAAAGCTGCAAACTAATGGGTATTTGAAACGTATGCTAAACCTCGGCATCTAATTTCTGAAAATCTAAGTCCCATTTGAAGAAATCCTTTCACAAGAATAATTAGAGATAAGAACTCTAAAACATACTTTAAATTAATCAAAATCGGTGAGAATCATGTTTGATGGTCCCCTGGTTAATGGAGATCCAAATAATAGGTGTATTTTTTTTTTTACACGGTCTGCTCCTTAAACATTTCACAGACAAGTACGAGAGATAATCTCTTAGCGATGTCACGGAGGTATTGTACTTTCATCTGAATTATCTTGACAATAGAGACGTAAAGGATTATGTCGTCAATTGATTTATTTGCATTCCATATTGATTTTTTTTTACATTCATTTAAGGAATTCTTTTTCGACACTCGCGCGCGAGCAACGGATTATAGCAAAAAAATAATAAATGGCGGCCGCAGCGTTTTGCTGTTTCCAACTTCTGTTCAGGAACGTTTCAGATAAGAAAACCAGAATTTCACAGGAAAGAGCTAAATTATTCTGAAAACCTAATAAAAGGCGAAACGTTCCTGGATTTTACATGGAACGTTACCATTTTTTTTTTACAGTGTATCATTGTCAATTTCAGAATTTTTTCAGCAGCCGATAAATTACTTTCACTTGCATCAAATTCGTTACACGCTTTAGTGAAAATTCTACGATGTTGTCGTCTAGCTGCTTTCAACGCATCCATAGTATTCAACATCAACAATATTTTTTTTTTTATTCAACAATAATAATAATTCTCACTTGAGCAGTTCAAATAAAATTCTACTTACAGATTCCAGTCTTGTCAGCGGACGCCATATGTTGGATTCCAATGTAAATAAATCTCTTAACTAAATGAATCCCTAAAAGTTAAGTATTAAAATATCTATAAGCTATTAAAACTGCCCTCAATAACATTTCTTATTGTTAAAGCGAATATATTTCTAACTTAAATTCAATGACAGAAGAGCCGTATATATTTCACATTACTTTATTTTCATAAACATTTCTCTAGAACAAAACAAAACTAACTGTTGCCAGATATTGAAACAATGCAATTACAACCGGTTAAATAATTATGCAGGTGACTGATACATGGATGAAAGATAAAGTTAGTCATTACGTAACATTAGCCGTATTCCGTTCCAAGTCGTTATCAGGTAAACAGCAATCAGAAATATTGTTAGTAATTCCGAGATCTGAAGAAACATTAGCCATATTCCGGTCCAAGTCGTCATCAATTAAATCATTAGAAAGAAAATAAGCCATACGCAAAAAATAACTAACCTACTAGCACTCACAACTCAAAGATAAATAATACATGGAGGAAAAACACGTGCCGTGGTCAGGAGCACAGATAGGTGAGGCTTGGTTAATTCGCCCCTCCCGGTTTCCTCTCTTCCTCTTTCCCCACCTTCAGTATTGGGATTTCTAAATGGACTAGTCCGCTCCGTAGTGAGCCACTCTTCGAAAGAGCCACTAGTATATTATTTTGTGTTCATTTTATGTAATAACTGTAATTTGACGTAAATATGACGTAATTTCTCCTATTTAAGACTTCTAACGCATGTCAATAAATTTATTATTTTACAAATTCCTTTCTCTCTTAAAATTCACGTGTAATTATAGTTTTTATGACGTAATTTTTAATAAGTTCCTGCTTTTTGCACATAATTATTTAATTCTAATTCCAAATGTTTTTTTTTTTCTGTTTATAATAGTCACGTGTAAATAAATTTTTAATTTATTACACGTATAAATATATATATATATATATTTAAGCAAACATTATTGTTTCCGCTGTTTATACAGTTGGCAACAGTTTAAATTAATATCACTTTCTAAAATCTGTAAAAAATATCTCTCGAAATGCTGAAAATTTGAATTTAAAATAGATATAAAACCTCGAAAAATGAGTCAAATTAAAAAATTAAATCAATTCTGCACACCGAGAAATTATAACGTATAAAATGAAGTAAAAATTATTAAATTCCGATGTATAGTTTTTACTACTATAAAACTTTTTTAGTGGAACGATTTTGTCCAACTTTAGCATGAAATATGTCTTAAAATAATTCTTCGATTTGAAAACTGTCTGCATCAGCGTGTTTATCAAACATTTCTGTATAACACTACCGATTTTCATATTTTTGTATGCATTATTTTTCTTAATATTAACGAAGAAAGACCTCCGGTCACAAAAAATTCAAAACCGGCGGCGGCGGCGGCGGCGGCGGAGCCAGCGGTAGTTACTTTTTTTTAGAATAGAGAGATTTTAGAAATTGGTATTAATTTAAACTAATGCCAACTGTATAAACAGCTCAAATAATAATATTTGCTTCAAATTAAAAATTTATTTTACACGAGACTATTATAAACAAGAAAATATAAAAAGCAGGAACTCATTGAAAATTATCATAAAAACCATATTACACGTGAATTTTAAAAGTGAAAGAATGTTGTAAAATAATAAATTCATTTACATGCGTTAGAAGTCTTAAATAGGAGAAATTACGTCACATTTACGTCACATTACACATTACGTAAAATGAACAAAAAATAATATTGCAAAACAGTTTAAAATTAAAAATTGCGCGAGACATTTATGTAACATTTTAAGATGATATTTTCAACTATTTTTATTAGGATAGCGCAAATAATATTTCATTTCTAACAAAATTATTTTCACGTGAATAGTAAAAGGAGAAAGAAAAGTTTAGTGAAAATTACGTCATATTAAAAACGATACATTTAAAATGTCATTAAAAAAAAAACTTTCTTTTCGCTTTGCTAAAAAATACCGGGAGGCAAAGACTCTGTTTATTTAATTCATTTTATATTAGCTTATTTTGAAATGTCAACTGATTTTATTTTATCAAAGACGGAAACAGCCATTGTATCATTTAACAGCCTCTGATTTGGTTTTAAAATTCCCCAACCAAAGAGAAATCAATAGAAACCCGTTTATAGGGAGATCGCCACTGTTTTTAAACTTATAATTCAATCTTCCGAAATATTTTTTAAGCCGATCAAATTAGCTTGCTTTTAGAGTCTGCGGTGTCTGAACGGGGATTGACGAGCATAGCTCGTAGGGGGCAGCGCCCCCTAGTTAATTAAATAATCTCTGATAAATACGGGTCATTGAATAAATACACTATATTGCCATTAATGACCGGCAACTTTCAATTTTAGACATTTTGTCGAATATTTAGAAATATACTTGACAGATTCTTCTGGAATTTGAGGATTGAAAAGAACAGGTATGAACTCATATTTAGCAATGTCGATTTGATAAGTGGGGCAATTAGGGGACCAACAAAAAATCAAAGAATAACAATAATACTTGGGATCACCCTGTAAAATAAAATGCACGAAATGATCTATTGCTACCGAATATAAATAAACAGACATTGTGTAATATGTGTTTTCTTTTGTGTAAGAATAGCATGTATATTAATAGAGATATAGCGATTTATTTAAAAAAAAAATCTTGATTGTTTTTTGCTTATAACATGCAGGGTTTTCAACCAAATTTACCTCCGTTTTCAGAAAAATTGAAAACATATAGTAGAAACAATATAGTGCAATTGGAATATAAATATATTAAATATTTTAGGAAATATGAGCAGTTGTATGAAATCATTTTTATCTGCGCATGCGCGAAAGATAACAAGCATCATTTTACATAATTTAATAGACATCTCTATGGAGCAACTTATTAAAAAAAATCTAGTCAAATATCGTAAAAATTCAGAAAGATATCGGCATTAGAGTGAGCAAATTTTTAGTTGTTCTGTAAAAGCAGTTGAATAATAAGGGATTTTCCACAAATTGTCATTTTTAATTTTTAATTTTTTTTTAATTTTAATTTCTTATTGATGCGTCAGTTCTTCTTGGATAACCACCAGAACGAGCCTATACCATGATCAAAAGAAGGATAAAAATCGAAGCATTTTTTCCAAATCTACTCGCTGATACTCACTAACTACTAACTTTTTTCTGAAAGTCAGTTAATAAAAAATGACAATTTGTGTAAAATCCCTTATCATTCAGCTGCTTTTAGAGAACAACTAAAAAATTGCTCACTTTAGCGCCGATATCTTTCTGAATTTTTTACGATATTTGACTAGATTTTTTTTAGTAAGTTGCTTCCTAGAGTTGACTATTAAATTATGTAAAATGATCCTTGTTATCGTTCGCGCATGCGCAGATAAAAATTATTTCACACAACTGCTCATATTTCCTAAAACATTTAACATATTTATATTCTAATTGCACTATATTGTTTCTACAATACTTTGTCAATTTTTCTGAAACCGCCGTTAAATTTGGTTGAAAACCCTGCATGTTATAAGCAAAAAACACGCAAGAATTTTTTAAATTTTTTAAATAAATCGCTATATCTCTATTAATATACGTGATATTCTTACACAAAAGAATACACATATTGCACAATGTTTGTTTATTTATATTCGGTAGCGATAGATCATTTCGTGCATTTTATTTTACAGGGTGATCCCAAGTATTATTTTTTTCTTTGATTTTTTGTTGGCCCCCTAATTGCCCCACTTATCAAATCGACATTGCTAAATATGAGGTCATACCTGTTCTTTTTAATCCTGAAATTTCAGAAGAATCTGTCAAGTATATTTCTAAATATTCGACAAAATGTCTAAAATTGAAAGTTGACGGTCATTAATGGCTATATAGTGTATATTGCTCAATTTATCTAAATTTAACTAATAATTTGAAATCTCAACAGTTTTAGAGCATTCATTTGCATTGAATCGCAAAGGTGTCAAAAGACACCTTTTGCTAGAAATGGGTATACACAAAATCGTGGTAGAAGTAGTGTAAATCAATAATGTTCTTTGAGGTGTGTCAGTAAATTATTCGTCAATCAAATAGTTCTTTATCAATCAATTATAATCTTAAGGAACGCTTATTTTAAAGAAAAATTTATATCTGGTTTCTTTTCCTTTTCCTGAGCTATTAATCATATGGCTAAAACTTATTTTCGCTTATCAAGAACACCATTTTATAATAAGAAGAAATGCTTATAATTATTGCAAAGTATTTGGAAAAGCATTTTTTTTCAACGCTAAAAAAATTAATTTTAATAGAATAAATAATTCTTAAATTAATTATCTAATTATCTTATATAGAACATAAAAAATAATTAAATTATCAAAAAAAAAAAATAAACATTCTCAGAAATTTTTCAGCTTTTATACGTTTGATCGAATTTAAATATACATATTTTCTAAAAACTTTCTTTGCTTTCTTTTCCCGAGATTAAATAATGACTTTTACACATACAAGTATTGAAATTAAAAGGACCGTGCAAACGATGAAACAAATAGAATCCATTTTTATGTCAGTGCATAGGCCTACTATTCAGAAAACTTTGACCTATGGAAGATTTTCTTTCATTAAGAACCTACACTAGTCACTCAAAAAGACCCGAATGATAATGTTAATCCTATGGGAAGTTAATTTAAATATCTTGTTTGGATATTAATATTTTTGAAGGATTTTTTTTAAGTGCATAGGATAGCTGAGGACGTTCTACAACCGAGCTAGTTTTTACTTTTTTGATTTTGGTTATAGTTTTTTTTTTATTAAGATAGTTTCAATTTAAGAACCGGTACCGAAAGTTAAAGTATTTTTTTTTTTTTTTAATCTGAAACCAAAATCAGAAAAGGAAGAACAAGGCCGGTTGTAGATCGTCCTCAGCTATCCTATGCAAAAAGAAAAAAAAAAAAAAAACATTCAAAAATGTTACTATCCAAACAAGATATTTGAAAATAAGTTCCCCATAGGATTAACATTATCATCCGAGGCTTTTTGAGTGACTACCCATGTCGAAATTCATGCTGGTATTTGTTTGCTAGACAAACATTAAATGCTGCATCCCAGCAAAGTAAGCTAGCAAAAACTACCATAACACATTTGCTGGTTCCACCATAATTACCAGCAAGTCATGGTGCGTATTGGAACACTTTACTGCTTGGCCAGCACACATATTCCAGCTTGTGTTGTTTGAATATGTTGCTGGCCTAGCAGCAATCAAGATCATCACTTGCTTGTAATTTCTGCTATTCTAGTAGTAATTCACAAGCAACAGGTACTATTTTTTTTTTTTGTTGCTATTCTATAATTCCATTTCTACCATCAGTTGCTTTTAATTTTTGCTTTCCTAGCATCATTTGCTTTTAATTTTTGCTAGGCTGGCATTACATTTCTAACATCACTTGCTTTTAATTTTTGCTATGCTAGCATTACTTTTCTAGCATCACTTGCTTTTATTTTTTGCTATTCTACCAGTTAGAAAAAAAAAGAAGCTGGTGGCGCCATCTTTGGAGAATTTCTGAAGTACATACATTTTTTAGAAGGGGAAATTAATAAGGTTAATTTATTATTAGGGTTTTTTCTATGTTTAATGGATAATTAGAATATGGCTTGACTATTATAATTCATTAGTGGAATTTTCTTTGCTTAATGAATGGTTTGAATATGATCATAATTACTTGTTGCAGAAAAATAAAAGATTTTGAAGTGTATTTTGGATAGAATTTATCAATTTCAGGTGGGGGTTAAAACTTAACTTTAGTCCTTATTGGGGGTGGGAGGGGGTTGTAAATTGTTCATATTTTCAATTCGATTGTTATGAACTTATTTCTTAAATAAAACACTGCTCCTTGAATTTTGAAATTTAACTGACTAAATTCTTTTTTTTTTGAAAAGCACACATTTTTTTTTGTATAATTAAAATAATTAAACACTAAGAGAATGAACAGCTAAGAATTTTACGATAGGGAAGTGGAGAGGAGGCACTTTTTCCCAAAAATCCTTCATGGAAATGAATTTTCAGTTTTTTTTTTTTTTTTAGATTTATGTGTTTAGATTTTATCTAAATCGGGTGCACGAAGGCAGTATTGAATTTACGTTGTAGTGGTTCGAAAAGGAAATCTACCGCCCCTGGACTTTGCAATTTAACAAGCTAATATTTTTTCTCTGATTTTAATAAACACAGTAAATTTAATCGTTTCGAGAAACTTAAAAGAATTAAATATTAAGAGAAAGTGCCGTTATCAATTTTCTTCCAATTTGGGGGGGGGGGGGGGAGGGGGTTTTGTCCCTTTAAGTCAACCATGGAAATTATTTGTTAATTTTTTTAAGTTTATGTGTTAAAAAATTATCACAAACGTGTTCAAAAGGGGCAGTGTTTAATTAGTTCATCCCTATTATAATTTGTGTCGAATTGGTAAAGCATGTATAAATTTTTTCCACGATAGCGCTAGACCATGTGCGGCCGAACTTGTTGCACGCTCCTAAGGACAGCTCTGACTGTATGTTTTGGACGTTTATAGAAACAAGGCCATTTAATAAAAAAATATAACTAAACAAACAGAGATGTTTTTATAAAAACTAACAAAACTCAAATTTTGTTTTTTCATACATATATATATTTTAATGTGCATTAACAACAAAAAAAGAAAATATTTCCTCCGAATGTATCAAGTATTCCAGTTTTCCATTTTTCCATTCCCTAACTACAAAACAGATAATTATATAATAATTACATATACATCAATAGTCAGTAACATAAATTAAATATAGATATTTTATATAATTACACATCAAAGATTTCTTAAGCACATATATTATTTTCTTAAGGGCACATGGGAAATAAAATGGTTCAAATTTTTCAGTTTTCAACTATCAGCATAAAAAATAGAGTTATAAGATTATGGATCTAAAAGATCATGGTGCTCGACGGTTTTAAAATAATATATTTTAAGCCGTATGGGTGTGTATATAGTTTTTTTCCATTTTCTCGAAATGTTTTTTGTGTGCTTTTGTACACTTTTCTAAAATTATGTTTCAGGTAAACAGTTGAAAATTTCGAAAATTGTGTAACTAACTTGTTACTTTAAAAATATGTAACATTATAGGTCTGAGTGAAAACAAATTAAATAATGAAAAATGTATTCTTAAAATTTTTAGAATTTTCAACGATTTTTAGTAAAATATTTTGGATTTTATTTCTTTTAATCCAAAATGAAAATTGCTTCTTATTATTCTCAAATAGTATGTTTTCTCACACCACAACAAAATTTAAGGTGAAATATTCAACAGTTTTTTAAAAAAGTGTACCGAACAGACATAGTGTTAAAAAAAGTTCATAGAAATATGGAAAAAGTTAATTAGTTCTTGAAAACTAATTTATGTACAAAATTAATTTCTTATTAATTTATGTACAAAACTATTAATTTATCTACAAAATTAATATATGGGCTATAATGTGTATAGTTACTGTAATAAAAAATGTTTCATTTCTATTTCTTTTTTTAAGTAAAATACATGATGTTAAATAGTATTTTGCAAAAACTGCTTAATTTTACTAGTCGAGAAGTTTCATGTGTCCTTAAAAACAATTTGCTTCTCACTGGTAAAGTAACTATTATCATAGCTGGCAACATTTTTCACTTTTTTGCCCCTCACAAATTTTAGAGTAAATTTTACCTTTTTAAATCACCGGTGCTGAACAGTAGAGCAGCGTTGAGTGGTTTCCTAGCTAAGATCAGCTTAACACACATGCTGAAGATATG
Source organism: Maratus speciosus (assembly GCA_963932465.1). Lineage (NCBI taxonomy): Eukaryota > Metazoa > Arthropoda > Arachnida > Araneae > Salticidae > Maratus > Maratus speciosus. The sequence continues at coordinate 472,235,868 of OZ010797.1, forward strand.
ATGTCTTAAAAATTAATGAGCCATTGGGATAAAGAAAAAGGTGTAGTTGTTTAAAAACTACATTAAATATTGAAAAAAATATTAAAAATAAAAACTAGCATAGGCCCTTAAATTTTAGAGATAAAAAGTTAAAATTAAGTTTAAGAACTAGAAAAAGAAATTATAGTTATATTTAAATATAGGTATACTAGCTGTAGTTGCAAGAACAACTATAAAAAAGATAAAAAATGTGAAATAGAAATAAAAGTTAGCACTAGTTCAGAAGTTACACTCGCCAAGCTTGGTACAGCAAATGCGGTAAAAGAAGGCAGCAAGGCCACTACTTTAACAAAAAGGCACTAATCAGCGCAATATTTTTTTTTTTTTTTTTTTTTTTTTTTTTTTTTTTTTTTTTTTTTTGGAGGGGGTTCCTTATATATAAATAAAAAGTATAGATAAGGTATATTTAAGATTTTTTTCTTTTTAATAATACATAAAATGTAAAAAGGATGAGGAAAATATGCAAAATTCACAGAAGCAATCTGGTGCGGTCAACTCAAAGCTCGCGGGGAATCCATAATTGTGGAATACTTGGGGTGCTTGCGATGGTGGGGCATGAAGGAGTCATAGTCAGGTAGCTCTACCACGATATCATATTTAAATAGAAATAATAATCTGCCTTAAATAATCTGCCGATTAAATAAGGTAAAAATTTCTATTAAATTTTTGTGGCACAAAAAAGCGGAAGTGTTGGCAGATATGCTATTTTATGCACTGCAAAATTTTATGCTCAAATATTAAAATACTGTTATTGTAACCGGAAATTTTTTACCGAAACATGTTTAAATATTAGGATTGATTTTTAAAATCATAATTCTTGCATTATATTGCCAGGTATTAAAATAAATTGCTGTATCACATGCAGCCATTAGAAAAGCACTGTAAGGCTAAACCAGTAGTAGCGTTTTACATGTGTCTGAAATTCTTGAACGAAGTTTATCCAGTAACACTTAAAAATTTCCTGAATAAATAATGTATTGTAGCTAATTATGGAAAATAACGGTTTATATTGCCTTAAATATGTGCGATGATTTGAGCGAATCTTTTTACTTTCGCTCTCCTTAATTTCTCGAAAATTCCTCTTAAATGTTGCAATAAATATAGTACAACCCGGTAAAACGAAAGTGTTAGATAACTCGAACTTTTTAAAATTCTTGGCAATAGCAAAATATTCGACTGTAAAGATGCTGTTATTCAATTTTATAAAGACACATCTAATTATACCATTTATACTAAATCTACTTTTAGGTTCTAAATTGAAATTAACCAGTAAATCTGCAGATCAAGAGCCTCAACGTCATATCTGCAACTTATTGTTTTTAGCAAACTTTGCGTAATATTAATCTTTCTACAAAAACAAAATTTAAACTTTTTAAATTACACAAACATTTATAAAAGAAAAAAAATATTTCGATGGTTTCAGACATTAGAAGCGTTAAATTAAACACGTTGTTATGTAATGATATTCTGAAATTCTCACGAGCTACTTATTCTAGTAATTTTTATATAATAAAGCAAATTTCTTCAGCGGGGCGCCCCCCGAACTCCCCGTTGTGTAATTTATTTTGCATTTGTAATTTTCTATTGATTGAGTTAATGATTATCCTATATCTTAGATTCCTTTTTACACTGCGATTTATAAAGATAAGCAACAAATTGGTCAAGCATTTTACGTTATCCTAATATCCATATAGCAGTAATTACTTGCCTGCTAACCACAAACACCTGTATCTAATGGATAAAGAACTTTTGGAAATGTAAACTGAGACATCTAATTTAGAAATCTAATACCTTTATAATTTTTGTTTCCAAAAAATAATTTTGATTATCATTCTGCAATATTTATATCTAAGATCTAATCTAAATATCTAAAAATGTACTCGATAGGATTAACTTACTAAAATCACCTTAAAGTAGGGAGACTTCTAAACCTAACGGTTAATAATTCATCATCGTGTCCACTTCCAATTGACTAAATAGATAAACGTGATTTGGCGCCGTTAAGTATTTTTTGTGATAGCCTTTTAATAGTATCCACATTTAATTTAAAATCGTGATGTTACAAAAACTGTTGAAATTTGACGCACCCCTGTGTTCAGGTCAAATTACGAAAGGTTAACTAATCTTTTATTTCCCTTAGCCGGGCGTTTTGTTTCATTTTTCGTAATAGGGATTATTTTAATAATTTAATTTATTTTACACTCTACAAGCTGTTACACGGGACGTTGTTCACGTAGCATTAAAATAGAGATAAATGCATTAAATAAAACATTTCACTCCCCACCAGACATGGCAAGTCTCAGGCTTTTTGCACAACACTATTATCTTACAGAAAATGTTGTTCTTTTAAATCGCGCAAATGTTTCAATTAAATAAAGTAACATTTTTTGTATTAAAATACTGGTATCCAGAACGCCGGAGGCTTGGCAGCTCTGCTCCTCTTAATAGTAACATATATAGTTAACCAACACTTTATCACATTTTATAGGAGACAATACTGAATTTCTTATTTGTATGGCCTTACATATACCTCAGTCATAAAAATGTAAAATTTTGTGCAAATTAATATACACAATTGCAAAAATGAAATCGCAACCAATGAGAAAAGGAAGGCCGAGTAAAATCGTGTAAATCGAGGAATCTTTCTTCGTAGTGTTGGGAAAATACCATTACAAAAATTATTTTAGGTGGTATTTGGTGTGAAATGTTTATATGTATTCATTCTTGTGCTATTTATCTTTTTTTATTATTTGTAATTTGCTTATTCCATTTTCCTTTTACACGTGAAAATCTTACAAATTAAAATTAACTCTTTGGGGAGAAATTGTTATTCCTTTTTTTTTTCTTTTTTGGCAACAATAAAGTTTATAAAGTTTAATAGAATAATGTCAGTTTATTCTGTGTGAAAATAACGAACTTTTTCATTTATAATCAAAATAGTTGAATACATAAATAAAAATATTATTCTATATAGTATATAAATACTATTTGCATTTCTGCGTTTAAATCAATCTATATGCAAATATCTATACAAAGACATTGATTAATTCATTCCTTTTAACTTTGATTTGACTTAAAAAACCATACATACTTTCACATTTATGATATTTTTAGATGAGATATAGTTGCTACGCAACGGTTAAAAGGGAAAAAAATGAAATATAAGTAAATTCATAAAATAAAATGTTTTATATTATTCGAACACATGTATAAAATTCCATCATAAGTTATACACCTAATTTAAAAGCTCTGACAAATGTTTTGACAAAATTGCAAACTAAAAGGAATAATTTAATACTCTTATTTAAAAATTTCAGCGTCCAAAATTTACCATTTAAATCTATTATTCATATGAGCGATTTCTTTCAATAAATGAAAATTTGAAAATCGTCTGACTTCTCATAGAAAAGCATTATGTCCAAAATAAAATGTTCTGTATATTCCGAACGAATGAACCAAATTTAACCCAAAACAATACAGCTAAATCCGGGGAGCTCACCAATATACATCCCTAATTTCAAGCTAATCGGATGCTTTTTACGACAGTTATCGCGAAACAGACAGACTAACTAACTAACTAACAAACAAACAGATGGAAACAAAAAAATTTCGTGTCTCCACAGTAAGCCTTCACTGACGTTTCGGCAATTAACTTGCACTCATATACATAAAATACATTGCCCTCCTTTTTTCCTTTTTCTTTTCTTTTCCTTCTTAAACGAGTAACAAACTTCGTAGAAAACAAAAATATAAATATCCCCAAGCACTTAATTGTTCTTTTTGAGAAAATGCTTTATGTTTATATCCAGCGTGAAAGTAACTTTTTCAAGCTAAGTGCCATTTTCTCAAAACGTGATAATAAGCTATTTTATGACTTAAGCCTGAACACATTTTCGCAGTTTCGGATACTAACACACGCGATAATAAACCCATTTAATGAACTTAAATTAATCTAATGAATAGTAAACAAATTTAACAAATGTAATTAACAGAACAACTAGAAAATTATAATGCTGAATATTTTGTAAGCGCAGAAGAATGTGAATATATAAATCAAGTTATTTTTCATCTAAATGACATTTTCCTTCATATTTTGTCTAGCATTTTTTCTTACAGTTTTTTAATCAGTCTAAATTTATTATATTTATATTAAAGAATATTTTGAATTTTCCAGATTCAATATATATACTTAGGCATTACTTATTTTTCTTCTTTCAATACTAATTAACATTATATCCGTTTTTCGCATGAGGAAATACCCACGATAATTCTTAAGTGCAGTTTTAAATAATATTCAATATCTTTAAAATAAAATAGTTCTAATATAAATAGGTTGTAGAAGTAAATAAATAACACTGTTTTTAACTATTGCCAGACGCATAAAAAGATTTTCAACCCATTATCTACTGACGGAACTTATATGTACAAGTAAAATAACGTGTTATAAAATTCCTTTAATACATCAATTAGTTGTAATACAGTTTAGAATGAGTTAAAGAAATATTACTTTATCTTGTTCCAAAATCATTAGGGTTACACAAAACAAAAATATTTTTATAAGGATGATTTCTTTTGTCGTTGCATCTTTTCAGCTTTCTTGGCGTTGGGGGGGGAGGGAGATTTTTCGATCCGGAAATCTTTCTATATTTCTATTGTAAGAACATTCTATTTGTACATTTCCTAAGTCTACAAAATACTAAGAAAAATATTTGAAATAAAAGATTTGAGAGGGATTGTAAATACTGCACAAAATCCCTATAAATTCAAATTTAGTTAATTCATTTTAATTCGCAAAATCCTTCTAAAATTTATTATATGATTATGGAAATCTTCTAATGTAGTTTAAACAATTCACGAAAAATGCTTTAGAAAATAAAATTTTCATGAATTCATGATTCATTACATAAAGAGATCAACATCAACTTAAAAAGATATTAATAAAAGTTTTCTTCATCATATAATACGTAATTAATTCAATGGTATCCCATGATAGGTAATGATTCTAGGTTGCCGTGGTCATTACGTCCTATTTAAGATGGAGTCCTATTATTTCCGTATTACTTAATTTAATCTATACAATCGTAATAAATTTTGCATTCGTGCATTTATGCAAAAAAGTGCAACAGCCATTCACAAATATCTGAATATTTATAAAACTAGTTATAGCATGAATGCACCTCATTTGCCACGTTTGATGTACAATTTCCGCGACTTTTTTACAAAACGAACAAGGTACGAACAACCGCTTTACAAAAACGAACAAGGTACCATCCGTATAACTATTGCAACTGTCCGGAGGAAAGCAGTTCCGAAAAATATCCATATATTTTCACCAATCATGACCTCGAGACGCGGAAACCACCTCCGTTCAAGTATTTATATACAGGGTAGGGCTGGACGATATCAGAATTTTAATATCGCAGTATATCAATGAGTTAATATTGATATTTGTGATATATCGCGATAACTACCTTAAATTGTGCAAGAATAGAAATTTTGCTAAAACAGATCTAGAGAGCAACGAATCAATATCTTATACCTATATGTTCACACAACATCATTAAAATTATATATATTTATACAAAAAATATTTTAGAAAAGAAACCAATGTTTGATATCTCTTCACACTTATACCATTTGTTTCAAAGTATTTACCTTCAAAAATAGTATGTTCCCTATTCTTCCTACTCTATGCATTATTTATCAGTAACATATTAATTATTTAATTACATTGCGAATAACTGAGAAAATTATAAAATACAAACTAAAGTAAAATATTCTCAAACTTAGGACGTTAACGATTTTATTTTAATAAGCACAGGGAAAGAGGAAACTCGGGAAAAACTTAAATTAATTTTATGCCACATGTCACGCTAATATACTTGTTATTAAATAGGTTTCAGTGGATGATAGACGTAACAGAATTGTTGCTTTTCAATCTTTCTCTAAGGAATCAATTCATTCTTAATAGAAAAACTAGTTGGATGTACCAATCCCAAAACTTTCTTCTATCTCACACATGTAAATACTTGAAAATTCGCTATCACACTGCCAAAATTAAACGGCAATCTATGCCCATCATGAGGATTCTAAAGATATGAAATTCCGTGCATTAGTTATTGAGATATGGCTATCTCTGAAATCGTGGAAATCCAGCCAAATTCAGTCCAGTAGCGCCACCTATTGGGTGCTTTACACCGAAACCTATGTTACACCAAAACCACCAAGCAACCACTTATGTCAAAGTCTAACTAAATCTGAAGTTTAGGGAAAATCCGTGCATTAGTTTTTGAGATAGCGTTATTGCGAAAATCATGAAAGTTCCAACATAACAGCGCCACCTATTGCACGATTAACATCAAAACCTAATCAGCAACAACTTGTGTTAACATCTAACTGAATCTGAAGTTAGATGAAAATTCGTGCATTAGTTTTTGAGATAGATCTATTGCAGGAATCGCGCAAAATTCAGCACAGAAGCGCCACCTGTTGAGAGATTTATACCAACACGAAATCAGCATCAAGTCATATCAAGGACTAACTGAATAGGAAGTTTCATGAAAATCCGTGCATTAGTTCTTGAGATAGAGCCATTGCGGAAATCGTAAATAATGCAGCATAGCAGCGCCACCTCTTGAGCGATTTACACCAACACGTAATTAGCATCAAGTCATATCAAGGACTAACTGAATCTGTAGTTTCATGAAAATCCGTGCATTAGTTCTTGAGATAGAGCCATTGCGGAAATCGTAAATAATGCAGCATAGAAGCGCCACCTGTTGAGCGATTTGTACCAAAAACTAATGAGCATCAATTTGTATCAGGGACTAACTGAATATCAATTTTTATTAAATTCCGTGCATTAGTTCTTGAGATAGAGCGCCCACAATATTTGTGTCACACACACAGACAGACAGAGATTTCGTAAAAACATGTTTTTCGGGTTCTCTGGCCTCTAAAACGTGTAAATCCGACGAAAATTGGAATTCGAAAATTTTCATGAATCCAATACTTTCTTCTTGTAAAGATAGAATAAAGTAAAAATTCCCGTAGTTATATCTTCCTACCCATTTACTAGAAAAAATCAACATTGAAAGTTTTTTTTTTTTTTTTTTTTTTTTTTTTTTTTTTTAACGTAAATACTCAAATCACATTTGGGAATAGTTTTATACTAATTTAAATTTTGTTTTTTGATAAATATTCATAGCTGAAAAATACCAAGGCTGAATATAAATTTAGTCGAGAAATTTCGACCTAATGAAAATACGACAAACGACAAAGAAGGAAGAACAAAGTACAATATGAATAGGCATTACTGACTGGGAAGCTCTTCTTAAAAGCAACCAATCATCACAGTGAATGACTGCATTGACCTTGAGTTTTTCACCATCTTGGTCGTAAACAAAAGGCGAAACTTTCTCAGAAGCATACTCTGATTGGTTGCTCGCAAGCCGAACATTTCAGCTTCTCAGGTATAGACTCGATGATAACCAGCTATCTTCTGTATCAAACGTGACAACGAATAACCAGTGCTCATGTAATTATTCTTAATGTATCAATATCTGGAGTTATTGCTATACGTTTAGGCCAATCACAGTTACGAGAGACGAACGGACGATAAGTGTTATTCAATATTTCACGCAGACAGTCGAACGAAATCTAGGTTTACAGTGAAGGAAATTATTGCAATAATTGGGATAATTTCTAACGAAGATAAACAGCGGAAAGAAAGATTATCGAGGTAGATTTTCTGTTTTGGATGAGGCAGGAAATTGAAGATATTGGTATAGAATTTTTTCGGGGCTCTGGCGATGAGCACAAAACATTATTATTTTATTGAGTTTTGAGATATTTGACGATAATTTTTTCGGGGCTCGTGTTCATAATTGCAATGTTTGCTAAACACTGTTATTCTATTGGATATATCAACAGAGTCAAAGTTTAGATATTGTTATTGCGATAGTTAAGAAATATCAATATCTGTCAATCTGTCGATATATACGGACAGGGATCTGAAAGACATTTACTTCGTGTACGGATTGGCTGGTGGCAATGCACCAATAGCTCAAGGACTGTATCGAGAACTGTTCCCGCAGAGAGATGTACCAGACTGCCGGATGTTTTCTAATGTGCATCACAATTTGCATGAATAACTTACACTACTAAGTACGTAAAATGTTTCATGTTCTTCTCAATGCGACCACTGCTCGAATGACTGCAATAAAGCAGATATTTCCCCTCCAGTGCTCCCGTGAACAGCACCACCTAGTGGCGTATGATGACATTTCCGGTCATGGCTTGCTGTGCAATTCTCAATCCTTGTGATGTCCCCTACCTCCCCTTAACGTTTGTCCCAATAATCCTGGAACACCCTGTATATACATATTTATATATAGGACTTTAGTCATGCTTTAGCACTCATTTTATGAACCAATTTGGATGTGACTGAGCATGTGTACTTATTAATGTACTGACAGAGTTCGTTGACCAACTTCATCTGCCATCTTGTTTCCAAGATTTTTTTTTAACATTTGAGATTAATTCGTTTCTAATAATTATAATTTTAGCATATATGCTTTTATTAATTAATATGCTCAAAAAAGTTTCCATTATTGAAAATATATTATTTTGTAATGTTGTTAAATATTATTTAGTACCTGGTACATCGAGCATTACTCGATGATTTTTTTATTCTGCGATCATATCGCATTGAAAAAATTTTATTTATTTATTATTTAAGCGTATTTATTTCTACATGAACATGTCATTTCTACTTTCTAAAAATAATAATAACACATACTAAATATTTAATTTTTGAGATTTTTATTTATTTACAAATCTATATCCCTTTCTTAGTACTTTCTAGTAAACCATTTTGTTACACATTTCTGCAGTCTTTTAAATACTAAATTCATTGGTTGTTGGTGTATTCAATACTTCTTTCCATACAACATTATGAGTGTGATGAGGATTTTCTGTAGGTAGAAGTACCTTTAAGTTGTTTCGCCTCTTAACCCTGGAAAAAGCAAAGTAGACCATGCATAAAAACAGGTGTCCGTAAGTTGACGCCAACAAATTCGAAGGTCTGACCTTGAGCTTTATGTATAGTTATTGCAAATGTTGGCCTCAAAGGAAATTGATGCCTTTGCATAGTGCATCCAAATTGACCTCTGCTTGAATCGAGAGTTATTCGCGGAATATGTACTTCGAATCCTGAATATTCTCCTGTGATTATTTTTGCTTTGATTATGTTATTGCAAAGATCTTTAACAATTAGCCTTGTTCCATTGCAAAGGCCTTCTGAACCATCTAAATTGCGCAATGGTATGATTATTGCGTTATTTTTAAGCTTTAACTCAGGAGGTAGCAAATCAGCTATTTCGATGGAACAACAGAGTCAATCATGGATCAACAGAGGATCATTGAGAAAATCCGTCGTAAACTGGACTGCTCCTTCAGGTTGATCTTTGACGGAATCGTAGCTGTGATAGATTTTATATTCTCCAGGAAGCTTTTCAATAATTTCTCGGCGTTAATCTTGCTGACATCTTTATTTAATGGCGCAAGGATAGCTCGATCCTTCATTTCTTCATAACTTCCTTTCTTTAAGCAGTTTCCAAAGACTTCATCAATGAGATGACCATTTGAAAGTATATCTACGGGTAGTTCGATTTCACCCATCGCGTTTTCAGGTAGCTCCCCATTTCCAAGTTTCAAAAGATATTTGGCAAATTCTCTTTGTTCCGGATCAACGCGCATGTTATCTGTTAATGAAATTGAAGTGGTGCCACAGCTCACTTTTTTTTGATTGATAAATACAATATTTCACTTCTGTTTGCTCGTAGTTGGACGGGTAGACATTGACGGAAGTCCCCTCGTAGGACCATAATCTTTCCACCAAATGGCAAATTGGATTTCCAATAGAGCGCAGCAATTGTTCTATGTTGAGAAGTCCGTATTTTGGACGCAAAGGAGCTTCATCCATCAAAAATGCATCAACTTTGCTGAGTTCAACTGCTTCAGTGGATCTAGGATTGATGTCGGAAATTGAATCCGATGTCAATGGAACTTTAAGTCGAAAAGTCTTGTGTGAAGTACTTCCATCAGGTAGCAGAATAGAAGCAATACCAGTGAATGCCATACACTTTACTTTATGCTTTTGTCCTGAAAGGATGTAATAAAGAGTTTTGTATATAAAAGTTTTTCCAGTGCCTCCAGGTCCATCAATAAAGAAACATTTTGATCGAGGGGTTGAATCGTTTACTGAATGTAAGATGGTATCAACAATTTCAATTTTGTCTCCCTTTAAGAAGTTGATACATATGTTCTCCAATAGAAATAGACTCATTGGTGTTTATAGTTTCTGCATTTAGCACGTTCTCGTATCCATGAATATCGTCCATACTAAGTTGATGAACCCAGTATAGGAAATTCCTACCTTCAGTAGCTTCAGTATTTGACTTGAATGCGATAATTCGATAAGCACGCTTAAGCGCTTCTTCGACAGAATTAACCATCCGTCCTGTTTCTGGGATGAAGTCTTCAGCCAAATCCTTCTTAAACATTTCCCATAGGCGTCTTGGATTTTCAGGAGATCCAAAAATGAGAATCTGTGTAAACAGCGTTCTCCTGACTTTAGGCATCTTTGACATAGCAGATTCTCGCAGACTTTCAATCCATTGTTGGTCATCGTAAGTTAATCCACGAACTAAACAAACTTGTTTATATGATGCATATGTAATACCATCAACTGTTAGCATATCTTCGCAGCTTGTTGCATTCTTAACATGGTACAGAAACAGTCGTAAGTGGTATATTTCTGGCTGGGAGATAAAATTTACGTTATGTATTCGACCAATAACGCATAAACGGCGACTTCTCTGAATCCATTCTCTGGATTTTCCATCCCATTTGAGGTATTTAGGAATTTGCCAATAGTAGTGATATATAACTTTTTGAGAATTTCCGTTCAGAAGATTATTTTCTTCTATTTGTTTTAGGCCTCGATTATGCCGGAAATATGCCTCTAATATTGAACCTTTCTGACCCGTATCTGCTAAATCTTCTTGTGCTAGATCAATGTTTGCAATTCGAAATTGACACGGTAAATGGATATCTAAGCGTTAAACAGAATGACTTTTCTTTTGAATCTCGTTGCCAAATAATCGCCAACATGCTTCTGGTGGAGTGATACTTCGACCTTCAATATAGGTGTCTACTTCATTGTACATAATTTTTCTTTGGTTTTCAACTATCTTTATTATTGTACAATCATGCCCTTTGTAGATATATTTGTAAAGATATTTTACAGCTCGAATATTTCCTACATATTCAACGTTTATATGACACTTGTATCTCTTCAACAGATAAGCATTGTATGGAGCTACGTAACGGTTATCTCTTGTTATTTTGCAACCATTTATATCCTTCGATAAACAGCATGTTCGTGCAAAAATTCTAAACTATGTTTATCCAACTGTGGATTATATCTACGTCGATAATTTGGTTTTTCATCGTCCACTAAAGAAGTGATTTCGTTAAACATTTTAGGATAGTTGAAGCGACATTTCATGCACCCATTTTTATTAATCATACACAGTGCATTTGGGTTTAGTTTCCCACACGGATTGTGAATCATCCATTTTAGCACCAGATTTCGTAATTCAGGATTATTATTAATGGGAATTTCCACTGAAATCAGGTCATCAAGTTCCTCTGGGTTACGGATTCTATCTTCAGGAGCCATAATCAGCAGCAGATGCATATGTGGGAGACCACGTTTCTGGAATTCTATTGTATAAACGTAAGCGGCAACCTTTCCAAATACTTGTTTTTTGTCCAATTCTTCAATAATGTCATCGAATTTAATTTTACAAACTCTAGTGACGAGATTAGGTCTATCTTGAGCAGGTTGCTCATGTATTATTACATTTTCCAATACAACTCTTGATGCTTCTTTAATTTCTGGCCATTCAAGATTTGATGTCATAGTGATAAAGAAATCTGGCGATCCATATCTGTAGACAATGACCATCGCATATTCAAACTGTTCAACATAGTATCGCGTCGATCCAATGAATGAAGATGGCAGTATTATCTTTTCACCAACAACGGTATTTTTCTTTTCAGCGAGTGCCTTAATAATGTGGGTAACGCCAGAATATTGGTCAGCAAGAATTTTTTTTTTTTTTTGGATTAGCCTTGATCAATTGGATGCGATCGCGCTCTACTCTGATGTATGTATCAACGAGGTATTGTTGGAAAAGCCGACCACCAAAATGCAAAGCGTTGAAGTGTATTTGGCGCAAATCTGCACCTATAATAGCTGTTTCTGGAGGAAGGTATTTATCAAGTTCAAGTCGAAAAGCAATTCTATATTGTGTTAATTCTAGTCGACTAAGATGCTGACGACTTGTATAAGGTGTTTGCAATTGTAGATCCACAGAATAGCCAAATTCCTATGGGTAAAATAGTGGATACGTGAATGGTTCTATCCGTTTTTCAATATTACGCAAATTGACAATTTTTTTCCACGTTGATGTACCACCATTTCGTTATCTGGAAAGCTTTGATCGGCGTTGAGTGTAAGCACGGCGCATACATCATTGGTCATTGGGACATTGAATCTTCTGTAATCAGCATTTTCTTGCATTGTAAACAGAATTTTGGCATATGGAGCTTTTATTCCTTCTGCTTTAGCATGTCGATTCACTTCAACTTCTCGCATCATCATAAATGATTGTGCAAACATATTTTGTGACCGAATAATATGCTCTAAAAATTCCATTAAATTTCGTCTGATTCCATGGTTGAGAGGATATTCGAGTCTTTCGTTAACAGCATCTTCTGAACTTAAAAAGTACATCTGACCATATTGCGGTCGTTCGAATTCGCCTTCACTGTTTTGTGTTGGATGAGCTACCATATTCATCTTATGATAAACTTGTCCACCGGCGACATGGCTGTAAATACCATGGCTGTTAATTGTTCGATCATCATGTGCCTTAAATGAAGCCAAAGCAAAGCATAAGTTTAAATTGCGATTTTTTTTGTGTGGAAATTTTCAGCAAATGGATGACATTTTAAAAAAAGACGCAATAATTCATTTGGAAAAATGAGGAAGTCAAGCTTAATTCGGCCATGTAAGCAGTAGTCGCCAAATGAGTCCTGGTTAATTTGATTAGACACACGTTCTTCTGAAAAATGAATTGATTTGTAATGAATACATTCAATGTTAAAAGAACCCAATTTTTGGTATGTTGCTTCTTTGTTAACTGCGCACTTACATGTTCGCATTCGTTTCTTTACTAAAATTTTCAGGCGTCTTATGTTACGGCGTCTTTGTTCTTGTAAATCTTGATCTTGTCGCTTATTTATTTCATTTGCTATGTGCTGAATGGAACAATGCTGCATTTCACGTATGGGTTGAATGCGGCTTTCGTTTGTTTTGCCAACACTTTTCCGTATTTTTAATGTACACGATTGATCTAATTCTTGGGATCCAAATTCATTAAGACAATACATCATATCTGCGATCTTTTGTCGGCTTCTTTCTTTAGCAGCACGCATTGGTCTAGACGTTGAAATATCATTTTCAATTTCAGTATTTCTAATCGGACTCGGCATTCTTTCGTTAAAGTTGAATTCTCGTTTTTTTAGGCCGTCCTGCAGACATAATGAATTTGCAATTATACTAACTAAATTTAAAGAAAAATGAATACTTTAGTCCTAACTTCACAGTATTAGAAATATTTACTTTTTTCAGTAAACATAGAAAAGTGATAGTTACTAAATATTAGTAGAATATCAATAAGTCACGGAGTTAACGTTTGTATTTACGGCTCCTAGTCTTAGCACGGTCAGAAACTAAAAGTCAGAGAAAATGATGTCATAGATCGGCAAAAGTTGGGATATTTCACTTTTAAATAGAAAAAATACTTATTTTCTTTGAAATATAGTGTAATTTATTCAGTGGGGGGAAGAAATATAAAATTTAAATATTTTATTCGGGAGCATTTATTCGAGTACGTAAATAATATATTTTAAAGTAAAAAAAGGAAAAGAAAAGAAAACGTTGCATATAGCCGGAAATTTGGATTGTCATATATGAAAATAAACTATTTTTATATGAATGCGATTATCAAGCATATCCTGAGTGCTATACTCTATGTTTTATAAATTAAATGATTATTAACAAGATACGTTGTCTAAGTCAATGTTTGGCGACAAAAATGAGCTATGTGGAAAGATTGACACAGAAAAATGATCTTGATTTTAAAATTGTTGCTAATTTTGCACAAGGGTATATCGCCATGGCAACAAACTATACAGATTTTGTAACAATATGGCAGTTGTTTTAAACTTAGCAAAAGTATAAGCACAGTTATTTATCAAGAAATATTACTAATGTTTATGAAAATATTTAAATTCACGAAATATAATCATAATCAATTATTATAATCAATCACTTTTTTTTTTGCTCTAGCCAGTTAAAACAAATTTTACCGTATTTTTGATCTACATAAGCCGTTATCTAGTGCTCGATTAAGTGTAGAAGGCAATCTTTTAGTGCCACTTTCGAGTTTACCTTTCATTGTGTTGGCGAGGATTCCGATTACGGATGATTAAATATAAAAAAATTGCTTCAAATTATATTTTTTTTTCTACATGTCGAGACTTAGTTGGAAGGTTTTCTCATATTAGAATAAAGTATATTTCATAAAAATTCTCAGAATTTTTTTTCGATTAATACCACTTTTTTGAGTAATGAGCTTATTTTAACCGCAGAAAACGATTTTTCTCGAATTAATGACTTAGCTAAATCGATTTCTTGAGCTCGAATTAGAATAGGCGTCAAATTTTATGGAAATCGTTAGAGCCGTTTTCGATATATAGCAACATTTTCAGTGCTGAAGTTGTTTAATCTATAAAAACGAATTTTCTCGAATTCGAAATCTAGCTAGATGTGTTTCTCGTGTTTGAATTAGTATAGAAAACACGTTTCATGTAAATTGCATGAGAATGTTTCGATTTGTAGCAAGCAGAAGTTTCGGCTAAGATCTTGTGTTACCCTGTAAAAACGAATTTTCTTGAATTCGGGACCTAGCTAGATCTTTTTCTCGTGCTCGGTTTAATATATGCGTCAAGTCTTGTGAAAATTGTTAGATCCGTTTCCGATATATAGCAACATTTTCAGTGCTGAGTTTGTTTTAATCGATCAAAGCGAATTTTCTCGAATTCGAAACCTAGCTATGTGCATTTCTCGTGCTCGAATTAATATAGAAAACACATTTCGTGTAAATTGCATGAGAATTTTTCGATTTACAGAAAGCAAAAGTTTCAGCTAAGATCTTGTTTTACCTTGTAAAAACGAATTTTATTGAATTCGAGACTTAGCTAGATCTTTTTCTCGTGCTCGATTTAGTATAGGAGTCAAGTTTCATAAATATCGATCCAGTACTTTACGATATCATCCGTAATCGGGAAAATCGCTTGCTCGTTTAATATATATGATATGATGATTTATTATTTTTTGTCACGCCATGATAGTATGAAAATTCTCTTTCTTTAGAATCAGATATTTTGAACTATTAATTATTCAAAATTTTTTCACAGTTAATGCGAGTTAAAATTAACGAGCGTCGCCTGTATTTCGTGATATTGACTATTTAAATCCAATAATTAAATTTCTTATGGAAAAAAGTTTTTTAATTACTATTTGATCACAAAAGTACTAATTATGCTTCTCTATAATTTAGATTTATTAACCTGATATTCTAATTATTCAACTGACGGTGTCTAATTTCCTATTTCAAAATTAATTCGTTGATGTCGTCATTTTTAATACACCTTCGTAGAATATAAATGAATGTTACATCCTTAAAGGAAATTCATTACATTTTTTACTTTCTAGTTTTCAACTTAATTATCTAATGTTACGTAACAAAGATTATTTTTTTCTACATTTTTTTCTGTATTTTTTTAATAAAATCGATGACTATTTTTTCGATTTAATAGCTGTTTTTTATTTGGTTAACATTTTATTCATTATTTTAACTTTAGAAAATTGGAAAATGTTTAAAGAAGGAAGAAAAATCATGCGTCATGTGCACATTATGAAACACTTTCCAACGTCACCAAATGCTTTTAAGTTTCAAATTATTATACATTATTATAATTATGGAAAATATTTTATATTGTTGTTAAATATCTTTATTTATTATTTATTATTACATAATGATAGCATAAAAATTGATTTTTTTTTTTTTTTTTTTTTTTTTTTTTTTTTTTTTTTTTTATAGAATCGGATATTTTCAACTAATTCGAACTTTTTTTTCTCAGTTAGTTCGAGTTCAACGAACGTCAAGTGTATTTCATGATATTAAGTACTTAAATCCAATAATTAATATTCTTATGCAAAAAAATTCTTTAATTACTATTTGATCCCAAAAGTACTAATGTTGCTTCCCTATAATTTAGATTTATTAACCTGATGTTCTAATTATTTTAGTGAGGGTATCTAATTTCCTATTTCAGAGTTAATTTGTTCATTTCGGCATTTTCAATACACCTTCATAGAACATAAATGAATGTTACGTCCGTAAAGGAAATTTATTACTTATTTTTCCCTTCTAGTTTTCAACTTAATTATCGAATGTTACGTAACAAAGATTATTTTTTCTACATTTTATTCTGTAATTTTTGATAAAATCGATGAACTTTTTTTCGATTTAATAACTAATTTTTATCTGGTTAAGATTTTATTCATTATTTTGGCTTCAGAAAATTGGAAAAACTTTTAAAGAAGGAAGAATAATCATGCGTTATGTGCACATTATGAAGCACTTTCCAACGTCACCAAATGCTTTTAAGTTTCAAATTATTATACATTATTATAATTATGGAAAATATTTTATATTGTTGTTAAATATCTTTATTTATTATTTTTTATTACAGAATGATAGCATGAAAATCCGCATGCATTTGAATCGGATAGTTTGAACTTTTTCTCAGCTACTGCGAGTTCAAACTAACGAGAGTCGAGTGTATTTGATGATATTAACTATTTTAAATTTCTTGTGCAAAAAAATTCTTTAATTACTATTTGATCACAAAAGTACTAATTAAGCTTTTCTATAAATTAGATATATTAACCTGATATTCTAATTATTCAACTGACGGTATCTAATTTTCTATTTCAAAATTAATTCGTTTATTTCGTCATTTTTAATACACCTTCGAAGAATATAAATGAATGTTACGTCCGTAAAGGAAATTCATTACATTTCTTTTCCTTCTAGTTTTCATCTTAATTATCTAATGTTACGTAACAAAGATTATTTTTTCTACATTTTATCTGTATATTTTTAATAAAATCGATGGCCATTTTGCAGATTTAATACCTGCTTTTTATCTAGTTAATATTTTATTCATTATTTTGACTTCAGAAAATTGGTAAAATGTTTAATGAAGGAAGAAAAATCATGCGTCATGTGCACATTATGAAATACTCTCCAACATTACCAAATGCTTTTAAATTTAAAATTATTATACATCATTATAATTATTAAAAATATTTTATATTGTTGTTAAATATCTTTATTTATTATTAATTGTTATAGAATGATAGCATGAAAATACCCCTTTTTTAGAATCGGATATTTTGAACTGCTAATTCTTCGAACTTTTTCTCAGTTAGTTCGAGTTCAACGAGCGTCGAGCATATTTCATGATATTAAGTACTTAAATCCAATAATTAATATTCTTATGCAAAAAAATTCTTTAATTACTATTTGATCCCAAAAGTACTAATGTTGCTTCCCTATAATTTAGATTTATTAACCTGATGTTCTAATTATTTTAGTGAGGGTATCTAATTTCCTATTTCAGAGTTAATTTGTTCATTTCGGCATTTTCAATACACCTTCATAGAATATAAATGAATGTTACGTCCGTAAAGGAAATTTATTACTTATTTTTCCCTTCTAGTTTTCAACTTAATTATCGAATGTTACGTAACAAAGATTATTTTTTCTACATTTTATTCTGTAATTTTTGATAAAATCGATGAACTTTTTTTCGATTTAATAACTAATTTTTATCTGGTTAAGATTTTATTCATTATTTTGGCTTCGGAAAATTTGAAAAACTTTTAAAGAAGGAAGAATAATCATGCGTTATGTGCACATTATGAAGCACTTTCCAACGTCACCAAATGCTTTTAAGTTTCAAATTATTATACATTATTATAATTATGGAAAATATTTTATATTGTTGTTAAATATCTTTATTTATTATTTTTTATTACAGAATGATAGCATGAAAATCCGCATGCATTTGAATCGGATAGTTTGAACTTTTTCTCAGCTACTGCGAGTTCAAACTAACGAGAGTCGAGTGTATTTGATGATATTAACTATTTTAAATTTCTTGTGCAAAAAAATTCTTTAATTACTATTTGATCACAAAAGTACTAATTAAGCTTTTCTATAAATTAGATATATTAACCTGATATTCTAATTATTCAACTGACGGTATCTAATTTTCTATTTCAAAATTAATTCATTTATTTCGTCATTTTTAATACACCTTCGAAGAATATAAATGAATGTTACGTCCGTAAAGGAAATTCATTACATTTCTTTTCCTTCTAGTTTTCATCTTAATTATCTAATGTTACGTAACAAAGATTATTTTTTCTACATTTTATCTGTATATTTTTTATAAAATCGATGACCATTTTGCAGATTTAATACCTGCTTTTTATCTAGTTAATATTTTATTCATTATTTTGACTTCAGAAAATTGGTAAAATGTTTAATGAAGGAAGAAAAATCATGCGTCATGTGCACATTATGAAATACTTTCCAACATTACCAAATGCTTTTAAATTTAAAATTATCATACATCATTATAATTATTAAAAATATTTTATATTGTTGTTAAATATCTTTATTTATTATTTCTGGTTATAGAATGATAGCATGAAAATACCCCTTTTTTAGAATCGGATATTTTGAACTGCTAATTCTTCGAACTTTTTCTCAGTTAGTTCGAGTTCAACGAGCGTCGAGCATATTTCATGATATTAAGTATTTAAATCCAATAATTAATATTCTTATGGAAAAAAATTCTTTAATTACTCTTTGATACCAAAAGTATTAAATTTGCTTCCCTATAATTTAGATTTACTAACCTGATGTTCTAATTATTTAACTGGCTGTTTCTAATTTCCTATTTCAGAATTAATTTGTTCACTTCGAGATTTTTAATACACCTTCGTAGAATATAAAGGAAATTCATTACATTTTTTCCCTTCTAGTTTTCAACTTAATTATCGAATGTTATGTAACAAGAATTATTTTTTCTACACTTTTTTATACTATTTTATTTAATAAAATCGATGACCATTTTGCCGATTTAATAACTGCTTTTTATCTGTTTAAGATTTTATTTATTATTTTGACTTCAGAAAATTGGAAAAATGTTTAAAAGAAGGAAGAAAAATCATTCATCATTTGCACGTCATTAAACATTTTCCAACATTACCAAATGCTTTTAAGTTTCAAATTATTATACATTATTATAATTATAGAAAATATTTTATATTGTTTTTAAATATCTTTTTTTATTATTTTTTGTTACAGAAAGATGGCACGAAAATTCTCTTTTTTTAGAATCGGATATTTTGAACAGCTAATTCTTCGAACTTTTTTCTCAGTTAGTTCGAGTTCAACGAGCGTCGAGTGTATTTCATAATATTAAGTATTTAAATCCAATAATTAATATTCTTATGGAAAAAAAATCTTTAATTACCATTTGATCCCAAAAGTACTAATTCTGCTTCCCTATAATTTAGATTTAATAACCTGATGTTCTAATTATTTAACTGATTGTTTCTAATTTCCTATTTCGGAATTAATTTGTTCAATTCGATATTTTTAATACACCTTTACAGAATATAAATGAATGTTACGTCCGTAAAGGAAATTCATTACATTTTTTTCCCTTCTAGTTTTCAATTTATCTAATGTTACGTAACAAAGATTACTTTTTCTACAGTTTTTTTCTATACTATTTAATTTAATAAAATCGATGATCATTTTGCAGATTTAATAACTGCTTTTTATCTGGTTAATATTTTATTCACTGTTTTGACTTCAGAAAATTGGTAAAATGTTTAAAGAAGGAAGAAAAATCATGCATCATGTAGACGTTATTAAATATTTTCCAACTATACCAAATGCTTTTAAGTCTCAAATTATTATACATTATTATAATTATAAAAAATATTTTATATTGTTGTTAAATATCTTTATTTATTATTTATTGTTACAGAAAGATAGCATGAAAATTGAAATTTTTTAGAGTCGGATATTTTGAACTGCGAATTATTACAACTTTTTTCTCACTTACTAAGAGTTCCAATTAACGAGAGCCGGGTGTATTTCATGATATTAACTATTTAAATCCAATAATTAATTTTCCTTCTATATATAAAAGAAAGTTTTGATTTGGAAATGCACTAATGAAAATCTGCGTAGATATTCCGGGTAGATCGGCATCCATTTTGAATGCTTAAGCCTTTCATCGTTAATATTAAAAAAACTGTTGCATACAAAAATATGAAAATCGGTGCTGTTATAGAGAAATGTTTGATAAACACGCTGATGCAGACAGTTTTCAAATCGAAGAATTATTTTAAGAGATATTTAATACTAAAGTTGGACAAAATCATTCCATTAAAAAAGTTTTATTGGAGCAAAAACTATACATGAGAATTTAATCATTTTTAGATCATTTTATACGTTATAAGTTCCCGGTGAGCAGATTGCATTTATTTTTCTGATTTGACTCATTTTTTGAGATTTTATTTCAATTTTAAAATTCAAATTTTCAGCATTTCGAGAGATATTTTTTGCAAATTTTAGAAAATGTTATTAATTTAAACTGTTGTCAGTTGCATAAACAGCGCAAACAATAATGTTTACTTCAAATTAAAAATTTATTTACACGTGACTATTACAAACAGAAAAAAACCCCCTTAAATTTAGAATTAAATGATTACATGTTAAAAGCAGGAAAATTACGTCACCATAAGAACCATAGGCACAGATGTCATATGCCCCATATTGGCGCAATTTTTTTCCGACGCCAATTTGGCGAAAACATCAATAGCATGAACAACAACATCCGGGTTACCATAACAAGCAAAATAACGACACTTTAGCACCAGTTAAGTACCCGTTGCGTATATGAAATTCGCGTCAGAAAAAAATTGCGCCAATGACATCTGTGCCGAACCATATTTACACTTGAATTTTATAAGAGAAACGAAATCTTAAAATAAAAAAAAAATCATTATTATGCGTTAAAACTTGTAATTTGTGAAATTACGTCATATTTAAAATGGCAAAAAGTATAGCAAAACAATTTAAATTGAAAAATATATTTGCGCGAGATATTTTGAGATAATCTTTTCAACTACTATCGTGAATTCGAAGACAGCGCAAATAATATTACCTTCTAGCAAAAAAAGTATTTTAACGTGAATATTAATAAGAGAAATAAAACTTTGGTGTAAATTACGTCAGATTTAAAACGATACATTTAAAATGAATTGTTTAAAAGCACTATAAGATAATTTTAATCTTATAGCGCTGTTAAAAAATACCTGGAGACAATGACACTGTCTACTTAATTTATTTTACATTAGCTTATTTTCAAATGCTTAACTATTTTTTTTAATTAAATACGAAAACAGCCATTGTATCTCTTAACAGCAGCAGATTTGGCCTTAAAAATCCCCAATCCAAGGATAACGAATGGAAACCCGTTTACAGAGAGATCGCTACTGTTTATTATTATTATTATTATTATTTTAATTCAATATTTTTAAAGCCGAACAAATTAGCGTGCTTTTTGGATTTTGGCGTGCCTGAACGGGGTTTGGTGAGCGTAGCTCGTAGGGGGCAGAGCCCCCTAGTCTTATACGAAAAAGTTCTTTAATTACTATTTTATCACAAAATTACTAATTATGCTTCCCTATAATTTAGATTTATTAACCTGATGTTCTAATTATTTAACTGGCTGTTTCTAATTTTCTATTTCGGAATTAATTTGTTCATTTCGCCATTTTTAATAGACCTACATAGAATATAAATTAATGTTACGTCCGTAAAGGAAATTCATTACATTTTTTTCCTTCTAGTTTTCAACTTAATTATCGAATGTTACGTAACAAGAAATATTTTCATTTTTTGAAGTGAAAACTTCTTTAGGCGCGTTGAGCTTTTTTTGAGATGGGGAAAAACCACTGATTTCGAGACACTGTAACGTAACGACATGCTAGTATTTTGACACATAGACACTAACGCGCCAAGCGGTGGATGACAGGAACTTTTCCCTCTTCAGCTCAATCCGCAAAAGAAGAAGGAAGCTAAAACTCACTTTTTCTCCCGGCGCGGCGTATTGCTAAAACAAATTATTATTTTGTTTTTCGTCAGTTAAAATGAATTATACCGTATTCGTGACCTACATATTTCGTGTAACTAAAAACCGATAACGCTGTATTTTATCGTGTTGATGGTCTGGTCAATAACCAACAGTATTGGCCCGAATTTCGATTACGGAAGATAAAATACGGGGCACAGATGTCAGATACGCACTTGGGTACCTAATTTACACCAAAATGGCGTTACTTTATGTTACAAGGTAACCCGGCTACTGTTGCTTATTTATTAATAAATTGTTCATTTACTTTTATTTTATTTTTTTTAATTGTACAATTGTTTTGTTCTATAGTTATTAATGAAATTACCGTTTATTTATTGTTGTTTACTTTTTAAAACAATAGAAAATAATTTAAAAATATATATTGTAACTGGTATTGGAAAACGGGCTTTCGCCAAATTGACGTTAAAAAATCGAGCCAAACCTGGTTCGTATATCACATCTCTGCCAAATTCTCGGTTTTTTTATTTTTCGAATTTTTATCCAAATTTTCCGGATTTTTTAAATTTTCCCTTTCATTGTATACCAAACACTACCTTCATACCAAATTTCAAGATTCTAGGGATACAGGACGTACCTCTGAGTTTTGATGATCGATGAATCAGTGTCGAAAATGCGAAAGTTTAAGTTCATATATCTTCTGAAATAAAAAAGATAGAAACGTGAAATTTCAGCATTTAGTTCCATTTCCACATTACTTTAGATTTACGAAGTTTCAAGTTTCTGGGAATCACCAGCACAAAGATATTGGGGGTCAAAAGTACCCTGACTTGCTTCCAGAAAAAGATGCTTACGGCTGTGCTTTCAAGACTTGGCAGGGGCACTGCCGTGTCCCCAGATGCTTTCATTAGTGCTGCTACACAATTCAACGCATAAAACATTTCCTGACGATTAAAAAAACACACACGTAATTGTTGAAGTTTTCACTTCTATTGGCACTCCCGGAGTGCCACTGTTTTTTTTCTATACTATTTTATTTAATAAAATCGATGACCAGTTTTCCGATTTAATAACTGCTTTTATCTGGTTAATATTTTATTCATTATTTTGACTTCAGAAAATTGGAAAAAATGTTTAAAAGTAGGAAGAAAAAATCATGCATCATGTGCCCGTTATTAAATATTTTCCAACTTTACCAAATGCTTTTAAATTTCAAATTATTATACATTGTTATAATTACGAGTTGCAACCCGTCGAAATTCGACGTACTAAAATGTTTGAAAGGAACTGTCAGATCGAAATTATAATAAACCAACAAAAATAATTACAACAAAAAAATCATCTTACATTGGTTGTCTAACTCTTAAAACAAATAATATTTTAAACCCAAAATTACCAAAGTATTATTTCTACAAACTTCAACTGCTTAAATTATTGAAAAATTAAACTGTATTAGATTACGTAATCAAGATGAGTAATTATGGGGTCATTCCATGTCAGTTCAGGCAGGCATGTAACCCACCATCACAGATTTTGATGAAACTGCGTGTGTTTGTTCCTTTTATTAAGTTATGGTTCCCAGTATTTTTTTTTACTCCTTGGTCAAATAGTTTCTGAGAAAAAAATTGTCAAAATTTTGAAAAACTGCCGTCAGTTGGCATTCTTGACTGCTCGATTTTCAAATGTAGCATGACATAAATATGATCATATTTCAATATCTATTCTACAAATCATCTTCAAATAATTTATGCATAATATATAGGGTACGCAGTTTATGAAAAAAAAAATATTGTTACGCTTATAACATTTTAAGTGTGTCTAAAAAAATGTTTAATCTTTGAAGTTGTGATTTTTTTATGAAAAATAATGCATTAACTAAAATAGCATTATCAACAAAAGGCGATATTTTTATTAAATAGAAAAAATAGAACTTATAAAGAGATTAAAAAAATTTTCATTAAATATAACACACCGCTGCCCTCGTCAGCATCTGTAGAAAGATTATTTTCTTTTTCAACTATTACAAATTATTGTAAAGCTAACAGGCTTTCTGACGAAATTTTTGAAAAACGTGTTGTTTTAAAAGCCAATCTTAAATATAACGAAGAATGCTTATAAAAATTTGAAAAATATTTTAATGCCAAAAGGAAAAATGCTTACTTCAATGTTAAAAAGTAATAATCGTACCTTTTCAGCGTATATTTTCTTACTTGACTTTAATTCATTTTTTAATAACAAAATATGTTACTGCTTCATTTTCTAATTTTGTAAATTTGTTTAATTTTTTATATGGTTTAATTATGTCTAATGTCAGAAAGAAATTTTGTAATTTTATTAAATAAATGTACAGTAAAACCTCCCTAATGCGACCACGTTCCGTTACAATAAAAATTGGTCGCTCCGAGAGGTGGTCTCTTAATGGAGGTCATGTTTAAATCTAGATTTTAATTGTTGAAAAAAGGTAACAATTAATGTTACTAAAATTTATTTTTCACATTAGAACAAAATATGAAAATTTAAGTAACAAAACAAAAGTTAATTAAGTTAATTAGTGCAGAGTTTAAAAAATGAATACATTGACATTTGCTTTGATTTTACGGATTTATCTTCTATAACTTTTATTTCTAAGTCCTTTCAAAGTTCAGCAAATAAATGCATTTTTTTTTTGGATGGGAAGGAAGTATGACGATTTCATTAATTTATCTATTTCTATGAGTTTCCTGACAGAATAAAGCAGAGGAGTTTATTGACCGTCATCCTTACTTTGTCATCAGAGTTAAATTCATAGCCTAAAAAGGCACAAAGGCGTTTAAACACTTAAAAGTTACCGGAATAAGTAAAAATTCTAAACTTAGTTTAGAAGTTTGATGAATAATGCGCTCTCCGGAATTATTATTCTAGTAAAACCTTCTCCAAGCGACCAGGAAAAAACAGAATTTGTTTCATTTTCTACAAAGAAATTGGTCGCTCATGGAGGGAGTTTAAATGTTGTGGTTTCTGAATAGAGGTAAAATTAGTATTGAGCCTATGGGAATAAATTTCGTTCCATGAAAAAAGGGTCGTTCAGGGAGGTGGTCGCTTAATGGAGATGGTCGCACAGAGAGGTTTCACTGTAATTGTAACTAAAATATCAATGACTCTGAAATTTAAATTTTCATGGTTTTATTATGGTAACTATAAGTTATATAGTAATAGAATCCTACATGTGCTCGTAAAAACTAACCTGACTAGAAAAGAGGGAGGAGGGGTGTTGTGTGCATGTGGGGGGGGGGGGGGTATGATTGGTCTAAGTCAACTAGCTATCTTTGGAGCACTCTCCTTTATATTTAATCTTTTCATGCAAATAATTTATTTCTATTAAATTTTTAAATACAAACATTTAAGAACAGGAAAAATCCTTAATTTATTTTAATTGCATTTTAAAACGAAGAGTGTTTACTTTAACACTATTTTTAGCGGTGTCAAATGACACCTTTTCAAAGTTTTGATTTGTGTTTATTTTACTCGTAGTTTTTGAATGCAATAAGCATAAAAATGTCTTCAATGTATTGAAAATGATTTGTAATTCTTTCAATCTAAAATTACAAATGAAAAACCATAAATCGAAATCTTTTAAAAGGTGTCATTTGACATCAAAAAAAGTGTTAAAGAAGATATAATTAAATATATTTTCCAATGCTGCTTGCACGAGTCTATTTTGTGGGTTATGATTTTCAGATATTCACAAGTGAAGAAATTTAAGGGTCTTAGCTGTGCAAATAAGCTTCAAAATAAAACTTTTTAATAAATAAAACCCATTTATTTATTATAGAAAAGAGAAAATGTTATCAAATTAGTAACTATGATAAATCTTTTTTTAAACTATTTGCAATGCAAATTAACCTTTAACTGATGTTACCGGTCTGACAGACCGGGGCTTTTTTACAATTTTCATAGTTTAACTTGCAAATTTCAGTTTATCTACAAATACTACTAAAATTTTGTTTCGTTTGGAACTTTAGTACTAACACCAGAGACTTTTGAATAGGTGAATTTTAATTATAACACTACTGTACAAAAAGTTTAGTACAAAAACATCTTATGAGTTAATCGCGGCTTTTATTCATCTTTCGATGGAGCGGTCTCACAGACCGCTTCACAGTAGTTATGTGAAAATTTCTGTGACATCAGTTAAAGATTAATCTAAAATTGTAGATTTAGTTAATGGCAAATTCTTGTTGAAGTTAAAGTTAAATGATTTAATTAAAAAAAAAAGTATCCAACTTTATTTGATTTCATTGAAACTAACCTTATATTTTGAAGATAATGGTTTGTTTATTCCTTTTTTTTATTTTATTTTTTTAGCATGATATATTTCTTTTATTGAATTATAAATATACAGCTGTAAAAAGATGTTTGAATAGTTTGGCATATTAGCCCTGAACTGCTGTGACAAAAGTTGTCGCATATCTACTGTGAGGCGGTCTGTGAGACTGCTAAATCGAAGGATGAATAAAGAGGTCCTTAAACTCATAGGATGGTGTTTCTGTACTAAACTTTATTGTCAAGACAAATATAATTAAAATTCCCCTATTCAGAAGACTCTAGCGATATTCCTAAGGCTCCAAATGAAACAAAGTTTCACTAGTATCTGTAGTTGAACTGAAAATTACAAGCTAAAAATTAAAAAAGCAGCGGTCTATGAGACTGCTCACAGCAATAAATGTTAATCTTTAACTGCTGTAAATGGTCTCTGAGACAGATACCTTTTATCGCTTTCCAACACATTCAGAATACTGTAACAAAACTTTACCGTATACTAAGGGTGTGGGTGGGGGGAACTATGTTTTAGAAGTTTGCAGGTTCCAATTTGACCCGCTGTTCGGAAGCTAGTTGTTTGTTTTTATTGTAGGTCAGGTTAATTTCTACTTTTTAGTTCGGATCGGGTTTGGGTCAGTTGACTTCTACTTTTTGCTGTTGGCCGGATTAACTTCTACTTTTTTGCTGCGATCCGCGTTTGGTCGGGTTGAATTTTTTGCTGCAGTTTGGGTTCGGGTCAGATTGACTTATTTTATTTAGGGCTCGGGTTGGTGTCGAATTGGGTTTTCACTCTTGCGAGAAGGGTTCGGATTGACCCGAGTTTTCAAAAGGAAGTCTAAATATTTTTTCCGATGTAAACTATAGTCAGCAAACACTCCAAAAAAATTATTTAGGGAATAATTGTTAATATTTTGCAAAGTAAAACCTATAGAGAGTGGACGCCTGTGAAAATGTCCGTTATTCATAATTAATAGCATATACAGTAAAATCTTCATACGGACGCTCCCGAATAGTGGGCACCTCTATTTAGCGTAACTTTTCAATTCCCAACACAAATATTTGTCTCTGAATAGCGCACACGTCCGAATAAGTGACAAATTCGAGAGCCCTGTTCAGCGGTGACCCTTGTTTAGAGGTTCTAGTGTATTTTAATGCTAACGAGTATATAGTAGAGGTTTATATTATAAAAGTTAAAATTTATATTAAAAATGTAAATGTAGACTTCATTTTATAATACCATTATAATATGAATTATTTTTCCTTCATTTTGGTTTCGGGTCGACGAAACTTTTGTGGCCGGATTTCAGTTCTACTTTTAATGGAATTTTCGGGTTCGTGTCTGGACAACCCTACCTGTTTAGGACACTAAGTGGGGTAAAACAAAACTTTTTGGTGAGATGTTTGAAAAGTGAAGGCAAAACTTTTGTTTTAGTACACGCCGAAACTGTAGCAGCTTGCTAGATGACAATAATAAACTAGAATTTTTTTAGAAATTCTAAAATATAAGGAAAACACGGAAAAAGCTATCGAAATAAAAAAATCCATTCGTTTCCAAATCACGTCAAAAGTTATTTTTAGGTAGATTTCGTATGAAATACTGCCTATTACATTTTCCCCTATGTTAGAATTTCTGAAAAAGTTTTGCAGATCTACACCGATCATGACCCCTAGAACGCAAAACCACCCTCAGTAAAAATCATATATATATATATATATAATAACATTTTTATGGACACGATAACTTCCGTAATTCTTCTCAAATCTCTGCCAAACTGATACATAAAATGAAGGGGTATAAAATCTCGGTCAAGCTCGTTAATGGGCAAAATTGGACCAAGGGCATGGAAATAGGGAAGGGTTTTGTGAAAACCGAAAAAAAACCATAACTTCTTAATTTTTGTACATATCAAATCAGTTTAAAACTTTTATTACTTCTAAAAATAGCACAAAAAATTTATGTATGACAGATGTTTGATAAAATTAAAAATGGGGTCAAGGGGCACAAAAAATAGGGATTTTGGTAGAAAAAAATTCATAACTTCGTCAGTTCTTAAGATATGAAATACAATTCATTTTATTATAAATCTCCTTGAATATTATCTACAACTTTTATATTGACAAGTTTTTGATAGGACCAATTCGTAGCGCAAAGAAAATTAAAAACGAAAACAAAAAAAAAAGGGTGGAGGGTAGGTGGAAGAAGAAAAAAATCCATAACTTCGTAAATTCACAAGACATAAAATCCCCATAAATTTATCATATATCTTCTTAATATATCTACAACATTTATATTGACAAGTAGGACCAATTTTTACAGCAAAAACAAATTAAAAATACATAGCGGTTGAAGAAAAAAAATCATCGTATTAAGGGCGTATTCAAATCCAAACTGCTTATTTTTGACTCATTTTTAAATTTATTTTTGCTCTCAAACGCATCCAATTGGTAGATTCTCTTATTCAAAAACTCTATAATGTACCGTAATGGTCGATATTTTGATAGAGGCAGAATATATTTCAAAAAATGATGTCAAAGTGGGCATTTTGAACCGAATTTCCCGAAGCGATTGTGTTGAAAATGAAAAATATTGTCCTACTGGGAAAATAATTGTTTATAAATCATGTTTTAATTACTTGAACAAAATATAAAAACACAGGTAACTTATAAATCTCTTCGAAAACCGCGTCAACAAGTTTCATATTTTTTCTTTTAAGAATGAATCTGAAAATGTACCAAAAAATTTCGAATTGTTGAGCATGGAAAAATATATATATATTTTTTTTTTAATATCGCCTTAACATGATTCTGATAAAATCATCTCTTATATAAAAATAAAATAAAAAACTCGTCAAAAGCGGACAAATAAAATTGTTAAAGTGGCTTTATCTATAATAATGATTTAGTTTTTGTTGTATAAATTAGCACTTAACTTCGAAATCTACCTGCGCCTGTAGGCCGGCCCGGCAGGAATTTTTGTACTTTTAAAAAGGAATCCTTAAGCGTGTCGGAAAATCGCGTGTTGTTTAGCGGAGAAAAAGATTTCATTTATATATATACAGGATGTTTCATAAAAGATGTGTAAAACTTCAAGAGTGTATAGTACAAATCCAAACAAACAACATTCATCAAAGAATGCATGGTAGGAATTAAAATGCTAAGGTGCTAGAGGGTGCCGAATATGATGTTGCTATACGAGGCAAAAACGCACAAAGAATTATAAACTAACAAAAGCAAGTTTAATGACATGTCATCTTACAATCGTTGAGCCTATGAGACTCCCATTTGCAGTTCCATAAATAAAATGCATATCAAAGCCTTTTCCCTATTAGTGAAATTTAATCTTTGACTAATGTGACAGAAATTGCCATGTAACTACTCTGAAGTGGTCTGTCAGACCGCACCATGGACAGATGAATAAAAGGCGCGATTAATTCATTTGATGGTGTTTTTGTACTTAACGTTTTGTTATAATTAAAATTATAATCTATTATAATTAAAATTCACATATTAGCAGTCTCTTGTGATAGTATTAAAGTTCCAAACGAAAGAGAATTTTGGTAGTGCCTGTAGTTAAACTGAAAGTTACAAGTTAAACTATAAAAATTGAAAAAAGCAGCGGTCTGGGAGACCGGTTAAAGGTTAACATCTTCCGATATGTTCCTACCGCAATTCACAGTTGCACACTTGGATCAGCCACTTGTATGAATTAATCGAGGCAAAATTTTCCATACGCATTGTCCTCCTTCATATCACATTTGTATGATATTAGTGTCGTTCTTCTCCAGATAACTCGCAACAGGAATGGAGAACGTTTACATGGACCAAGTTTCCAAATGCTCCAGAACCTTTGCGTTTTAATTCTGACTATGCATTCTTTAATTAAATTAAAATTAAACATTGGTAATATTTCATATTTCTGCAAAAGATAGTTATGAAATAATAATCAATTGTAATTTAAGATGCAAATAAAAATTAAAAAAAAAATTATTCGATTCTTTAACACTTGAATTTTTACGTATGGCATTCAATGCTAAAATTTTTAGGAAAAGAAAAAATATAAATATTTTTGTTTTTTCCTTCCATTTTTTTTCTCAGTCGCCAATTTTCTTGCTTTTCACAACAAACGCCTTAAAGTTTAACAGCAAATACCTGTTATTTAGCGCACTGCACACGTAGGCAATTGCATATCGCTTGATTTTCCTTACTCTCATCCCAAGTAAACTATTGGGTGTGGGAGTGAGAGTTAGTTAAGATAATAGTAAGGGATGTGAATTTTAAAGATGTCCCCAATCAGACAGAGGTAGAGATAGGTGCAGCATTAATGTATAATTTAATCGTACATTCAGGAGGTAGAGTGAGCTCTCATCTCTGTTACATCACCTACGATTCAATGTACGTTGTAATAAAATGTCCAAAAGAATAACGAACACTTCGGAAATAAAGCTGTAGAGAAGAGCATTAGCACAATACAATTAAAGTAAAAATGTCGCTCCGATTTTTCTTACAATTACTTTACACAGGCACAAGACGAAAATATACAAAGCATCCATACAAGATCTTTTTAAAAGACATGTGTATCTCCCAGCACTTGAGTAAGTTACATACCCGAAGTTGCATAAAGGCTCATTTTTTTTTAAAGCTAACTACTTTCTCTTCAGTATACTAATAGAGACAATTTTAAGCTTTGATGCCTCGCCAAATTTAAGAATTATTTAAAAAGTACTAACTTTGTATAAGACTGCTTGTCTCTTTATCTCTAAGCTCAGTTATAATTCAGTAAAGAATATTTTGAAACTTATTAAAGAAACATATATTCAGTAGCTACGGCATACTGGCTGAAAGATGCATTTAAAAAAAATTGAATCTGACTTAGATATGCCAATTAGAGATTTACACGGGCTAAAATCCCCCGACCCAAGCGCAGGTCCAATAACCAAAAGAATTATCGTCTCGCCCTGGTATAAAAGTTGAAACTTTGTCCCGAGCCAAAAAATTAATTGACTCGGTCAGATATAAAAGCAAAAATTTCGTCCTGGATACTACAATTAAAATTATTCTTGAAGCACACTTACTTTCACTTTGCACACATTCTACTTTCAGAATATGTTCGAAATTCATGAATACAGAAAAATAACAATATCGATGACTACTTAGACTTAGACTAATTATGTACATAAACACCACGTGAGAAATAGACAATTACATCAAAAAAAAAAAAAATCCGGTAACAAAATCAATGTAATTTAGAATGAAAGAAACGAATGGTTAAAGAAAAACAAAATGTTAAAGCTCTACAAAGAAAAAAAAATGATTTTTTAAAAGACATCTCTAGAATTTATTAAACCAAATTATTTTTTTAAAGATTTCGCTAAGCAAACATGAACATAATTTTTACCAAAATAAATAAGCAAGATAATAAGCCCAACGTGGACTCGGGAGGAAGAATTTAGAGGACTGCATGGGTCGGGTCAATAACGCTTTTCATACTGGCTAGGTTGGACACGAACCGAACGTTTAAACAAGTCTGGCACGGCTCGAATCATCAGAAAAATTTAACACCCTGTTACGTTGTCATTTAGACTGCAGGTTCGGTAAATTAAAATTATTCCATAATGCATCGAAGAATGAAACGTCTTCATAAATTAGTTCTAATATATATCAAATTCGTAACTTGAATAAGTAAACACACTCTACGGTTCAAATTAAACAACTTCTTTTTAAAAAAACTTATATGTACATTTATTTACAGATATATAGGTATATTAATATTATTATTACTCTCATTTTAGAGTTCCATTATTACCGGCAGACCGGTTCAAAACAAACTTTACATCTACACTGAAAAGAAAATCGGAAAACAATAAAAAGGGGGTTGCCACAATACCGACTAACAGAAAATGGCAAGCATCGCCAAGTTGGCATTCTCAACATCCTGCCCCGGGCTGAACACTTAGTTCAGCATCTATATTAAACAATTTAATAAACATAAGAATATACTTACATACATGACAAATTTTCAGATACATACAGCTACAGATATAAAAGCAAAAATAATAAGAATGCTGCAATCTACGAAAGAAAATAAAACACATGAATTGTATGAAAATTAAACAATAATAAGGGTAAATATGAGTAACAAAACAAATTAAATGTTCGATAATAGTTCTTATTTTTAGTGTAAGAGTTTTAGTGTCTTTTAGTCCACTAAGTCCAATTCAAGATTATATAGCAATTGCACAGGTCGTTTAAGATCGCCTTTTGCAGTCTGTAATACACATGATCTGATTTTAGAGTCACGACCAAATATGAGTTCTTTAACACGACCACACTTCCACATATGTTTTGGGAGCTTTTCATCATGAATTATCACTATATCGTTAACTTTGAACTGAGGCGATGAATTTATGTTTTTCACTTGAAAAGCAGATCTAAGTTCTAACAAATATTCGTTTCTCCACCTTTTCCAAAAGTGGTCAGTAATTTGTTGCTTATATTTATATTTTCTCGTCAACAAAATCTTATTGGATTTCTCTTGCGTACAGACTGGTAATCCATAAGAAGGTAAGGACATTAATCGTTTACCAACTAAAAAATGAGATGGCGTTAAAGGTGATGGTTCAGCATTTTCTTCGTAGAGATAACATAAGGGACGTGAATTAATCACCGCTTCAATTTCTGTAAGTATTGTTTCTAGCTCTTCATAACGGAGACAAGTTTTTCCTAGAACCTTTTTTAAAGGTTTTTTAACTGATTTGACCATCCTTTCCCAGAAGCCGCCCCACCAGGAATCCCTGGGAATTATAAACTTCCATATTATTTTATTCTTTCTCAAGTAATCAAAAATTTCTTGCTTAGAAATTCTTTCCCAAGCATCTTTTAACACCAAATCAGCCTTAGAAAATGTCTTGGCATTGTCACTGTACATTATTTTGCAGAAACCTCTCCTAGAGAAAAATCTTCGTAGTGCTAAGATAAAGGTTTCAGTACTTAGATTGGTGACTAAATCTAGATGAATCGCTCTGGATACAGCACATGTGAATACGACAATATAAGCCTTCCCAGTGCCTTCAGAAGTTTTATAATAAATCGGACCGGCAAAATCGACACCAGAGGTTTCAAAAACTGGTGTTTTGATGATTCTATCTTTCGGTAAAGGTGCTATTTCCACCTTTCCAGGAATAGCATTAAGTTTTCGACATATCATACACGATCTTAAGACGGATTTTACAAATCTTCTTCCCTTTAATATAAAATACCTTTCACGAAGGTGAGCTAAAGTGACAGCTACACCAAAATGGTACATTCTTTCATGAGCATCCTTAATTAGTAATTTTACAAAATAAGATTTATTAGGAAATATCCACGGATGTTTTTCCTGCTCTGTAACTTCAGAAAACTGAAGTCTTCCGGATAAAACAAGTAAGTCATTTTCATCGAATTGTGGATTAAGGTTGTACAAAGAAGAATCTTTATTAAGTGGTTTTTTTTTGTTTAAGTGCTTCTATTTCAACTTTAAATGAAGTTTCCTGAGTTTGTTTAATCCAGTATTTTTCTGCTATTTCTATTTCTGAGGTAGTTAAAGGTCCTAAAATTTTAGGATTTTTCGAATTGGCATTATGAATAAAACGCATTATCCAAGCAGTAATATTATACACGCGATTTAAACTACTGAACTTTGCCATATCAAATACTGGCTTAGGAATAGAGTTTGATTCGTTACACAATAATGTTAAATTTGGTTTTGCTTTCATTTCATTAAAAGCTTCGGGAACCATTTCTATAGCCCTTTTTGAAGGCCACATATCTTCTGATAGTGATAACCAAGGTGGGCCGCACCACCATACATTATTACTCATTAACTTCGATAAGTTTTCCCCTCGCGTAAGCAGATCTGCAGGGTTTTCCTTTCCGGGACAATAATTCCAGTCCTTTGGATCTGTCAATGATTGAATTTCGGTTACACGATTGGAAATAAAGGGTTTCCAGTTTGTAGTAGAACCCCTAATCCACCAAATAGTTATTTCTGAGTCCGACCATAACTTTATATTTAAATTCGAAATATGTAATTTTTGTTTTAAATATTTCCACATTCTAGCGGCAACTACTGCACTGATCAATTCCAACCGTGGAATAGTTAACTTCTTGAGGGGGGCTATTCTACATTTACGCTAAACAAAACTTGTTTGAATTTCGCCAGTTAATGAAATGGAACGCAAATAAGCAACTGCTCCATACCCTTTGGGACTAGCATCACAGAATATGTGAATTTGTGAATTTTCAGAAATGTTTATCTTATTAGGAAAATATTTTCGAGTTATTTCAAATGTGCGTAAATGTACAACTTCTGAACACCAAGTGTTCCACTAGCATTTCAAATCTTCAGGTAATTTATTGTCCCACTCTAAACCTCTTTGCCATGTTTCTTGCAACAAGGCTTTAATACGTATTACAAATGGATTCACAAATCCTAATGGATCATAAATTTTCAGTAACATTTTAAGAACTGTTCGCTTCGTGGGATCATCGATGTAATATTTTTCAAAGGGCTGCGCATCTAACATCAAAATATCAGATTCAGTATTCCATATCAGTCCAAGCACTTTTAAGATACTACCTGTGTTTTCCTCACTTATACCTAAGTTACCAGATTCCCACATTTCCCTAAGTTTAATAGAATTTGTTTTTAATTTCCTCAAATTCATCCCAGCTTCTTTAAGAATTTCAGAAGCTGTAACTGATAAATAATAAGCTTCGTTATCTAAATCTGATCCGGAAATTAAATCATCGACATAGAGGGAATTATCTAACATATATACAACATTTGGATGTTGATCTCGATAGTTCTTTATATGATGTTTAATTGTGGCAGCCAAAATAAATGGTGAGCATGTAACGCCAAATGGTACACGTCTAAATCTTAAAATTTTGAAAAAGTTGTTTGCGTCATTATCGAACCAAAGAAATTTAAGGTAATCTCGGTCTTCTTCAGCTACAGAAATTTGAAGAAAGGCCTTTTCAATATCTGCACAAAACGCAGTATTGAATTTTCTGAAATTAATAATAATTTCTAATAAATCGGGGTTCAAATTTGGGCCACCGTACAAACAATCATTTAATGATTTGCTATTTTCTTTTGAGGAAGCATCAAATACCATTCTAACTTTAGTTGTGGGTTTATCATCTCGTAAGACAGGTCGGTGGGGCATAAAATAACCGCTATTTACAGTTTTATTAGAACATGCTTCCACTATGTTATTTAATTCCTGTTCAATCACAATTTCTTTATATTTCTGCAATAATTCCTTATCTTTAAGCAATTTTCGATATAAGTTAATAAATCGGTTTCTAGCATTGTTATAATTACTTCCTAAATCTCTTCTATCATCTTTCCATAACAATTTAGCTTCGTATCGGTGCTCAAGAAAATGCAAATTGTTTTCGAATTTTTCGATTATCTCTTTATCTAATTCAGAAATATTTTCTTCAGTGTTCATCCCTAAAGTTTCTAACTCCCACAATGTTTTCAAATCATTTTGAATAGGTTTCATAACCTGAGTGGACAAGACCCCAGCTTGCTTACTCTCACTATTTTTATTTACGTCAATTGTCCCGCAGAGGGAATGCCCAAAAAAATTTTCACAGACGAACAATGATTTATTTATGGGGTATGTTTTGTCATTAATTTGATATAAATAATCAGCTCCTATTAATATATCAACATCACTATTTTCCAAATGTTCCCACCTGTCAAGACGAAATTTGGAAAGTTTTCTCTTAATTTTGATTGGAAGAGGAGGAATTTGTATCAAAGAATTAGTTATTAGCGGTGTGACTAATGCTTCAATTATTATACTACGTTTTCTGTTCGTCAAGTGAATTAGCTTTAGCTTAACGACATCATAACATCGTTCTTCAGATTTTCTCGAACCGAAAGTATAGACAATTAATTTTTCCTTTCTAATGACCTCAGGTTTTAATTTTGAAACTAAATTTTCTGTAATAAAAGTTCGATGACTAGCAGAGTCAAATAAACAAAGAGCAGTTTCTGAATTTTCACCCGCTTCCACTTTTACATGAATTGTTTGCAATATTACTTCTCTACTGATATTATTTATATTGCCTTTGCAATGAGATACGGAGGAAATAATACTACCTGAATTTTTTGATTCCTCTGTTTTTTTATTAGAATTACAAAGTATAGTATGATGATATGTTTTACAACACACTTTGCAATTTTCATTCGAAATTTTACAAAAATTCGCGATGTGAAATTTACGGAAGCATTTAAAGCACCTTCCTTCCCGTTTCAATTTTTCTAGCATTTCCGGAATGGTGAAAGACTTACACTTTTCAGTATCGTGATCAGTTTGATTACAAAATATGCAGTTATTTTTAATATTTGTGGTTAAGGCAGAAGCTGATGGAATGAATTTTTTATAATTTTTCTTATAATTTTCCTGCTTCTCAGGGATTTTTTCAAAATGGTTTAATTGGACAGTGGTCTCGCGAGATTCAATTTCATCTTTAATGAAATTTATCAGCTCATTAACATCCCAGTCAGTGTTTTTAATTCGTTTTCTATTAAATTCTAGTGCAATATCTGATGGAATAAGTTTCAGAAGAATCGGACATAACAAGTGCCCATATGAACCTGAGGCAACACCTAAAGAATTAAGATTTCTTATTTGAATTTCGCATTCATCATACAAATCTCTAAAAGCCTTAATGTTACTAGAATTTCGTACTGGTTTCAAATTTAGCAGTTTAGTCATGTGACTATTTATTACCAGGTCATTACGACCAAAACGATTTTTCAATAATTCTATAGCATGAGCATAATTTTCCTTAGTCAGCGAAAAGCCTGCTATAGTATTTGCAGCACTTCCGCCCAAAAGTGACTTTAAGTAGGAAAATTTATCAATCGGAGTTAAATGTTCATTATTGTCAATCGCATTCGAAAACTGACTCCAAAATTCGAGCCATAAACACGAATCACCATAATATTTAGATATATTAAGTTTAGGAAGTTTAATCAAATTTTGATTCAGAATTTTCTGACTTTTTAGTAGAGAATTATTGTTGCTACTACTATCACTTTCAATGTCTGAAGAATCTTGTTTAGTTTCAGGAGTAACTGTGTTATCATTTAAAAATTTGGAAATTTTATATTTCCATTCAATAATATTCTCATTATAAGATTCCGATTTCTCGATTTCCTTTTCAAATTCAGTACTTGGAACCAGTGGTTCAATTTCAGAATTTAATGATTTTAAAGTTTTCATTTTGTCATTCAATTGCTGTTTAAAAAGATCCAGCTGTGATTTTCTATTCTCAAGCTCTAATTCTTGTGTATTATCTAATAAATCCCTTATTTTATCAAATATTTTCGTAGTTTGACTACGAATCGTAGCTCTTTTTTTTTCCAAAGTTTCGTAATCCATCATAAAATAAAGAATTCAATTTATTCGATACAGTTCAGTTAATAAATATATTCATAATTCTATTTATTCAATATAATTTAATTTGAGGTACTTACCTCAATCGATGATGAAATCCAGACATCCTGGAGCTTTGACGCCAGAAAAATGTTACGTTGTCATTTAGACTGCAGG
Organism: Maratus speciosus; assembly: GCA_963932465.1. Taxonomy (NCBI): domain Eukaryota; kingdom Metazoa; phylum Arthropoda; class Arachnida; order Araneae; family Salticidae; genus Maratus; species Maratus speciosus. Next base: position 472,274,270 of record OZ010797.1, read on the forward strand.
TTCGGTAAATTAAAATTATTCCATAATGCATCGAAGAATAAAACGTCTTCATAAATTAGTTCTAATATATATCAAATTCGTAACTTGAATAAGTAAACACACTCTACGGTTCAAATTAAACAAGTTCTTCTTAAAAAAACTTATATGTACATTTATTTACAGATATATAGGTATATTAATATTATTATTACTCTCATTTGAGAGTTCCATTATTACCGGCAGCATATTTCAGATGTGTATATCGCGGAGACGATTACAACTTCTAAGCCAATCAGCGAGCGTTACCGATGTCAACACGCTCATCGAGTTACTCCGCCCACTGTGAAATAGAAACGTCTGCCTTCGACTTCATAACAAAATTGCAAAAAATTCTGTCAAATCTACTATTTGTTTATTTTTGTTAGGGGTTTTTTTTAATTTAAAAGATGCAAAATGGATGTTATTCTTGAAGATAGCAATTTTCTTCCGCATCGAATTCCCTTTAAAGTAATAACATCTGGTTTTGTTTCTGTTGACGATTTTTAAGTAGAAGTAAGGGTGGGAATAAAAAATTCTGAGGATTTCTGTATGTGATTGAAGAACTTTGAAGAAAAGACTAATACAACATGGATACAAAATAAAGTCTCAAATATTTATAAAATTTATTTAAATAACTTATTAGAATAATATATAAGTCAAGCATGCGATGTATAATAATAATATTAAGGGGAAAGGGATAAGCACACACATCAATGTTTATGAAACATGGTGAGATTCCACAAAATAAACTTAAGGGGACGAGGGACCTTAAAAATAATTTTTTTATTTTTTGTAAATTTCACTTTAAATATTACTCAAAGGTACATTATATGCATTATGGCATGCATTTATTACAAAAAAAAAATGTTATTTTTGAGAAAAACATGGAATTTTACGCTTTGTCTTAGAAATCTTCGAAATGCTCCCTGCGCATTCCATATCAATGAAAATCCCCAATATTTTTTATAAATGTTTGGTTTATATATATAAATAAAACTGTGCATCGAATTTTATATATTTGAATATAAAAATAAAAAAAAATTAGAAAAATTTTGAAATTTTTTCGAAAAAATTCAAAAATTTTCAATTTTTTTTTCGTGTAAATTTCACTTTAAATATTACTTAAGGGTACATTATATGCATTATGGCATGCATTTATCCCAAAAAAAAAAATATTTTTTAGAAAAAAAATGGAATTTTACGCGTCGTGTTAGAAATCGTCGAAATGCCCCCTGCGCATTCCATATCAATGAAAATCCCTAATATTTTTTTATAAAAGTTTGGTTTATATATAGAAATAAAACAGAGCATCGAATTTTATATATTTGAATTTAAAGGTACAAAAAAAATCAAAATTTAAAATTTAAATTTTTTTTCGAAAAAATTTCAAATTTTTTCAATTTTTTTTAACCTTTATATTCAAATGTTCGATGAACAGTTTTATTTATATATAATAAAACAAACTTTTATAAAAAAAAAAATATTGGGGATTTTCATTGATATGGAATGCGCAGGGGCCATTTCAAAGATTTCTAGAAACTCCATTTTTTTCTCAAAAATACTTTTTTTCTTTTCTTTTTGGGATAAATGCATGCCATAATGGATATAATGTACCCCTGAAAAATATTTAAAGTGAAATTTACAAAAAATAAAAAATTGATTTTTAAGGTTTTTTAAAGTCCTTAATTGGTAACTTAATTTGGATATCAGTAAGATTTTTATCAAAAATAGACAACAGATCACGGTGAATTTAGCTATTTTCCTGTAAGCTAACAACCACATGTTTCTTGGGAAAATGCTATACAAAGCAGGAAAAAAAATGCACAATGAAACTTTACGCATCAAAAGAAAAATAATATAATGCATAGGTAAAAGAAATGCTCTAATTGCACAATTTATGATGTGATGTTGTAGCTTTGAGCACGATTAACTCAATGAAATTGGAGAACTCCTGCTTTAAGGGTCTTCAAAATACGTCAAACATTGCAAAAAGTTCTCTTTTGTTCAGATTTATTTATCCAGGAAATAAAACGTAAAGAAATTATTTAAAGCTTTCTTTCTGCGATTTTTTAACTGCTAGCTTTAATCACATAACACGTAACATAATAGGACTATACATCGGCTTAAACAAAATTTAAATACAAAGTCCAACATAAGTATAAATTCTAATAGAAGTAAATAAAATCTAAAGTCATTCTGAAATTAAAAATATATATATATCACTTTAATAGCGACTAATGTGAATAGCAAACGTAAACAAACAACGATCAATCGTCCACGTGTGAACTGTCAATCGAACTGTGTGGGCGTGTATGTGGCCCTGATAATGACGCTCGCTGATTGGCTTAGAAGATGTAATCGTCTCCGCGATATACACATCTGAAATATGCTTACCGGCAGACCGGTTCAAAACAAACTTTACATCTACACTGAAAAGAAAATCAGAAAACAATAAAAAGGGGGTTGCCACAATGCCGACTAACAGAAAATGGCAAGCATCGCCAAGTTGGCATTCTCAACACACCCGAACCCGACGAAACTCTGAAAGATAAAAGATCGGAGAGAGTCCGAGTCTTGTGAATTAAAACTGTCGCGGCCCGGGTGCCGTGCTTGAATTGCCTCCTAAGTCTTTTCACTCGAAGATCTCTAATGTTGTTTTGGAAACCCTTTATTGACTCAAGGGGATAATGGTCCCTTATCCCCCCCCCCTTAGATACGCCATTTGTAAAAGATAATGAAAACAATATGGAAAACGCATATGGCATTTGTAAACTCATTTTCAGCAATTGCCACCTGTAGTCGGAAAAATATGCGAATTCTTTTGCGCAACACTGTATTCGATTTGTATATACGCTACATAATATGCAAACATTTCAGTTAAATTAGCAAACGCATCACACTGTTGAAATCTCCCTCCAGTAATTTCCGTCAATGAGCGGAATTGCACTCGAACTATTTGTGTATCCCTGTATATAATCTATAAAATTTTTACATACCAGTTATAATATGCATAAAATCAGTTAAATATAAAAACGTTTACCACAACTCAAAACGCACTTCGAATAATTATTGTTCTTAATCAGTGTTGTAACCGAATTCATTTTTGTGTTCCTGTAAATGAAATGTAAATGAACAAGATATTCTGTAGCAAGCATCTTTCAGTAAACGTCAGGAATGTATATAAATTTAATTTTTTTTAAAATACTGTAACATCAATAAAATATACTGCAAAATATTCTCTCCATAGACCATAATTTAATGGTATTATTTTAAGTGCACAAGTAAAGGAACTATACACTTCATTTTCAATCCGAACATGCCATGGCAAAGTTCAGTAATATATATAAGTTATCGAGTGTATTTATGCGAGGTATAACACAGACAGAAAGGCGTAATGTTTTTACTTTCTTATATCTTCAGCAGAAGAAAGTATTGTAATCAAAATTTTTCGACTTCCGGTTTTCGACGGATGTACAAGTTTTAGGGGTCACAGGTCCCAAAAAACATGTTTATAGTAAATGTCTATCTCTCCGTGTATCCGTATCTCCGTTTGTTCGTATGTCGCCATTGTAGCATCAAAAAGTGTATGAAGTTATGCGTAGAATTGAACCAATTCTTTTTTTTAGTTTTTGGCTATGGCAAGCAGGTGATCACTTAATTTGGAAAATTTCCGACGAAAGGGGCGCTGCAATAGCGATTTTTGTGCTATTTTGATTATTGTACAATCGAAAAATGTATGACGTTATGCATAAAATTGAACCAAATTTTTTGTGCATGCTTTTGGCTATGCCAAGCAGGTCTTCCTTGTAGTTGGAAATATTCCGCCGAAAGGGAGCACTGTAATAGCGATTTGTGTATAACTTTCTTGATTTTTCGTTGTTCTGTTGTACAGCGGCGGCTTGTAAAGCGACGGGAGCTTCGCATCATGATAAGCCGGCTATTCGCGAACAGCGGATGTACAACAGAATAACGGAAAACTATTGGTTTTAATAAATATCATGATCGAGATGAACTCGTTTGTACTCCGATTAATTGGCTAAAACAGAAATTTAAGATGAAAGTCAAAGTTGGCATAATATTGAGCTAATAATATTATTTTATTGACATTTGTAACTATATTTTGAAATATTAAGATGTATTAGATAGAAGAAAGTTTTGGGATTGGCACATCCAACTAGTTTCACATAAAAATAAAAAAAAAACTTCAGTAGCTTTATGCAATCTTCAGCTATAAATCATTTTTAAACACACATATGCACGATTATGCGCACATACGCCCTATGAACGATTTTATTTCGCCGACTCCTATCTTCCCCTTATTTAACCATCTTCTGCGTCTGTGACTAGATATGTTCGGGACCTTTTATTCGAAGTCAGAGACCATCGATTTCAAATTCGAGCCTGAAAAATTTTGTGTCATCAGAATCCGAACTGGATAAAGAAAGTACGCGATATAAATTAATAATATTTAAAAATTGTTTCAAGAGTAATTTTTTGATTTAAAAGTATCTTATTGTATAAAAATAAGTAATAATTATAAAAAGTTGCCCCTACTGATGTTTCATATTTTCACGTCCCTGAAACTCTGTTTAAAATTTAGCAAATTGGATATTTATACCTCACCATCGCCAGAAATATGAAAAGTAACTCTTCTTGTTCTTTTAAAATATCATTATTCATCAATGACAGAAAGACACGAGTTCTATTTCCAGTAATTCAAAAGAAAGACTTCAAACAGAAACAAAGGCAAAACAAGGGACATTCCTCAACTTCTTTATGTTAAGATTGATAGTGCCAAGTCTTCAGAATCAGATGGAATATTTCTCTTTATATCCGGCTAATAGCAATTCAATCTCTTTCAATTTGATTTTTAGCTGATTATAAAATGCCTTTAAAAATTTACATTACATTTCTGTTTTTCAACTAGCAATTGTTTTTTTTTTCATTTTTCAATTTGTAAATAAATAAAATTTAGCCCGATCTCGTTTCAGGGGTCATGAATGTCCTTTTATGAGGTGGGAGGGTATCACATCTCTTTATGAAAATTTTTTATATTGAAAGCTATTCTCAAATCCAAACTAACTACTTTTCTGATACTTTCGCGAAGTCATTTTCATTCGTAAATACAAAAAAATTAGCATTAATATTCGTAAAAATACGAAATGTACCGATATTGTTCAGATACCAAGAAATTAAAGAGTTTCCCCTTTTCTTACAAAGGCAAAGATTCATTTAGAAAATGTTGTCAAAGTTAACATTTTTAGCCCCATTTTACGAGTTGACAGCCGCAGAAATGTCGTCAAAAGGAAAAAGTCCTTCCGGCCAGTGCCGGGAGGAAGAGGTAGCTTACATATTCCTTATTTTAAAAAAGCCAACTTATATCATTCAAACACACGAAGCTAAATTTGGTGGAAACCGAATGTAGGAGATTCAATACTAATTTTTATCAATATAATGAATGAGAATTTCGCGAAATTAGTCAGCTTTATCCAGGCTGCTTTTTTTAAAGTAACTTATATTTGGCTGCCAAATTCGGCGATTTCTTAAAGTGCCTGACATTTTAAGACAACATGGTGGATGAGGCTAACCAGTGAACTTGGTCGAGACCTTAGTAATTGCTGTGCACATGCTCACTCACATCGGAATCTGTTGATATATACGAGTGCTGTCGCATGCAAAAAATCAGATTTTTCAAAATGTCACCCACAATAGAAATTGAAACTGCTATATCTGAGCCATTTTTTAAGGTAAAGACAAACAAAAAATGCTCCTGAATCCTTATATCAAGGTCAAATACTTAAGAAAGAAACCTTTTTCAATTTATAATTTTTTTGCACCTCACTTTAAATATATATATATTTTTTAATTTAATGGCCGCCATTTTGAAACAAGATGGCTGATGAATCTGGCCAGCGAACTTGGTCGAGGTATTGATGTATACTATCCACATGCCTTCTTACATCGAAATAGGCAAATACGTGTGCTATCGCGTGACAAATACAAGATCGTTTCAAAATGTTAGCCATGCTAGAAATTCAAAGTGATATAATTCAACCATTTTTTAAGATATAAACAAAAGAACAAATTTTCAGAAACAAAAACTGCTCCGGAATCTTTGTATCAAGGCCAATCACATAAAAAAATCTTTTTCATTTTCCAATTTTTTAATACCTTATTTTAAATTTTAAATTTAATTTTTTTTAAAATGGCAACCCTTTTGAAACAAGATGGCGAATGAAGCTGGCCAACGAACTTGGTCGAGACATTGGTATGTACTATGTACAGACTAAGTTACATCCAAATCGGTTCATAAATACGCCTGCTATCGCGTGACAAAAATCAGGTCGTTTTAAAATATCAGCCACAATAGAAAACAAAATGCTATTACTCAGCCATTTTTTTAGATATAGACAAAACAAAAACTGTTCCGGAATTTTTGTATTAATGCCAAACACATACGAAAAAAATCTTTTTAATTTTCCAATTTTTTGGTATCACATATTAATTTTTTATTTTTTTTTTTAATTTTTTTAAATGGCCGCCATTTTGAAATAAGATGGCGGATGAAGCTGGCCAACGAGCTCGGTCGAGATATTTGTATGTACTATGTACACACCAAGGTACATCCAAATCGGTTCATAAATACGCCTGTTATTTCGTGACAAACATCAGGACGTTTCAAAATGTCAGCCACGCTAGAAATTCAAAATGCTATAACTCAGCCATTTCTTAAGATATAGACGCAACAAAAACTGCTCCCGATCTTTTTATCAAGGTCAAACACATAAGAAGAAAATTTTTTTTCAATTTTCAATTTTTTGGTACCACATTTCAAATTTAATTTTTTCTTAAAAATTTAAATTGCCGCCATTTTTAAACAAGATGGCGGATGAAGCTGTCCAACGAACCCGATCGAGACATTGGTATGTACTATGTATAAACGACGTTACATCCAAATCGGTTCATAAATACGCCTTTTATCGTGTGACAAAATTCAGGACGTTTCAAAATGTCAGCCGCGTTAGAAATTCAAAATGCTGCAACTCAGCCATTTTTTAAGATATAGGCGAAACGAATACTGCTCCGAAATCTTTATATAAAGGTCAAATACACAAGAAGAAAATATTGTTCCATTTTCAATTTTTTGGTACCACATTTCAAATTATAAATTTTTTTTTAAATTTTAAATGGCCGCCATTTTGAAACAAAATGGCGGATGAAGCTGACCAACAAACTCGGTCGAGACATTGGTATGTGCTATGTACACACCGAATTACATCGAAATCGGTTCATAAATACGCCTTTTATCGCGTAACAAAATTCAGGACGTTTCAAAATGTCACCCACGCTAGAAATTCAAAATGCTATAACTCCGCCATTTTTTAAGATATAGACGAAACAAAAACTGCTCCAGAATATTTGTATAAAGGTCAAATACGTAAGAAAAAAATATGTTTCCATTTTTAATTTTTTGGTACCACATTTCAAATTTTAATTTTTTTTTAGAATTTTAAATGGCCGCCATTTTGAAACAAAACGGCGGATGAAGCTGGCCAACGAACTATGTCGAGACATTGGTATGTTCGTAAACACCGAATTACATCGAAATCGGTTCAGAATTACGAGAGTTACAGTGTGACATAGGTCATATATATATATATCAATTTTGAACGGAGGGTGGTTTTGGGGTCTGGGGTTCATGATCGATGAAAATATACCAAAATTTTTTGAAATCGCTTTCCTCCGAACGGCTGCATAGGTAGCTTTTTGTAATGAAATCTACCTAAAATTGGCAGCCACTTCCGGAAACTCAGTATAAAAAGTCAAATTTTACAGAATTTTTTGTAAGATTTTTTCCTTTTATCGAAAAATGTAAAACACTATTTAATAACATACGGTGTCGTACTGGCCCACCGGACAGCGAGGCATCATATAATTATTGGAAGCTATGTGATTCTATTAGTGTCTTGAAAATTGCATGTGTAGCCTCTTCTTTCAGCTCAAAGTATTAAACAGTTTTTTTCAATCGAACTTGTACCTTTGGAATGGATCATTTTCTTCTGATGGATTGATGGCATCCATTATTATGAAACAGCCGTTATAAATGAAGTGTTAGGTGTAGATGGAAGAGCAGTCGTATTTGATTTTCTGGTCAGAATAGGAAAAAAAAATCGCCATATTTTTTTTTCGAAAAAAAAAAATAAAATAAAATAACTCCGATAATCAGACTTCTAACTTTTTACGACAGCTCATTCATCTTCATCTAACACTCCACTTATAACGGCTGTTTCATAATTAATAATGGAAGCCATCAGTCTATCAGAAGAAAGTAACTCGGTTAAAGTGGAAACTCGGTTAATCGGGACTCTACTGTATATTTAATTTTTTAAATGATCTTTAGAATATTTTTGTTGGTGTTCAGAGTGGGGTCATGACCCCCCGTGACAGCCCCTTGGATCCGCCATTGCAGCCCCCTCCTCCGTACCTTCTGTATTGTAGGGAATACATAATTTTAAATTTTCAAAATAACTTTCAAAGGAGGTAAATTTTACGCATAAAAAGTAAAAAAGCTCAAAGACACTCAGATTCTTCAATTTTAAAGGTTAGTGGAATTTTTAAATAAATTTGATAAATTTATTCTTTAAGAAATATATAAACCAAGCGGATTTAATTTTGTATTACTTCTGATGGCCGCTATAATCTGGAATCTTTAAAGAAGGGAAGGTTCTCCTAGCCCTTTTAAATTGCACCCCAGTGCTAACAATATATAAAAACTTCTTTTATGTCACATAGAGTTCAAAAGTTGTTGCGGTAATACAGAAGTGTTTAACCATTTGTTTACCAAATTAAGGAATATTCAATAGCAATATTTTGCAGTCGTATTTAATTTTACATTTCGATTATAATAAGTTTTGTTTAACAAAAATGCTGTCAGTACATAGTACAGGATTAAAATGTGAGCCTCGGAGCACTCAATTTATGAAATTCGTGAATTTATAGAGACCGTTTACAACCTGTAGGATTAGTAATAAGATATATTTAATTTTTAATGATTTGGAAATGACAATAAAAAAAAAAAAAGAAAGAGAGAGATTGCAGATTTGCGAAAAAATTTCATGGATGAATTTCCATTAACATAGACATGTCGATTCCACTGACAAAATCGGGCTACCGAACTCAATGAAGAACTCTGATTTAAAGTATTTTTAATTAATTACATAATAATATAAAATAAAACATATACATTCAAATATTACCCGAATATGCGAAAAGCTAATTTTACATTAAATGAATGCATAAAATATGAACTGAAATTCGATGAATCAGTATTTTAAATATCAAAATTTTATTTTACCCATAAACACTAAGTCAATTTCAGTAAGTAATCGTAATTGCCAACAGGAAACAAAAAAGTACACGTTCTGCGACAATTTGGATCCGAGTTATAAGCGTTTATATTCATTGGGCCCTTATATTTGCCTTATACTAAGAGTTTGGGTCTTCTGGTAAAAACACCGACAATGTCCCTTTCCCCTTTATAAAAATTACGTTTACCCTACAAAATATTGCAAACAGAACCCCACCTCTCACACACACACACACACACACACACACACAAAAAAAAAAAAAAAAAAAAAAAAAAAAAAAAAAAAAAAAACTTCCTCTTCCTTTAAAACGATTGCGTGTAAAATATAAAATTTGTCTTACAGAATAATAAAAACAATAGAAAAATATTCAAATATTACCAAAACACGTAAAATATAAATTTTCATAAAAAAAAATGCATTAGCATATAAACAAAATTTCGATGTATTTTGATTTTATGTATTAAACTTTACTTTTCTTATCAACTTTCAATCGTAATTGCTAATCAATTTCAGAAAAATAATGGCAATTGCAAAAAGGACAACAAAAAAATTTATGCTATTTGCGGAACTATCAGAATGCCTGATAGACTATATGACTGTACTTTAACGGGTATTAACTAATTACAGAATATTAGAAAATAAAATAAACTATTCAAGTATTACCCAGCAGGGTTGGGGTTTTGGAAGCCCAAAACTAGTTTTGGACAGGACATGTCTGTTTTACTGTCCAAAACTGTACTAAAGTGTCCAAAACCTTAAAAAAAGCAACATTCCACATGTAACCACTGCACACTTATTAAACATATGAATAAATATAAATATCTCACAATATATTTTACTAACGTTCCATTTAATTCTTTGGTAAATGAAAAAAGTTCAAATTTTTCTAATATCTGTGTAACATAAAAAGTTCTGTTTCTGTTAAAATTGAGTTATAATAATAAGAAATTCTTTATAATACCACACATGTAGTATAGGGAGGGGAGATTTGCTTTTGTTTCAATTTTTGTGCAAGAAAATGTTACAAAAAAATTTCTCTTAAATAATGTTTCATTGTAAATTATCTTTTTTAAATGTAGGATAATGAAAGAAGGCATAAATATTTAATTTAAAATCTAGAAGTTATTTTTTAAAATGTGTAGTTTTATTATGAATTTAATCTAATTCTAGTGAACACTCTATTTCTTTAGTGTTGTTATAATAATAATCATATAATGTAGTGTTATAATAATAGTCAATATCTAAATATCTCATAATCAAACAAAATCAATTATTTTTATTTATACTATTTCGTAATATACACATATACATAGTTGCCAGCAGCAAGCTGATTTATAATCAGTATGCTGAACCTGAACTCCATTTATCAATTATTTCCAGTAACAACTCTCGGGACTTTCAGTAACAGAATCGGAATGTATTCTTCATAAAAATCGTTAGTACTTCTATTACCTACTATTATTTAAATGAATAACATTAAAATTATGATACATAATTAAATTTAATATCTTTTAATGTAATCACTTTGTTACGTAGGGCAATTAGGTTGTTACTACTAAATTGTTAGGTAGTATAACGTAAGTTAATACTAAATTGGTATTTTTGTATTGTAATCTTTTTGCCAATTTTTTAAACTTTTAGCATTGTTCTGATAAATACAATTTTACTACAAAATATAGTTTTGGACAGTTTAAGACAGTTTTAGACAGAAGAGTTTTGGACAGTACGGTTTAAACCATGGATTTTACCGTGGTTTTTACCATTGTGTCCAAAACCTTGTCTTGCTTGTTACCCAGACATGGGAAAAATTAATTTTTCATCAGAAAAATGCACCAGTATTAAACTTTAAACTGAAAATGAACTTTAAACTGAGAAATAATAATAATAAAGATAATGTCTCCCCTTTCTAACGATTACGTTTACCTTACAAAATATGAGTACTCTACAATAACTACAGCTCCAGTTATAACTGTTTTATGCTGTCAGCACTTCATGCACTAAAATACGGAAGAACTGCTATAGACAATACACCCCCCTCTTAAAACGATAGAATTACCTTAAGAAATTAAACGAAATTTGTGTGAGATGCGATGTGACAAGTTGAATTTTGAATTCGAGTTACACGTATTTATCGTTATCGAGACCTAATATTCGCACTATACAAAAATTTCGAAATCTGGGGTTAAAAACGCCCACACTGTTCCGGGATGTTACCCGTAAAAACTTTATAAAGATTTAGTTTACAAAATATAAGTGTTCTACGAAGATTACAGTTCGAGTTATAACTGTTTTAAGTTGTCAGCAACTTATATTTATAATATACTAAAATATGGTGGGCTTCTGTAAAAAATCGACAAAGCCCCCTTTAAAACTATTGCGTTTACCATACCGATTTTGTCTAGATTACGACAATTTATATCAGAGTTACAAGATCTTTTGGTTTTTAGGCCCTTATGTTTGCGCTATTCTAAAATTTACTAATCTCCGGTAAAAAATGCACCCCCCCCCCTCTTCATAAAGATTACTTTTACCATACAAAATATGAGTGTCCTACGATACATACGGTACTCGATTACAGTTTGAGTGTTAAGTGTTTTAAGTTACCACCCCTTTTATTTATGACACACTAAAATATTGGGTGGGGAAGGGCTTCAGTAAAAAATTGGTAGATTATCCAAGTTTGAAATTTTTCCGTTATTATTAAAATACTAACTGTAATGTATAACTTCAAATTTCACCCTTATTATAATGTCACTGTAACTGAATTTTTTTAATTCTCATCAAAAGAATATATAATCATTAATATATACAGTATCAAATACAGTTGGAATAAAATCTAATTGGAAATTTTACTTTTTCCATTACATGTAATTGTAACTAAAATTTATTAATTACCATTACAACAACGTAATGGTAATTATAATCATCTCAAGTACATATGAAATCAAATCAATAATCTAAATTTACCATTCACATTACAAGTAATTGTAACTGAAATTTTACAGTTATAGCACTACCGCACCCTAATGAAAATCATAACCTTCTGCATTACAGTTACAATTATATCTTAATAAAAAAATTGCCATTGAAATTACACGTAATTGTAATTATAAGTTCTCAATTATAATTACAATTATATAATAATAATCATATCATTTATAGTTACGATTACAAAAGGCTAATTCAATTTCAGATTTAAATTATAAATCCACATAATCTTAATTATATTTTTCTCAATTGTAATTACAATTATATAATGATAATTATAGCATTTATTGTTACGATTACAATGCTAATTGAATTTACAATTCAGATTACAATTACTTGTAATCGTAATTATAGTTTTATCAATTATAATTGCAATTATATAATGATAATCATAGCATTTATAGTTACGGTTACAATGCAAATTGAACTTTAAATTCAGATTATAATTACACGTAATCTTAATTATATTTTTCTCAATTATAATTACAATTATATAAAGGTAATCATAGCATTTATAGTTACGATTACAATGCTAATTGAATCTCCAATTCAGATTTTAATTAACATGTAATTTCATTATAATCCCTTACATGCCAATTACATTGTAATGAGATTACAAATTAATCAGATTGCGAATTTGCCCAACTCTGCTCCCCTGTGATCAACCCTCCCTAGTCACCCCTATACCATTGAAACTGGGGCATTCTTTTATAGATACTTAGTATACTAAAAGCTGAAGAGGGACTGTTCAACGAAGTTAACCGATTTGCACAGGATTGTCCTCCTCGGAATGATCCCCAACACGCATTAACCCTTTATCTACTGACGGTACTTATAAGTACCGTTAAAATAACTTGTTATAAAATTCATTTAATACATCACTGAGTAGTAATACAGCTTAGAATGAGTTATAGATAATTTACTTTATCTTATTCCAAAAGCATTATTGGTTACATTAAAAAAAATATTTTTTAAAGGATGATTTCTTTTGCCTTTGCATTTTTTCAGCTTTCTTGGCGTTCGGGGTGAGGAGGATTTATCAATTCGGAAATATTACTATATTTCTGTTGTAAGAACATTATATTTGTACATTTCCTAATTCTACAAAATACTAAGAAAAATATTTAAAATAAATGATTTGAGGGAGGTTATAAATATTGCACAAAATCCCTACATATTCAAATTTAATTAATTCTTCTGATTACTTCAATCCTTCTAAAATTTATTAAATGATTATGTAAATCTTCTAATGTAGTTTCAATAATTCACGAAAAATGTTTTATGAGATAAAATTTCATGAATTCATATTTCAATACATAAAGGGTTAAAGTAGAAATATTTACAATAAATGCAATACTGCCGTATTATTGATCCTACATGGTTTACTATCAGAGATAAGTTAAAAATTTCCGTCTCTTAGCGAACATCTCTTTAAGTATATCTGTTTACTTTTCTTAACTTATAAGTGATCTAATCTAATTAAATTGTATAACACTTAAAAGACACGTGCTTTTTAAGTGTATTTTTTCAATGTTTAGTCTATTGATAATATAAAATTCTTGAAATTTTGATATTTTGAAAAGAATAATATGTAATTTGAAACTATTTATTTATTGATACTTTGCATCTGAAATTCTTTTCTTACATTTCAGGTAAGCGTTCTATGTTAACCTCTTCGCTATTAAAATATGTAAGTAAAATTTAAGAATTTTTGCTAAAGTAGAAAAATTTATGTATTTTTTATTAAAATATTGTTTGACATAATTCGTTGTAATTTTCCTTAACCCCTTCAAGGGCGGTGGTTCATTTTTGGACCACTTAATTTTAATTGCTAAACGCCACATTGACACCAGAATATTAGAATTAAAATTTTCCTTTTATTAGGTATGTGAACAAAATCTTTTGATTATTTTTAAATAAATTTATTTGTAAATTTTGGTGTCGTTCACTAATTTTGGAATTTTACTAATAGAAGTACATTGCCCCTGAAAGGGTTAAAACTGTATACATCAAGAATAAAAAAAAAAAAAATGCAATTTAACAAATTACAACGTCCATTTGGAAAATGATTTTTTCAGAGACTAAACTTTAAGACATAAAAAATAGCACGGAGTTGATCATACATTACGTACACCATGAATTAAACATTAATAGTGTTATTACACGTAAAAATTGCAAACGACGGAAATCGCCTGTGACTCATACGTATTATCCACCTGAAACTTACGTATTATCCAAGCATTTCATTGGCTGTTCGGGAAAAGGCTTTTCCATCGCCAGATTTCCAAGAAATCTGATGGCCAATTTTAAATGAAATTTATTTCTTAAACTTCTAAACATCTCACACTATTACTTTTTATATCGTCGTATAGAGGAAAAAGTGTACTTTTAAATGCAATTTGTTTGAAAGCTGTATCTCAATTTGTTTCTGAGTTATTAATTTTTTTTTGTAGTTTTTATTACTTTTTTGTCATAGTGGCAACAGAAAGTATCCATCTCTGTTGAAAGTAAAGGGAAAATACAGATTACTGTATAGTCCAATCAGAAAACGAATAAAATGCGGATTAAACCAATAAAAAGCTTCAGATATGCTTTTGATTTCCCATCCTGACGAGAACAATAACCATTTTTCCAAATGGTTAATAACAGATTATTTTGAGCTGTACTTGCTGTTTTACAGGCTGAATTAAGTTTGCGAGTGCAAAGGACTAGTTTAGGTAGAGTTAACTGTATAGTTGCATTTTGTTGTGTTCTTGTTATCGTTCTTTTTATTAATTGTTTTGTTTCTTTAAAAAGGCAAAGTATTAGATATTGAAGGAATCGGTAGATGTGTTTAACAATAAATAAATGAATTTTAGATAAACACAATATTAAGACTAAACTAACAAGGAAGGTCTCCATACGGGCATACTCAGGAAAATCTGAAAAAAATGCAGAATGTTCTTCTCCCATGGGTATATATGTTTATAAAAAAATTTTGGCGGAACCTCGGTAGAATGTCCGTAAAAAAAATAATGAAAATTTCGCTTATTTGGCGACTTATCACCATTTGGCGTAGAAATTAAGTTTTAAAAAAATACGCTTGTCGAATACTCTTTAAGGAAAAACTTTTTATGTTGAATTTGTTTAAATAAGTTTAATTTAAATAATTTTAGCTTTGTCATTTTTAGTTTGCTTTAACTATAGTTTTGTCATATACATTTATATGTACTTATAACGAATTTTAACTATCATATTTTACGATTTAAAACAAAATTTAAATTGATTAAAATTGTTCCAAACTCAAAAATATGCCCCATCGAGCGCTGTCGATTCAACTTTGTTGCTATGGAAACAACTTCTTCGGTATGGAAATGTATTACGGCAGCATTATTCATCTGGCGTTAAAAGTTATTTTTATAACCGATAAAACCGTTTAAATTTAAAAAATTGTGGATTGGAGAATAAAACAATGGCAAAATTTCGTTCAAATCTGCAACAAGCAACAAGTATAATACAAAATGTAATAATAATGATAATAATAATAATAAATTATTTCATGATTTACGTTTAAATTCATTAAATACCGCATATTCTCAAAATCAATTAACAAACAATTTTCAGATTCATTAAAATCGTTTGCTTTTGGCGAGGAAAAGTGCTGCTCGCCAAATCGCGTGCCTCTTTTGTCTTTTCACGCCAATTATTCGAAAGTATTTTATTTTTGTTACAGATTTTCTACTGTAATTCCGCCGTTAATTTTAACTGAACCTTTATTACATACATGAGTACTTTCACTAGCATTTTTTTCAACATATTCTGAGTATGCCCAGTATGGAGACCTTCCTTGTAAGCTTCATTGTAGCGTCGCTCATATACGCTTCAAATAAATCTTCACTTCATAACGCTTCACTAAGCTTCATTTATGCTTCACTTTCAAGCCATGCTTCATCCTCTAGTCATGCTTCATATTCAGGTCATGATTCATCCTAGAACTATTAATGAGAGTGTATGATGAATGTTTAAAATAGACACCATTATTTTTAGCTTTATACTGACATTATTAAGGAAATTTAAATGTGCAGTGTTTCATAACGTTTCATATCGCACAAAACAAAATAAGTCTGTTGAAGATTCCGTTAAAACATTGTCTTTATTGTTAAATGAACAAGACAAAATGCTGTTCCAGTTGCAGTGAAATAACTTCTACGGACTGAACGGATGAAAATTCCCTTTAAAAACATAATTACTTTTCAGTAAATAGATTTTTTTAAAAGTTATAACTTTAAATATTGCAGGAGAAATTCTAAAAATGGTGTATGAACATATCATCTAAGCCAACACAAAAGAAAAAGGAGACGCGTGTAAAAAAAATAACGAAGCACGTGTACTACGATTTTTTTTTTTATTAATATTTATTTATTTATTATTTATTTTATTTTATTATCGAAATACACTGAACAAAAAAGGTTGCATTATAACTAAAAGACTTATATAAAGGTAAATCACAAAAATCGATTTCAAATGTATTATAAAATTGGTTTCATTTAACAATACCTACAGAAACTTCAATTTATTCCCTATTTCTTTAGGAAAGTTTAAAACAGTTATATCTTTATTTTAAAAAAAAAAAACAAAAAAACTAATAAATTTCAAAATGTTTTTCGAACCAGACATACTGAAACTCGAAAGGGAAAAAAATTAATACTTTATGCAAAGTAATAATGCAAAGAATATCTACAATTTAACTCTATTATGAATTTTGGAGTATATTTGGTCACTCATATTCAGATGCATAAAAAGACTTCCCAGAGGAAAATGTTCAGAATTTTCTTCTTAAAAATTAGACTAGCTCAAACTCAACCAGTAAGAATGAGAACCCGATTCGAATTCCACGAGTAACGAAAAAAAATTAGACCTGAACCGTGGTTCAATTCAACTTCAGGTTAAATCGATTACCCGGGCCGATGCAGGTAAGTATGGTGACACAGCTACATCATAAACTAAAATCCTTCTATATATAAAAAAAAAAGATTTGATTTGGAAATGGACCAATGAAAATCTGCGTAGATATTCCCGGCAGATCGGCATCCAATTTGAATGCTTAATCATTGCCTTTCTTCGTTAATATTAAAAAAACTGTTGCATAAAAAAATATGAAAATCGCTAGTATTATAGAGAAATGTTTGATAAACACGCTGATGCAGGCAGTTTTCAAATTGAAGAATTATTTTAAGAGATATTTAATGCCAAAGTTGGACAAAATCGTTCTATTAAAAAAGTTTTATAGGAGCAAAAACTGTACATAGGAATTTAATCATTTTTAGATCATTTTATGCGTCAGAATTTCCCGGTATTCAGACTGCATTTAGTATTTTAATTTGACTCATTTTTTGAGGTTTTATTTCTATTTTAAATTGAAATTTTCAGTATTTCGAGAGATATTTTTTACAAAATTTAGAAAATTGTATTAATTTAAACTGTTGCTAACTGTATAAACTGCGCAAACAATAATGTTTGTTTCAAATTAAAAATTTATTTTACACGTGACTATTATAAACAGAAAATATAACAAGTTTGAAATTGCTCGTCAAACGTGGCAAATGAGGTGCGTTCGTACTATAACTAGTTTTTAAATTATTTTTTGCACCCCATATTGTACTGAATGTATAATTTTTTGCACTTCATATCGTGCATAGTCTGATACATCATTAAAATGCACTTCCAATAATTTTTTCGGAACACTTTTGACTGTCCCTGCAATTAAACTATACATCCGATTTTCCTAAAATTTGAAATAGCTCAACAAAATTTTGCAACAATTATATCTTTAAAATTTCAGACCATTCGGAAGGCTGTAATATCATTAAAATGCACTTGCAATAATTTTTCCCATTGGCCGTAATGTAAAGAAAAACTTTTGACTGTCCCTGTAATTAAACTATACATCCGATTTTCCTAAAATTTGAAATGGCTCGACAAAATTTTGCAACAATTATATCTTTAAAATTTCAGATCATTCGGAAGGCTCTAATATCATTAAAATCCATTTGCAATAATTTTTCCCATTGGCCGTAATGTAAAGAAAAACTTTTGACTGTCCCTGTAATTAAACTATACATCCGATTTTCATAAAATTTGAAATGGCTCGACAAAATTTTGCAACAATCACATATTTGAAATTTCAGACTATTCGGTTGGGTAGTTTTTGCTCTGTTACATGCGGACAGACGGACAGACGGACGGACTGAACGACGACTATAGGTGCTACGTATTTATATAATTACGAACGCACCTAAAAAGCAGGAACTCATTAAAAATTACGTCATAAAAACTATACTTTCACGTGAATTTTAAAAGAGAAAGAATATTGTAAAAGAATAAATTCATTAACATGCGTTAGAAGTCTTAAATAGGAGAATTTACGTCACATTTACGTCACATTACACTTATTACGTAAAATGAACAAAAATAATATTGCAAAACAGTTTAAATTTAAAAATTGCGATAAACATTTATTTGATATTTTAAGATGATCATAATATTTCATTTCTAACAAAAGTATTTTTACGTGAATATTAAAAAGAGAAAGAAAAGTTTGATGAAAATTACGTCAGATAATAATTGTCAGATTCAAATTATAACTCAATCTTCCGAAATCTTTTAAAAGCCGATCAAATTAGCGTGCTGTAAGAGTCTGCCGTGTCTGAACGGGGGGTTGACGAGCGTAGCTCGTAGGAGGCAGAGCCCCCTAGTTTCCTAAAATTATCTTTATCTATACAGCTAACAAGAAAATTGAGATATGATTGTCTTGGCAATCTTTAATGAAAATCATGGTTTATTTCATTACATTCTTAGGATATTAGTAATACGATGTCTTTAATTAACGTGCTATACTACAGTGCTACATAGTTTTTCTTCGCCTTTTTTTCGAAAAATCACTGTTAAATACTCACTACATTTATATTAATATTTGTTAAATTGATTAAAAATATGCACTTTGCCAACGGAAAACAAATTAAGTATTTATTAAATATCATAAATTATTTTTGTATGTAAAATTTTACAAACAGATGTAGATCATGGTTCAATAAATCTTGTTAACAAATTTTCCGACTGGAAAACTTGTATCATTACATGCAGTGTTGCCGGATTGGGGATTTTGTCCCCATTTTGGGGGATTTTGAACCTCTAGGGGAATTTTTTGGGGCAACTATTTCGTGGGGAAATGTTTGGGGACTTTCAACATTTTTGGGGAAAAACTTGGGGAATTTTTTTCACTCTTTCACGTAAAGTTTACTTTTAGTCATCTGAAAACCCTGGATCTGTCTCGAACTCCATTTCGATTTAGAAAACGAAAATAAAATATAGACATGGGAGATATCAATCATTATTCTCGGTGTCGTGATCATCATTTACAACATTACAGTTTACATTTATCACAGGTGCATCACGACCTGTCTTGGACTATCCCCATTTGAATTTCCAGGTCACTATGTGCGGCAGATTTTCCTAGTCATCGCGGACAGACACACAAACACATATACATATTTATTTTGTAAGTATAGATTTATACAACGCAAATAAAAACAATTTTAAAACTTTTTTTTTTTTGTTTTGTTTAAGGCTTGTTAATTTGTACTTCATGGAATGACAGCAGAGATTTTTGCAAGACATGCCATTGCATACTACAAACACATTGTTATGTTTATAACTGAACATTGCTCAATGAATACAGCAGACCCCTTAGTTCTACTTCTACGCCATAAATTTTCACATTACTAAATTTTCTGGACCTATCCGAAACGTTTTTTTGCCGTGCTTTTTAAAAGATTTAATTAAAGATGTGCAAAGCAGCTATTTTTCTTTTATTATTGACGAAACACAGTGATTGATGCATAGAAAATGCTTCGCATTACGATTAGGTACTTTTAGGTACTTCAGTAGGGATTTCAAAAAACTGAAAACAAAGTTTTATAGGTTAAGTCAGATAGAAGCAGATGATGTCAACACCATCTCAGATTCCTTCAAATCACAAATGGTTAGAGATGATCTCAACCTTGGAAAATTTATTGGTATAAGCGCAGATGGAGCGCTAACGTAATGATAGACCAACATCAATGCATGGTGAATGATTTACCGATTCTAGCTGGCCAAAAGTCAATTTTCAAAGGTTTATTCTAGCGTAATTTATTTTTTGTCTGTTATAGCTCAACAATTAGAGCGTTTTGCCCTGCTATTAGTTTTGATATAAATATAATTGTATGGTCCACAGACTAACGCAAAGTTGGTGCTTCGTAGTTGGGAATGAATCAATCAATTTGAGTACAGTTTTTAAATCTCTTACTTGAAGCGGAATAGAATATACTGCTCGATTATGGACGCTTCCAACTAAAATATGGATTTCATTTTATCGGATTTATGTGCATAAAGTTTGCACATATCAGTTGCTATTTGATATTTAAAGTCGCAAAAATCTCTGGAATTTTTTACAATTTTTCAGTTTTAATATAGAAAAAGTTATATGATAAACCACGATTAAGTTCAATTTTTGATATGATTAAA
Organism: Maratus speciosus; assembly: GCA_963932465.1. NCBI lineage: Eukaryota > Metazoa > Arthropoda > Arachnida > Araneae > Salticidae > Maratus > Maratus speciosus. Next base: position 472,295,188 of record OZ010797.1, read on the forward strand.
TAGTTTAGATTACTACCTTTTCGTTCCAATTTAATTTATCTGCCCTTATGTGCCCCCACCCCCCTCCCCACAATTTTTAGAAATGTTTTTTCCTTATTAAGTCTAGATAATTTTTTTTTTGGAATTTTAGTTCAAGTACAGTTTTCTTTTTTATCAAAGGCAGCAGAATTTAAGTTAGTCACATAGGTAAACGTTTGCACCGTTATGCAACGGCAACAAGATTTAAAATTTAACGAAAATGTAGATTTGGTTGAAAATATTATGTGTATAGAGAAAAATTACAATGAAGAGAACATGAAGTTTTTCAAGAGCGAAATGTTTAAATTTATAACCAAATTTGGACAAAAATTGCCAGTTGTATGTAGATATCTCAGGACAAAATGATTTTAAATATATTAATTGGCTGCAAATTTCGAGTGGTTAGAAAATTGATCCAGACAAATTCTCCAAATTCAGATTTTATACAATGCAAAACATAATGTAGACATTTTCTTATGATATCTTATGATTCCCATTCTTTACATAATGTTCCTCTGTGCAGAGATAAATATAAATATATAACAGAATATACAACATAGCAATTTTCATTAAAGCTGTCGAATATTTGGCCCGCATTTTAAATTTTAGAAAAAGAAATTTTAGGTTTTTTTATAATGCAAAAATAGTTTTATCACTTTAGCTTCCATGACGTTAAAAAAGTATCATTAAAACTATCAAGCAGAACGTAAAATCATGCGTCCATCAGATTATGAAACATTTTTCAACGCATTCGAACTATTATAAAAAAAACTTCATAGCTTAATAACCTGAAAAACGATGTCTAAGTAATAATTTGTAAAACATATAGCCTGTTTGTTAACATAATTTCAACCAAAGTCGAAAAAATAGCTGAAACTTTTGTACATCCATGTATATGGAGTATATATTTATCATAGAATTCATAACATGGTAAAATTTAGAACAGTTAGTAAACGCATAGCACAGTTGAAAACTCCTCGCAAGCAATTTCCGTCAATAAACGGAAATGTACTTCAGATGTTTTGTGCAGGCATGTATATGATTTATAGAATTTATACACACAATGTATGCACACGTAGTATGCATTTTTTTATAATTTAAAAAAGTGTTCCACAACTGAAAACGCACTTCCGTGAATTATTGTTCATACAGAGAAAAATATAACTGATTTATTTTGAGTGTCCCTGTATATGAAAGATGAATGGCACATCATATTCAATAGTAAGCATCTTATAGAGCACCTCTGAGACATATATAAATTTAAATACTTTTGATATAGTGTAACATGAACAAAATACACCGCAAACAATTTTTTTCCATAGACCGTAATGCAATATAATTCTTTTTAGTGTCCCTGTAAATGATCGATAAATGCTATCCATACCATATTTCACAGCAATCATCTTGTAGTGCACTTCACAGATATGTATATAAATTTCAAAGTCTTTGAAATTATGAAACATCATTAAAAAAAAACACCGCGAACGATTTTTCCCCATAGGCCGTAATGTAATGAAATGATTTTGAATGACCGTGTAACAGAAGTATGACTGCTACATGCTACATTTTGCAATACCTAACATTCAATAGTGAATATCAATAACATTTTTCAATTTCATGACGATGCGACTATATTGAAGTCAAAAATAATTTTGGCTATCTAGAATCGGTAAATCAGCCACTGTGCATCGATTGGCAACAACTTAAACTAGTCGGATGTACCAATCCCAAAACTTTCTTCTATCTCATACATGTTAATACTTCAAAATTCGCTATCACACTGCCAAAATTAAATGGCCATCTATGCATCTCATGAGGATTCTAACGATATGAAATTCCGTGCATTAGTTCTTGAGATATGACTATCGCTGAAATCGTCTAAATTCAGCAAAATGCTGCCTAGCAGCGCCACCTATTGGATGATTTATACCAAATCCTAATCAGCAACAATTTATGTCAACGTCTGACTGAATCTGAAGTTTGGAGAAAATCCGTACATTAGTTTTTGAGATAGAGCAATAGCGAAAATCGTGAAAATTTCTGCATAGCAGCGCCACCTATTGGGTGATTAACACCAAAACCTAATTAACAACAACTTGTGTCAACATACAACTAAATCTGAAGTTAGATGAAAATGGGTCCATTAGTTCTATTGATAGAGCTATTGAGGCAATCGTGGAAAAGGCAGCAGAGAAGCGCCACCTGTTGGGCGATTTACACCAACACCTAATCAGTAGCAAGTCATATCAAGGACTAACTTAATCTGAAAGTTTGATGAAAATCCGTGCGTTAGTTCTTAAGATATAGCTATTGGGGAAATCGTGTAAATCCTGAAAAATTCATCATAACAGCGCCACCTGTTGGGCGATTTACATCAAAACGTAATCATCACCAATTCATATCAAGGACTAACTAAATCTGAAGTTTGATCAAAATCCGTGCATTAGTTCTTGAGATAGAGCTATTGCGAAAATCGTGAAAAATTCAGCATTGCAGCGCCACCTGTGGAGCGATTTACACCAAAACCTAATCAGCATCAATTTGTATTAGGCACTAACTGAATATCAATTTTTATTAAATTCCGTGCATTAGTTCTTGAGATAGAGCGCCCACAAAATTTGTGTCACATACACACAGACAGACAGACAGACAGACAGACTCGCAGAGTCACAGACAGACATTTTGTAAAAACATGTTTTTTGGAATCTCTGACCCCTAAAACGTGTAAATCCGTCGAAAACCAGAATTCGAAAATTTTCATGAATCCAATACTTTCTTCTTGTAAAGATAGAAGAAAGTAAAGACAAGTGTAAACGAACTTGTCGTTGTAAAATGTATCTATCCTTCTCTTCGTTTAGCTGTGAATGTGCATTCAAAATTCTGCCGATTTAAGATGTTTATTTTTTGTAAATGGGGAACTTTTTCAAAAAAATGCTTGATTTAGGGAAAATTTTTGTTTTTAAATTAATTAAAAAATTTTATAGTGAAAAACTGAAAGTTGAAAATTTACTTTTTTGAGTAGAAATTGCTTTGAGGACTTTTCTCGGAAAAAAACACTGATTTAGGGAAAATTTCAGAAATTTTGGGGAAATTGACTTTCGACTATCTGGAAACACTGATTACATGATAGGTAATATATCGCATTAAATGATTAAATCAAGGCAGTTTCTGTCCACTCACACTCCAAAATATCTTGCCAACGACTGTAAATACGAGTAAGTAAACTCTGTCTAAGGCGGAATCGATCGGGACTCAGAAAATTTTCCGTGGTAGACAATATTCCGGCTCATGCAACCCCCCCCTCCCCCCCCCAAAAAAAAATCCTCGAATTCGATGATTTTTTATTGATTTTCCTGACTCGAAAATCGGTTGGAAACTGAAATATCTTTTGTCTTTATAGATAAATGAGAAACGCTATTCAATTTCTTAGTACTGCTGTAATACATGCGAATTGGAAGTTTACACACACACACACACAAAAAACTAACCTACCCCCCCCCAATAAACTTCGAGAATGAGACAGAACGCTATAACTTTGAATTTGCGTACATCCTTAAACTGTAATATATTGCACTTTCGAAAATATATATTTTGATAAATGCTCATTCTACTAGAAATATTAAGTTTTAAATATAATTTTGCATATAAAAAAATGGCACAAGCATAAATTCCTTAAAATTTAAACAGTTCCTGGTCCTTTTGAATTAACTTTTTCAAAGTGTTAGGAAATTTAACTAACATGCTCGACATTGAGTATTTGACTTATCCGTTTTAAAGTTTAATAAACAAAATGCCTCTCATTTTTAAAATATCCTTTTTTCCGCCTTATGCAAAATTTTGGTTTCGGTGGGACCTTAAAATCCTTTCCGTTTCCGCGTTAGACAGATTCCGCCTTATGCAGCAAGAACTAATGTTATTTTCTATGGGTTCGCCGGGACTTGAAAAATTTCCCGCGGTAGACAGATTTCCGGCTTGCACAGAGTCCGCCTTAGACAGAATTTACTGTAATTCGAAAATCTTTCCAAATGTTAAAAGGTTTCTTTAAAAAATAATACAGAAAAGAAATTAAATATTTCTCTTCAAGGTAAACATTTATTTAGTAACAATCAGTTTAGGGACAGGATATAAAATATATGTTTTTGAATCAAAAAGTGATATGTATTAGCTCAAGTCTAACCCTACTCCGGCGGGGCCGTTTGACCCATGTTTTGAATTGTGAACGAACTTTTATCATATCTATTTTACTTTTAAATTTTTCCACTTTATTTAATTACATAAGTAGTTGCAGATTTTAGCGATTGAATGAGGAGAATTTTTATTTTTTTCTAAAGCTTCGATGACAAACCTTTCTAGAAGTTTGCGGCTATGTATGCAATCTATTAAACAGCTCACGCAGCAGCTTTTATTTAAAGAATTAATATACTTAGATTCATCAATGCATATTGAAAAATATTATTACCAATGTAAAAAAAATCTAATTAGAAGCGTGCAAATAAGATATAAAATACATACGCCTTTGAATTTTTAGTGGTTCACACACTGTTCAGCATATTATTATATTTGAATCTTAGTCTCTTCGAATATCTTATCTTACTGCAAACGAAGCTCCGCCTTTTTATTTTCGGATTAGTCATTCGCAAACCGCAATAAATAAATTTTTTAAGCACTCATAAATAGCCTTTTTTCTTCTTACCCTATTCTTTTCGTCTTCACTCTTCCGAAACATTCACATATGAGTGCTGTAAACATTTTCCTCCCTTATTAGTTTATATCTTTAATTTATTGTTGTAGTGCATATATTGCACTTCGATGGACTTCTTCCATGGCTGTACAAGGTGTGTTATACGTATGCGATATACTCATCTCCAGGACGTGGTGTTGCCAGATAACTTTGAAGCCAGTGAACTCGTCAACTGTTTACTCCTCAAATTCACGTACTGAAGATAATACTTAATTTTTTTTTCGATTTTTTTTTTTTTTTTGTTTGTTTGTTTCACGTACATAAAACTTTTCATAGATATTTTTTATTTCTTAAAACAAATAAATATATATATATATATACAAAATAATTATACTATATTTTTTAATTTTCTGTCCATACTGTTATTATTTAGAAAAACATTATATGGTTATCATTAAAAAGTGCCTTTATTCTTGGACTTTTCCTGCTTAATCTTGACCGTGTTGAACATTTCCCTTTTTTTTTTTTTTTTACTTTTTTAATTTTATTATTAAATCTGCTTTATTAATTTAATTATATTTATCATTTTAAATCTCATCTTAAACGCTTTACTATCTTATTTATAATTACAATCACTCTCAAGAAGTTTAGATACAATAAACTTCTTCTCTCTTATGGCTTCCTAAGTTTTTTTAAGCAGATAATAAAGCGTAAAATAAAGCCAATGTATCATTGAGCTGTTAAATACTGATAAACCTTATCACAATGTTTTGAACTCCTAAGCATCGCACATTGTCAATTTTTATACGGTGGTACAGGAAAAAAGAAATTACTATTAAATGCAATTTGTTTGAAAAATGCATCTGAATTTATTTTTGAATTATTAATTTTTTTGAAGTTTTTAACGCATTTTTTTTTTTAATTTTGGCAACTGAAGTACTCCATTTCTGTAGAAAGTAAAGGAAAAGATACTTGGAAAATAGTAGATTACTATATCTTTATGTTTCCATTTTCCAACTGAAAAAAAAAATTGTAATTAAAATACGTGCTATTTTAAATAAATACAAATTTATGATTTCTGATAAAACATGCAGCTATTCTAAACTATATTTAATTTTGTGTATTCATATTAATGTTACAAACATATCAATCATTAGATCCTTTTTTTTTTTTTTTTTTTTTTTTTTTTTTTTTTTTTTTTGTCGAATTCCTTGAATGACGACATCGCATTTTTGTTGGATTTGAGTATTATTTTGCGATAGTGACGTCATATGCATACCCTTCTGTAGATGTTGTTTAAGACTGGATCGTAAATATGGAATTTTTCAGCGGATGCGAACGGTGTAATTTTACATAAAATAAAAGTGTATGTTTCATGTCTTCAAATTGAATTATGCTTTGTACTATCTATATTTATCATTTTTTTTTTTTCTTTTCATCGGAGCGACACTTAATTCTGAAAAAGCAGAATTCCTGTTTTCTAGTTTTGAAGTTTTTCTTTTTTCATTTTCTATATGTAAAAAAGTAGCTGTATCATTAAAAGCAAGACACCGGAAAAATAATTAAAAAGATGCCATATTGTGTGGTTAGATCTGAAGAATAGTTAAATTTACAAAGCAAGCAAATTTTCAAGAATACTTCCTAATTAACGAAATGTTAGTGGAAGGAAATGAAGGTACTTAACCGAAAATGAACGCTATTGTACTCAAACAAGGGGGAAATTGCATTCCTTTCCTACGTAATCACATTAACAATAGATTTGCTTACTGCAGAACATGGGTATAAAGTAATCGTAAAGATTCTTTTCTCTTTAATCTTTTTTTCCAAGTATTCTATTGCAAGTTCCGTGTTTCTATTCATAATGTTTTAGATTTAATATTTTATCTGCTTTTATCCTTTATCCGCGCTTTAATTTAGTGAAAGTCCCTATGTGTAAGTTAAATTTATTAACTACAAGCTAACGTACACTCTAAAATAAGTATCTCTCTATCCTAAATAAAATAATTAACGCTGTCACCGCGTAATGTAAATTTATTTTTTGCGACCGAGGATTTTCTTTGCTAATATTAAGGGGTGTCAAGACTCTTAAAGCTTCGAAATTTTCGAAAGTTTAGTTTTTTTTTAGATATTAAACTAGTATCTTTTCTGAACATTTTGATATAATTGTTTCCTTGAAATTCCCATTAGAACAGAAGTTATGGCTTTCAGAATTATATCCACATAATTGCTGAAGCGTCATTTCCTAATCTTTGAAGTCATTTTTCTCCAAATGACGTTTTTGGACATAACGCGCACGATATCTCAAAAACTTCTAAATATTTTTTAATGAAACTTTCAAAACATATGTTTTATGTTAGCCTGTATAATATGAACATAAAATTTTCTTTTTATTGTTCAAAAAAATATTTTTTTATCTGATTAGACTGTTGAAATTTTCAGAATTTTACATTAGCTAAATACAACTTCGTATTAACCCTTTCAGGGGAAGAGAAATTCTGTTCGTAAACTGATAAAATAATTGACTGACACCAGAATATTCAAACGAATTTCTTAGTAAATAATAAAACGCTATTTTGCGCTTTAATTACTAAAGCAACTTTTTATTAAAATATTCTTGGTGCCAATAGGCAGTTTTGGAATTAAAATTAGGTGGCTAGACCCTCTAGCCACCGCCCCTGAAAGGGTTAAAAATATAAAAATGCTCTAAATACAAATTTATTTAGGTTCAAGGTAATTATTACAATCTGAAATATAAGTAGGCACCAAAATTTCCATTGTAGTCGCAAAATTTATTTTGTAATCCTGTGCGTAAGCTGTTATACCAATTTTCTGCTCGTCAAACGTCTGACAGTTTGGAGCCCCCTATAAATGCTAGCTCTGCATCTGGCACTTTTTTAAATACATGAAATGAAAGAACATACTTATACATTTTATCCCGAGAGAATTTTGTTTTAAAATCAACATACATTTTAAGATATTAATTGTTAAAAATAGTCTTTTTGTTTTCAATTTTCCAATTTTAAGAGTCCTGAGACCGCTTAAGAAAACTACTACTTCTAAAATTATGTAAAATTGGTAGTATTACATAAAAATGTTTGATAAACACGCTAAAGCAGACAGTTTTAAAATCGAAGAATTATTTTAAGAGATATTTAATGTTAAAGTTGATTGAAATTGTTTCATTAAAAAGGTTTTATAGGAACAAAATCTATACATAGGAATTTAAACAATTTTTCTAAGGATATAGGTGTCCCAACAGTCATTGAAACATCTTTAAATTCACTATAAAATCAAGTACTAATTGTCGTACAGGGGTGCGGTTTTGACTAAACTGCTTCCCACGATGAAAAGTTTTTTTTTAAGTAAATAAAAAATAGTTACAAACATTGATCATAGATGGCGCCACTTGTCCGTATGTTTAGTTTCAAACATGCTTTTTTTTCAGATTTCCAGATTAGTTTCCATTTGGCTTCGAACTAGCAACCTAGGCAATTGCTTTTTTCAGGTAGTCGTCATTTCTGTGCCACGGCACCAAAACTAAACTGAAAATTGAAAAAAAAAACATATCTGAAACAAACATACGAACAAGTGGCGCCATCTATAACCGAAGTTTGGAACTAATTGGTTTCATTCGCTTGAAAAACTTGACATCGTGAGAAGCATTTTAGTCCAAACGGCACTCCTGTATGACAATTATTTGATTTTATATAGAATTTAAAAATGTATCAGGTACTTTTGGGAGACCCTATACTGTTATTAGAAACTCGTGGTGTGCAGACTGCATTTATTTTTTTAATTTGACTCATTTTTTGAGTGGGGTTTTTTTTCAGTTTTAAATTCAAATTTTCAGCATTTCGAGAGATATTTTTTACATATTTTAGAAAAGGTTATTATTTTAAATTGTTGGCAATTATATAAACAGAATAAAGAAAAATATTTCCTTTAAATTAAAAAAAAAAATTATACATGACTATTATAAACAAAAAAATAAAATTTTCAAATTAGATTTAAATAATTACGTGTTAAATCAGGAAAATATTAATTACGTCATAAAAATTGTATTTACACGTGAATATTAAAAAATAAAGAAATCTTAAAAACTAATCGTTGGGGACCACCGTAATACTTACCCATCATGGATATACATAACTAGCAGAACTACCCGGCTTCGCCCGTGTCAATTATAAGAGACCTTCCATGTAAAATAATAAATTAAAATGAACTACTATAGTAATCACAGTAACTGAGATTTGTGCATTCCCGTCCACAAATCATTAAAATGACAATTAGAAAACATACGTTATTGTCTTGCCACCATAATAAAATGTCTGAACTTTAATATCACAATATCCGTTTTCTTCGGCTGGTGTAACAGAAAAATTTGTAATTTTCTGACAATACGAAAAACAAATCCACCAAATGGCATATCATATAGCCCAATTCTCGTTTGTGTATATCTACATTATAAAGTAAAAATATGTCAGTGAGTAACGCTGACATCATACTGTTTATGGCAACGACCTAACAGGCAAATTATTCCTCTACAGCAATTTTTCTTAACTTCTAAACAGCACACAATTTAATTTTTTAAGCTGTCGAATAGAACAAAATTTCTTTTCAAATGAAATTTATTTGAAAATTGTATCTCAGTTTTTTTATTTTAATGGTTAGGAAAGTAATTTTCAAACATGGATATTTTTAAATGTGCGTGCAACCCAACGTAACCATTACGAAACATGAACCCGTTTGCTCTTAATGCAATATTTTGAAGAAAAGGCATGTCTATGTGTAACTTTGTCATCATATTAATGGTGACAACAACCTAATCTACCCACAAATTTCGATTTTACTACAATTTAACTTTTAAATATCGCACATTCGATTGCTCCAACGTCTAATAGAAAAGAAAACAAAAAAAACAAAAAAACTTTCAATAATATTTGTTTGAAAAGTTTATGTCACGTTATAGATTTTTTATAGATTTTAAAGTGATCTAATAAGTGATCTAATGAGTAATTTTGATGAATTCTCAAGCATGAATATTTTTTAAATGTGCGTGCAATTACAAAAGATTATTCAATTGCTCAAAAACGCGGCAAATAATTCAATACTTGTTTGTTTTCGTGTAATATTTCATAACTAAATTGGTAAACGAAATTAAAACGCCAAAAAAAGTAAATAAATAAATAATTAAATAAAAGCAATTTAACAAATTACAACGACCATTTGGAAAATGATTTTTTCAAAGACTAAAATATAAGACATAAAAAATCGCACGGAGTTGATCATACATTACATACGCCATGAATTAAACATTAATAGTATTATTACACGTAAAAATTCCAAGTGACAAAAATCGCCTGCGACTCGTATTTGGTGTGAAATATTTATCTGTATTCATTCCTGTCCTATTTTTTTTTTAATTGGCTTATTCCATTTTTCTTTTGCACGTGAAAATCTTACAAATTAAAATTAACTCTTTGGCAGAAATTGTTATTCATTTTCTTTCATTTTCATTCGTTATTATCCACCTGAAACTTACGTATTATCCAAGCATTTCATTGGCTGTTCGCGAAAAGGCTTTTCCATCGTCAGATTTCCAAGAAATCTGACTACCAATTTTAAATGAAATTTCATTATTAAACTTCTAAACGTCCGACAATATTACTTTTTACATTGTCGGATAGAGAAAAAAAATGTACTTTTAAATGCAATTTGTTTGAAAGCTGTATCTCAATTTGTTTCTGAGTTATTAATTTGTTTTGTAGTTTTTATTACTTTTTTTGTCATAGTGGCAACAGAAGGTATCCATCTCTGTTGAAAGTAAAGGGAAATACAGATTACTGTATAGACCAATCAGAAAACGAATAAAATGCGGATTAAACCAATAAAAACCTTCAGATATGCTTTTGATTTCCTACCCCGACGAGAACAATAACCATTTTTCCAAATGGTTAATAAAACACGAATTTAACAGATATCAAATCGAACTACGTAAAACATTCTATTATGTACAGAAAATGCAAATGGGAATTTCGTTCCGGCTGCTTATAACTTGAATTCTTCTGAATGGATTTCAATGCGACTATCAGTTTCTCGGAAAAGGTTTTAGTGTATAACATATTGTTTTATTTGCTTAGTCATAGAATTATAGGGAAAAGTTCTATAATCATGTGAACCCGATTATGATAGATTAGTATTTTAAAAAAGATTTTTATTAATGGACTTCCTTGGAACTTTCATCGTTTCTTGGATAATTTTACACGGATGGTTTTAGTATATTGGATTTACGTCAGGCAATTATATATAAAATTATGGAAGAAAGTTCAGTAATCAAATGAGGCCGATTATAAAAGTTTAGCCTTTTTAAAAAGTTCTACTGGACAGATTTTGATGGACTTTGCGCTGTTACTATGCACGCATTTTTCTATAATGGTTTTAGTATATCCCATTTTGCTCTACATGTTTTGTTATAGAGTTAACTGAAAAGTTACTAATCAGTTGAACCCCATTCTGAACGATTAGCCTTTTAAAATGCTAGATAATTTTTCAGGGATAGTTTTAGTATATTGCATATCGGTCTGTCATTCTTAAACCAAGTTCTACTGTAAATCATCAACTAAAAAATTTGACCCTTAACAACCGAAGTTTTGTCTTAAACATTAGGAAGTATAATAGCGCAACGGTGTTAGTAACATTTTTATCTACGCGGAAGGACGTTTCAGATAAAGAGCCATATTACATTAAAATGACGAACAAATTCACCGATATATTTCATTTAATCCAAGATTCTTTTGGAGAAACCGGCCAGCGCAGCGAGTGAAATGTGCTACTCAGATTATAAGGGAATTATAGTGAAAATATTCACAATTAACTGCTCGCTATAATACGACAGTACCAAAAATACTTTTTCATGTAGTTTTTGAGAAATCTAAAAAATACACTAAATATATTAGTTTTTCAAATTAAAAACGATTTTTATTTATGTTCTGTTAATGCGCAGTGTATCAGGTACCTTTAAACACGGGTATCCTAAGATTCATTGCCTATAATTTTTAAACGGAAACTCACACTAATAATAAAACCCAAATCCACAGCGATTAACTTGAAACTGACGTCAATCTATGAAGCTTTGTTTAAAATGAAAAAGCTAACTCTAAAAAAAATAGTTGTTGTGTTTTAATTTCAGTTTAATATAAATCGTATAAAAGTAGATTTTCATCGAAATTGACGTCATAATTTATTGAAAGTGGCGTTGTATTTAGTGATTTGTGTCTCTGATCCTTTTTCTTGGAATAGAAAAGCCTGTATTTTAGTGAAATTGTAATTTCAAATATATTAAATGGAGGTTTTAAGTTTTCTCAAAGCCTTGAAGTTTTTATTTAAAATATGAGAAATGCGCATTTTCTGCTTAGAGAGACATCAATTTAAAAAATGTAACAATATATCGAGAGAGACTGAATTTGTATTGGTTTATGAAAAGAAACTACACGTGTTTGTCTTTTTTTTAATTATTTGTGCCGTTTTTTAAGGTGTGGCAACACAATAAAATAATTCAGATTCTCTCGCTGTATTTTTGCATTTTTGAAATCGACGTCATTCTAAACAGAAAAGGCACATTTTTCATATATATATGTAAAAACTTCAGAATAAAACACCATTAGAAAGCAGTGTCAGTTAATCAGACGAAATTGACGTCATATCTAGCAAACGATTTTTATTATTATTATCTTTTCCCTAAATTATTTTCTTGATATTGAAACGCCTGTATTAAAATAGATTTTCAATACATCATTAACCCTCAACTGGCGGCAGCTTTATATACATGATTCCATTTTCATAATCTGTTCCCACCACTATATTTTAAAAGTAAATGTTTCAATAAATTTCTCTTGTAAGTTTGTCTAATTACAAGTAAAAGTGTTTTAAAATATAATGCTAGATCTTTTAGCCGAATTCTCACTACGACATCTAGAAACATATATATGCAATAAATTGGATTATACCCCTCATACATGGATCAGATATGTAGATGATTTTTTTTTATCATATGGCAATATACTGATACCTTAATGAATAGCTTCTTAACGCAGATTAATAGCCTTGAGTGTAATATTAAATTTACATAGTAAATCGAACAAAATAGTGCACTACCTTATTTGGATGTATTATTAATCAATACGTACCAAGGAATAAGACGTACTATTTACAGGAAACCGATGGCCAATTAATCCACTATGCCACATAACGCCCAAACACCGTTTTTCTACAAAGTTTCTGCATTTAGGCATTCTATCAAAAGAGCTTTCACAGTTGTACAATATCTCCATTATTGCAAAACCTTTCGTAAAATTAAAAAGCATGTGTGAAAAATAGAACCGATAGAACCAAATCAATTATCAGGCGTATATGAAATACGTTTCACCAAAGAAGATGGAACAGTGCAACTTTAGATAGGATTGAAAATTTGAAACTAGGAACTGAACAGAAAGCTTAAAACTGGGATCATAGAACATATAGCACACTTCAAGTACAACAAGAAAACTACAGCTTTGGCTAGACTATACAGGGTGTCCGATCTCAACGGTGTCCAATGGCTAATTCCTAAACCGTTAGTCATAGACATATAGCTCCAAATACAAAAATGTTTTAAATCAGGTAAAGAAATATTTTAAAAGCGATTTGGGTCAATAAAAACATTTCTTTAAAAATTACGAAATTTAAATTTTTATACGGTCCCCCGGTCCTATAAATTATATTTAATAAAATTTTCCTTTTACACTGACAAGTAATACAAAAAAAGTCCCGCTATTCTACGATTAAAATTGACCGAGTAATAGCTGTTTAAAGTTGGAGCATATTGTTTGCTGCAAATTGGGGGTCATTCACAAATTTAGTCGAAATATAATTTCGTCAGATATATTAAAAAATGGTTGAGAGTAAAATTAACATTGCAATATAAATTTGAAATCTTTAATCATTCTGACATATTAATGCAAAATATACAATTTGTAATAAACATTTAAGAAGAAAAAAAACATATTTTTTGTTAAAAGAAATCATAAAAGAAACAGTCTCAAATCCTGACAAAATAAAACATGTGTTATTTTAGCCAATCTGAAACTTAATAAATGTTAACTTAATCGGAATAATTGTACGATTTTTTTCAAAACGCAGGCACACATGAAATAAGATCTTTGAATACTTTAAGCACTTGGCATGTGACCCCTCAAAACCAAGCCGAACTCATTTGTTTTTTGAGCAGAAAAGTGGCATAAGTCATGCATTTTTAAAGTTTCATAACTCGCTCAATTTTAGCGTTACATGAATCGGACTTTTTTTGTCTTACTTGTCAGTGTAATAGGATATTTTTACTAAATATAACTTATAGAACCGGGGGCCCGTCTAAAAATTTAAAATTCGTATTTTTTAAAGAAATGTTTTTATTGACACAAATCACTTTTAAAATATTTCTTTACCTGATTTAAAACATTTTTTTAAATTAGAACTATATTCTATGACTAACGGTTTAGGAATTAGCCATTGGACACCGTTGAGACCGGATACCCTGTATAACAAAGAACTTTTGCGGATTAATTTTAAAAATAGTAGAATAATTTATCCATCAAGATTTTATTTGCCATCCATTATCTGGGAATCAATAGAGATCTTTTTAGGCAATGAGAATATTTTCAATGATTCAGCCTCCATGGAGCTTCCTAAAATTTGGAAAGAGATGCTTTTCAGAAAAATGAAACAACAGTATAAAATAATTCACGTTCACTAATATCCATTTTTAGGTGCGTTCGTAATTATATAAATACGTAGCACCTATAGTCGACGTTCGGTCCGTCTGTCTGTCTTTCCGCATATAACAGAGCAAAAACAACCCAACCTAATGGTCTGAAATTTTAAATATATAAATTTTTTCAAGTCATATAAAATTTTATGAAAATCGGATGTATAGTTTAATTACAGGAAGAGTCGAAAGTTTTCCGTTACTACGGCCAATGGGAAAAAAGTATTTCAAGTGCATTTTAATGATGTTACAGCCTTTCGAACAGAATGAAATGGATATGCACTTATGAAATTCGCTAAATATACATTCAGTACAATATGCAGTGCAAAAAATATTTATAAAACTAGTTATAGTATGAACACACCTCATCTGCCACGTTTGACGTGCAATTTCCAACTTGTTAATATTGCAGTTAATTTCGCGTGATTTTTGTTTACCCGTTTTTAATTTAAAATATTTTCGCAAAAATAGTTGTATCATTATACATCTTGAGAATGTTGTCGTCAGAGCAATTAAACATGTCGATCTAAATAAATAAAGGTACTCATTTGCCTTTAAATGTATTTTTATCATATTTAGCATATATTAAGTGAATTTAAAAGTCTTTCTCAAAACAAAAGTGGTGTTACCGGAATAAAATTCCAGTAAGAGATGGCTGTGCCTGGAAGGAGGACATCGACCGTTAAGGGCTAAATCCATTGTTGTTTCAATTGGTATGC
This sequence comes from Maratus speciosus, assembly GCA_963932465.1. Classification (NCBI taxonomy): domain Eukaryota; kingdom Metazoa; phylum Arthropoda; class Arachnida; order Araneae; family Salticidae; genus Maratus; species Maratus speciosus. The sequence goes on from OZ010797.1 coordinate 472,310,405, forward strand.
CATTGTGCGTGATGCAAAGAATTTTTCGCGATTTATCGCCCGCGCAGGCTAACCTAAACAAGTTGGAAATTGCTCGTCAAACGTGGCAAATGAGGTGCGTTCGTACTACAGCTAGTTTTATAATTATTTTTTGTACCCCATATTGTACTCAATGTATATTTTTTTATCTTCATAAGTGCATAGTCTCTAACATCATTAAAATGCACTTGCAATATTTTTTTTTTACCATTCCCCGTAATGAAACGGAAAATTTTGACTGTCCTTGTAATTAAACTATACAACAGATTTTCATAAAATTTTAAATGGCGCTACAAAATTTTGCAACAATCATATAATTAAAATTTGAGACCATTCGGTTGGGTAGTTTTTGCTCTGTTATATGCGGACGGATAGACGGACTGAACGACGACTATAGGTGCTACGTATTTATATAATTACGAACGCACATAAAAAGCCTTAAGAGGCTACTTCAGTCAAACGAAAAGAACCGTTCGCCAATGCTAATCCTATGGAAGAAATTTATAAAGATATCTCGGTCGCATTTCGATATTTTTTAATGATTTCTTTTGCATTGAATAGTTGAGATCGATCTGTACAAAGGCCGCTGTTTACTTTTTCAATTTTGTTTACAGGTATTTCTTATGAGAACACTTTCATTTCCGGAACCGGTTTCGAAAGTAAAAGCATCCTCATAAAAAATATCTGCAATCAAAATCGAAAAAGTAAAAAACTGCCTGCATACAGATCGATCTCAACTATTCAATGCAAAAGAAATCATTTAAAAATATTGAAATGCGACCGAGATATCTTTATAAATTTCTTCCATAGGATTAGCATTAGCGAATGCGTCTTTTTATTTGACTGAAGTAGCCTCTTAAAATGATTGTATTAATTTATAATTAATTTTCATATATAATAAAATGCTGTATTGACAGCAGTAACATACTTTTGCACTTAATGTTTGTTTTTTTTTTCTAGCACTTCAGGAAATGTGTTAAAACTCGACTGCAAAATTCCATCTTTACATACAAAAACCAGGTTGCGTTAAGTAAAAGAGGGTAAAAATGCATGAATTGAAGGAAGTTTTCTCTTGATTACATTCGTCACACGGAGATTTCGACTCTGATTGTCTGATTTGCACATTTCCTTCCAAAATACAGAAAACTCTCAAGTTTAACAATTACCTAAAATCCTTCAATATAAAGCTGTATTTTTCGTTAAATCACATGGGTGTTCACTGTAAAAAAAAAAAAAAAAAAAAAAAAAAAAAAAAAAAAAACGGACTAAAATACGGAAATACTACTGGCAATCTAGACGCCAGTACTATTTCCGTATTTTAACGGAACTTTTTCCCGGTAAATTACAGAAACATTTCCGTTAAATTCTAAAAAAAACGGAAAGTTTTCTGTAATTTACTGGGAAAAAGTTTCGTTAAAATACGGAAACACTACTTAGATTGCCAGTAGAATTTCCGTATTTTAGTACGTTTTTTTTACAGTGTTCTGGCAACTGTACTAGTACTTTGTCGTATTATTCGTAGTATTTTGTGCATTTTGGTCTTTTTTTTCCGGGGAAAACACGAAACAATTCGCAAACCTAACCCCAAAATTTCCCAAAATTCTACATTCAAAAGACGGAAATTTCTTCAAATAGCAGAAAAATCTCTTCCAATGGCAGGGTGTTCAGGCAACTTGCTGCCTGTACTTTTTATATCTTCCGACAATTTTTAATTTTTTTTTTCTTTCCATAGTGTATTTTTAAAAATTGCTCTCTGCCATTCAATGAAGCTAGAATTACATTACAATTTCGTGTAATTATTCTCAGATTACATTCCCTTTATTTTCAATGTATATTTAGTAATCAAAAAATTTTTATTCAATTTTCATGAAATTTATATGCTTAATGTATAAAATTTCCACACATATGACAAAATTGCCACACAATGTTGCAATTTTTGCAACACTATGAGACATAAAAAGTAACACAATTAAATAGATACGATAAAGATATCGTTTTGTGGTAATAACGAAAATTCCACATCATGAGGTATTTAGATAGAATGCTTTCTAATTAGCTGGACATGACGGAAATGCAGATGCTCAACTAATAATGATCTGTATTGTATTCAAATATGCTAGAGCGAAATTCCAATTCGGCGTAACTACTACGCCAAAAGATATGACTTTTTAATGCGAATTTAGCAATTAAAAATTACTTATTCATTGTTCATGGAATTTGTTTATTTAATGTATATTTAGCAACAGTGCGATCCAATTTTAATTTGTAATTTAATTTGTAATTTAAAACTTCTTCTATGAATAAATAAATAAAATAATATAAATAAAACACAAATTTAACAGACATGTAATTGAACTACACGCTTAAAGCTATGAAATTATCAGAATATAAAAGGATGCCGTAAGCAGCAAAATCTTGGGCTAAATTCTTAGCATGCGGCTAATGGAAAATGTCGCTTTTGATAAATTTCAAAACTTGATTTGATTGCATAATGCATATTTTTTTATATGAATAATACTTTTTTATTCTTAGTAGGCAAACTAAAAAATATATTGCAAGTAAAATAATTATCAGTTTTCAATTTAAAAAAAACTTCACCTATATTCTGTAACCCGGGAAGCCCGGGTACGATCCCCTGGTTTTATATAAATTCTTATACTTTCCTAATTTATTATTATTTTGTGTGTAATATATAATACATACATAAATTGTAGATTTAAATAGATAAAAATTGTTCAATAATTCTTCAAAATTTTTATCTAAATCTGATTTTGTAGTATTAATATGAACAGCGGTTCCACTCGCGGAAACTGCCTTTTGAAGAATGAGGTTGTTGTGTAGGAGATAGACCTGAGCATGGAAAACTACGTTAGAAAATATTAAAAGCAATTTTTATTAAGTTAAATACACCGACCTGCTTATTACGGAGGCTTTAAGTCAATGTTTCTCAGCCTTTTTTGGTTGACGGCGCGCTAAAAATATATGGAATTATTTGCGGCACACCTGAATATAAAAAAAGTAAAAGTTGTATGATACAATATATATATATATATATAATTTATTCAATGAGGGCTGAACCTGTTTTAATCCAAATTCAATCAAAGCAAGGTTACAAAGTCACAGTTCGTATTTCATCGTCAACTTTTAAGAGTCATTTTCACTTTTTGGACTTGATTTCTGCCAATGCTGAAATTCCAAATCCCCAGAATAATGAAGATGCAAAAGGCAGACGAATTTTAATAAATTTCTAGCTGATTGTAGGGTACAAATTTTTGACAGAAAATCAAAACTTATCCAAATTTTTATCGAAGATTTTTGAACGGTAACAGTCATCGTTTCTCAAATCAATGAGCTGTTATTTTTCTGTTTTTGTCAAATTTGGTGCCTTGTAAATTACAAATGGGAAGGCTAATACAGGGAAAGGAGTGAACAAGGAATATAGCATATGATAAAGAGAAAATGCCTTATCGTTGATACGATACCATGCAACTTTAATTATTTATGTCCAAAATCGCCGCGGCACATTTGACAATCTATCGTGACACACTGGTGTGACGCGGTACACAGGTTGAGAAACACTGCTTTAAGTACATAAAACTACACCACCGCTCCCTGAATACTACTAGACCTGAACGCTGATACGAAATTAGACGGATTTTTTTTCAGCGTGTGTACGGTCCCTTCAATTTCGGTACCAATGATTTTTAAAAGCTTTTCCGCTTTATTTTTCTGAGATTAAACAATTAAAAAAAATCTTTTACAAAATATTGATATCTAAATTTAGGCGACCATACATACGTTAAAAAAATCGTCTACGATAGCCGTCATTTTTGTGTCAGAGCTGAGTATTTATGGGGTGTTGATAATATATAAAATGACGTGGAGACTTCAAACTCAAGCATTACTATCTTGATTTAGCTTTAGAAAAAATATCTTAGAAAATCTCTGACCAAAATGCAAAACAGATTTATGGGAACAAAACCAATATTTTTTCAGTTACTATTGTATTACATATTTTTAATAAAATTTCCATTTGATATTTGCAATAGAAATGTTCAATGAACTGTTAGGTACTATTTTAATAGAAAAATCTTTTAAACTATTCCTTATGCAACGAAAACAAAGGTGCGGTATGAATTTTTCACCCAAGAATTTTATTTTAAGACTAGCAGACCCACCCGGCGTTGGCCGGTCCCGTGACGAATGAACCTCAAATTTGTATGATTTTATACCTTTAATTCCTTTTGTCTGAATTTACATTTTTAAATATAAAAAATGGCAAGAAAAATATTAAATTCAAGATACATGCTATTTTGCGTAAGTTGATTTTTGGAGTCTATGCGTACCGAAAGCGAGCGGAACTGCGACAAAACACTCAAGTTTTTACTGATTTCGTGGACATTTTCAGACATTTTAATATGTAAAAAATATTTCTGCTCGTCCGAACGTTTCAAAATTTTTATAGGAGATGTAAATTTGGTCTATTTAGATGCTTCGATAAACATTGTGTTAAAATAAGGACGTTGACTAAAATAAGAAATTAAGACATTTGCTTAAATTACTATTCGAAAATAGTTGGTAGTTCAACCTTCCACCTACAGAGAGCGCAATATGTTTTATACAAATATTACTCTACGACACAGTGGTCAAAGGGATGTTATAACGTACGTGAAAATTTCAAGTCAATCATTTAGTTCGTTTTCCAAATTTTAACAAATTCGCGTTCATTCTCTATTAAAAAAAGCGTATCTTTTCTTTTTAAAAGTCGATTTTTTTCAATTTCGAACAAAAAGTTCTGAATCAATTTTTTTTTAACTTACATACTCTTAATTAGTGTACAAATATAGGCCGAGATGCTAAAGTTTAAAATCTGTAAATGCTGTATTTTTAAAATTTTGATTTAAATTTCAACTTTCGTTAAAATTTTACCCTATGGTTTTTATCTTCTCTCCAAATAAAAGTAGGTGTTTTTCAAAACAGACATAATGTCTGTTTTGTCATGTTAATGTCAGTCAACTTTTAATAAGTAGCATATATCACACGACTACCTCAAAAACCGGCACATAAAAAGTCAGAAACGCTAATTTTTTAAAAAGAAATCTAGAGGAATATCCCCGGAATTTCACGCACCATTCTTTTTTACACTATATCTTTTGTGTTATAAACGTTCTTAAAGATTCAAACAGATCGCCTTGTTAGATATCCTAATTTTAACAAAATCGCGTTATGTTAGTTCCACATTCCACCACGAGGGAGCGTACTCTATTATTAACAAAAGCTTCTTTACACAACCTATCAGTAGATATTTTACTCGAGGAGGTGGCGGTGCTCAGCAAGAATTTAAGATATTTGTTGAAATTACTATTCGGAAATAGTGTAACTTAACTTTTGTCACATTTATATGTACTAAGTAGCATGTATCTGAGGACTCTGTCAAAAAACTGCACCTGAAACAGTAGGAAACGCAAAGGTAAAAAAAGAAATATTTCGCCGCTCCCCCCCCCCCCCCCCCACACCTGTCCGAAATTTCACGCGCTATTTTTTATAAACATTTTCTTATGTGTTATAAAGTATCTTAAAGTTTCAAGCAGATTGTTTTGTCAGATTTCCTACTTTAAATGAAATCGCGGTCTCTTAGTTCCACTTTCCACCACCAGGCAGCGCACTGTATTTTTAACAAAACTGTATCTGAATGTAACTCCGTTAAACAAACTATCAGTAGATATGTTACTCGAGGGGGTGGCGGTCTTAAGCAAGAAATTAAGATATTTTTGAACTTACTATTCGGAAATAGTGGTAACAAATTTTTGACATTTTTATGTTTTATAAGACACATTTATCTCAGGACTCCGTTAAAAAAACGCACCAGAACCGGTAAGAAACGCAAAGGTTAGAAAAAAAAGAAATCTATCGCCCCTCCCCCTCTCCCCGCTCGCCCGAAATTTCACGCGCCATTCTTATATAAACTTTTTCTAATGTGTTATAAACTATCTTGAAGTTTCAAACAGATCCCCTTTTTAGATTCCCTACTTTAAATGAAATCGCGGTCTGTTAGTTCTACATTCCACCACCAGGGAGCGCACTCTATTCTTAGCAAAAGCGTATATGAACGAAACCTCTTCACGCAACCTACCCGTAGATGCATGGATGGGAGGGGGGATCTTAACCAAGAATTTAAAATATTTGCTTTGCTTCACCGTTATAGCAGGCGTTCTGTACATGCTCCGTAAAATATGTTAATTCCTCTTTCCGCCTCCAGGGGGCGCACTCTGTTCTTAACAAACCTATATCCGAACGAAACTCCGTTATTAAACCTATTTGTAGATGAATTAGTCGAGGGGGTAGGGGAATGATATAAAAATTTTAGAAATTTGCGGAAAATTGCTATTCGGAAATAACCACTACTCATAAATTAAGGGTGCAAAAAGTTCTGTACGAACATCCGACATGGGTTCCCACTGCCTGCGGCACTGTATAGCAGGCGGGCAATAAATTCGGAACATTTTTCTGTATTTAAAACATAAAAAAGAGGAATTAAAAAATGCGTTTAAAAATGTCTTTAAAAAACACTTCTGAAAAAAAAAATTAATTATCAATATAAAAAATGAGAATTTAAATTCTATTACAACTGTTGCTACTCGCTACAGCAGCAGTAAGCATTAGAATGCAAGGACTTATTGTTGCCAATTTCTAATTTCTAGTCGTAAAAGAGCCAGTAAGGAGTAGTCTAATCTTTTATTTAACGTTTAAAAAACACATTTCTTGCTATCTAAATAGATCAGCATCAAGCAGGCACCTCCAATTTTCCGTAAACCTACAAAAATCGCCGATTTTTTTGAAGATATTATCGCTCAACCAATCAAAGTAGAGTAAAAAACAGAAAACAGTGTGGCAAACAAAAAATCTGCCAGGTTGTTAAGATGGTTGCTAGGTTGTGACGCCATTTGAAACTAATCCATTCTCTTAAAGTTCATTATTATTAAATATGTTTTCAAAGTACGTGTTTCACCTTCATGCTAAAATTTAATGTTTAGTTGAAAAAAACAGTCACTCTTGAAAGATTAAGCACTCAAATTGGTTTATTTAATTGTGTTACTTAATTATTTCTGCGAAAGCTTTATACAACCAACCAACCGAAAGCAAGTGGTAAGAAAGAAGTGTATTTTTGATGAGCGATGCTTTATGAACCAACCAACCGAAAGTAATCTGAGGGCAAAAAGGCGTACTTTTGATGAGAGTGATGTCCGAATATTAATTAATTACTCAGCTAATAATTAGAATATTAAAATTCTGCGAGCCAGGTACATCAGGAGAGACTTTGGTCTATTCTTACAAAAATTTTGAACGTCGTACACTGTAAAAAAAATCACTGTATCTTTACAGCAAAAAATGCTGGCAATATGGGTGCCAGCAAATTTTGCTGTCAATTTACAGCAATTTTGTTTTCCACGGGTAAACAGCAAACTTGTAAATTTACAGCACTTTTACATTTAATTTTACAGTAATTTTGTTTTTTAGATTTTACAAAAAATTGTATTTTTTCAGCATATTTTGCTGTTAATTTTACAGCACTTTTAACAAGATAACAGTAATTTTTTAGCCTTTATTATTATTTATTTTATATCGAAATAAAATAAAAAATTGCTAAAAAGGTGCATTTAATGTCAGAAATATAAAAAAGATGTTAATAAGATGTTGTTACATAATAAAACAGTTTTTAAAAACTTAAAAATCTCCAAGATTTCGTGCCGAGCGCTTTCGATCACTATCGCTATTCGATCAGTAGGTGATCGAAAGCGCTAGGCATGAAATATTGGAAGTTTATAAAAACTATTTTATTATGTAATAACATCTTATTAATATCTTTTTATATTTATGACATTAAATGCACCTTTTTAGCAAGTTTTAATTTTATTTCGATATAGTTTTCAAGGTGAATGCGACATTCTAACGGTATATGTTTTTTTTTCATATATATACATTTTGTATTTATTTTATTTTATTTATTATTATTATTATTATTATTATTTGTAGATATACGTTTGCATCTTCCTCCCCCCGCCCTGCAATGTTTGTTTACTTTGAGTTTTTTTTTTTTTTTTTGTATACTATGATACATCTTTTAAAAACTTCTTATTAATATCTTTTTATATTTATGACATTAAATGCACCTTTTTAGCAAGTTTTAATTTTATTTCGATATAGTTTTCAAGGTGAATGCGACATTCTAACGGTATATGTTTTTGTTTTCATATATATACATTTTGTATTTATTTTATTTTATTTATTATTATTATTATTTGTAGATATACGTTTGCATCTTCCCCCCCCCCCCCCGCCCTGCAATGTTTGTTTACTTTGAGTTTTTTTTTTTTTTTTTTTTTTTTGTATACTATGATACATCTTTTAAAAACATCTTATTAATATCTTTTTATATTTATGACATTAAATGCACCTTTTTAGCAAGTTTTAATTTTATTTCGATATAGTTTTCAAGGTGAATGCGACATTCTAACGGTATATGTTTTTGTTTTCATATATATACATTTTGTATTTATTTTATTTTATTTATTATTATTATTATTTGTAGATATACGTTTGCATCTTCCTCCCCCCCCCCCCCGCCCTGCAATGTTTGTTTACTTTGAGTTTTTTTTTTTTTTTTTTTTTTTTTTTTTTTTTTTTTTGTATACTATGATACATCTTTTAAAAAGTAAGAGCTCTATAAGTGTTATCTTTATGTCTACTTATATCATTGTTTTAATAACATTATTATATAATAAATTCTGTTATACATGTGTAAGATACAAATTTAGCACCATAAAGCAAAATAATAAATAAAATAGGAAAATACACCGAAAAAAGCAATAAATCATAAATTTTAAACTATTGTAACTCATTGTAAAGAATTTTCCTTATGTGAATTTCAAATGTACTGCGTAATATAACATACATTGACAACATTCAAAATATCTAATTTCAGCATCTAGTGCTAATTACTTCTTATTTTTCGATAATTATCAAAAGCAAAATGCGATCTGCTGCTTTTGAATGCTGCGACAATAGTAAGCAAACTCTTGGAATATTTTATGGATCAATAAAGAAGTGTATCCAGCTTACACACAATAAATGATTTAAAAATTACATATAAAAAATGTAAAGAAATGGGCGTAAAAAACTAGCATCTATGAAATGTGAATAACTCCGACGGTAAATCGGACCATAAGTCGTAAAATTGTTTTTGAAATTTTAATAAACTATAATAATACATTAAATAAATAAAAACATTTAAATTAGTACAAAAAGCGCACTTAAATCTTTTAGACAATTAAAAAATATTGTATAATTTAGATTAGTAAGGTATGTTAAAATACAAATAACGGAAAAAATGAAATTGCGAAAAATATATAATAGCAAAGCAAAACATATCTCAAAAATATTGATTTTTTTTTTTTAATTTGGTACTTTGACACATAAGTAAATAATAACTAAGTCCTATGATGGAAAAAAGAAAAGAAAAATAATAATTTTTTCAAATGTAAATTGGAAATATGCTCTTTTGTTATAATTTAGGACAAAATATTTAATCCTTATACAAATGATTCAAAGCTACTGTCAGTCAACGTTTATATATATGTACGCAAATACAAAATTTGTATCTTACATTATATAAGAGAACTGCCTATTTGATACAGTTATTAAATCAATGATACGAATAAACATAAAAATAAAACTTACTCTGATTTTTTTTAAATATGTAATCCAGAATTGCATATAAGTATCCAAAATCGCCATTTTGAATTCATAATAGGCACATATTCACACCGACGCTAACATTCGTACGACACTACTTTGCTTTGGCTTGACAGTGTGCCTGTAGGGCAGGTATCTCATCTGGAATGCAGTCCAGGCGGTTTTGCCATTGTTGAAATAACAGCAGTTTACTGTAAATCGATACGGAAGTTAATAAAACGCTGTATTTTAGCGATTCACAGCCAAATCAGCTGTAATTTTTACCGTTTTTTTTTACTGTGTACTTGCCGTAGATTTTGCTGGCCATCGCACACAGACGGACACACACACACAGAGCGATTTGTTCTTTTAATAGTATAGATAACAATTTTGCGATTTTTGCATTTCCTGAACTTACTTTTTTCAGTCACGTTAATTTTACATTATACTTACAAAGGAAGCAGTTTTGGTGAAGCTCGCGCGTAGCATTGAGACCTGGCACAGTTGTTTTGTAGCTCTATAGGCCAAAGTTAGAGAACTGATAAAATCTGTCTATATAAATCGTATCTATTCCCTGTAAAAAAAAAAAAAAAAAAAAAAAAAAAAAGTTGTAATTTTTCATGCACTTTATGTTGTAATGTTTCAAGCACCGATGTTGTGAAATAGAATTCGAGGACTGATGCTATGAAAGCAAATTCAAGCAACAAGTGAAGTAATAATCGCATTACCCCTGTCACGTGCACCACGCAGCCAATAGCAACGCGATTTTCCTCAAACTGGAAAAATTTTGCAGCACTCATAAAGACAGCCCCTTGTAAATTTTATAGCAGCTGTATTGGCAACCGGAGTGCCAGGACCTTTAGTTGTAAAATACAGTGATATTTAATGCACTTTATGTTGTAATTTTTCAAGCACCGTTGCGGTGAAATCGAATTCAAGCACTGATGCTGTGAAAGCAAATTCAAGCAACAAGTGAAGCAAAATTCTAATTCTTTCTGTCGCGTGCACCACGCAGCCAATAGCAAGGTGATTTTCCTCAGACTTGAGAAATTCTAGAGTACTCTTTAAGACCGCAACTTGTAAAATTTACAGAAAATGTAGTGTCAGCCGGGGTGGCAACACCTTTTGTTGTAAAATACAGAATTTTTTATTACAGTGTTTGTCTTACATTAACATAACTTTCTGAAAATGAAATTTGAAAGAGTTATGATGAATTGAAATTTAACATCGCTATGGGACCATATATCATATACGAAATGTAAATTTATGACATGAGGCAAGGAAACAGAAAACGTGGGCGGTAATACATATTTTCTTTAACAAAAGATTATCTTTATATTCAAAAATCAACAATATTTGTGCCGAAGATCTTTAAGTTTTTTATTTAGAAGAGTTTAGAAATGTATTGGAAATGAGGGAAAACATTTTCAAAATGCTTTATGAATTACTTTATCCAAATTATTTTTCGATGATTTAAAGCTACATCTGCTCTTTACATACTGTTATGCATATCTAATGATTTATTCAGATGTATTTGTGTGGTATTTATTTCTTACTTGTTAACATATTTTTAATCTAAAGAAAGGTCTCAATTCTGAAAACTCCCTATTTGCATCCATGAAACATCCTTTTAAATTGTACGCAAAAGCGATGCATCATATTTTTTCATTTCTCTTAATTTAGTTAATTTTAAGAATACAAGGAAGACAGTTTTCTTAATAGTGTTTTTGAAGCAAACGAATTTTTTTTTTTTTTTAAATTGACTTAATTTGTCCACCGTAAAAAATTGAAAACGTACTACTTTTTGAAAATTGATGCGAGAACTATTATAATACCATAATCTTAATTGTCATCCTCATGCCAATAGAGCTTTGTATGTTTTTGATTTTATAACCGTCTCATTTGGACAGTCACGTACCTTGATTAGACATTTAGTCATGTTCTTTTTAGGTTTTCAAAGTTTTAATTTAATATATTAAAATAGCTTTAATTTATTTTCTGGTGAGTTTTTCAAATATTTTTAAGTATGTAAAAAATAAAACTTTTAATTCTTTCGTAACTATTATTTGCGCTTCTGATATTCCTACAAATTTGTGGGGGTTTTATGATCATACTGTGATAAAGCGTTATTTGAAGTATATCACAAATATTACACTCCAAATACAAAAAATGAAGTATTTAATTTTATAGTATAGTAATTTTTTTTTTTACATTTTTTTTATTTAAAAAAAAAGTTATAAAACTAGAAAACAGAAATCCTGCTTTTTCAAAATTTAGTGTCGCCCCCGATGAAAAAAAAATATATATTTATATGTAAATAGCACAAAACATATTTCAATTTTAAAGACTTAAAGCACACGCGTTTATTTTATGTAAAATGACGTCATTGAGCATCCGCTTAAGAATTCCACATTTACGATCCACTCTTAAACATCTACAGTAAAACATGCATAAAACGTCACTATTGCAAAATAATACACAAATGCAGCAAAAAATTGCCGTCATTAAAGAAACTCGACAAATAAAAACGGCTATCATTAACGGCTAATGATACATAGACCTTCATTTGTTTGTAACATTAATATAGATACTTGATATTAAATATGGTTTATAATAGCTACATGTTTTAACAGAAATCATTCGTTTAATATTTTTTTCAAAATAGCACGTATTTTAGTTACATTTTCTTTTGGTTGTCATAAGAAAATGGCAACAAAAATATATAATTACTAGTTTAGAATTATTTTTCCTTTACTTTCTACAGAAATTGATTATTTCCGTTGCCAATATTAAGCAAATGGCTATAAAAATTACAAAAAAAATTAATATTTCAAAAATAAATGGAGATACAGTTTCAAACAAATTGCATTTAAAAGAACTTTATTTCCCCAATACGACGGTATAAAAAATTGAAAATGTGCGATGCTTAGAAGTTTAAAAAATTGCTATAGAATATTTAATTCTACAATGATGCATCTGCTTTGCTTTACGGCTGGCTTATACAATGTAACGTTATTTTTTACAGACGACACAAAATAAGCTGGGAGAAATAAATAGCATACCGGGGGCTAATAATCATTACGGACTTAAATTTAAATTATGACATAACATACACTATATGGTCATTAATAACAGGTCACTTTCAATTTTTAGACATTTTGTCGAATATTTAAAGATATTTTTGTCGGATTTTTCTGGAACTTCAGGTTTATGAAGAATATGTTTGACTTCATATTTATTAATGGTGATTTGATCAGAAGGACAATTAGGGGGCGAACAAAAATCAAAGAAAAATTATAATGTTTGGGATCACCCAGTAAAATAACATGCACGAGATGATCTAACGCTATAGCTTACGAATATATGGATATTGTAAAATATATGTATTCATTTGTGGAAGAATAGAATGTATATTCATGGAGGTATATCATTTTATTTTTTTAAGTTCAAAAAACTTTTGCATGTTTTTTGTTTATATCATGTAGAGTTTTTTACCAAAATTAACGCCAGTTTCAGAAAATTTGACAAAATGTAGTAGAAATAATATGTTGTAATTGGAATGTAAATATATTAAACGTTTGATGAAATAAGGGCAGATAAATGAAATATTTTTTATCTGCGCATGCGCGAACGATAATTTTTTTTTTCATGATTTTAAAATCTATGAAGCAACTCATAAAAAAAGCCAGTCATATATCGTGAAAATTCAGAAAGCTATCTGCAATGTAGTTGATCGAATTTTTAGTTGGTCTCTAAAAGCTGCTGAATGATAAGGGATTTTCCACAAATTTTGTCATTTTTTATTCTCTGGCTTTCAGCAAATGAGTTTGTACTTAATGAATGTCAACGAGTAGATTTAAAAGAAATGCTTAGATTTTGAAACTTCTTTTTTTCTTGGAAGAGGTTCGTTCTGGTGATTTTCCAAGAAGATCTAAAGTATCCATAAAAAATGTAAATAAAAAAAATAAAAACTACAATTTATGGAAAACCTTTTATCATTTAGATGTTTTTAGAGAACAACTAAAAATCATCTCAGTCTACTGCCGTTATCTTTCTGAATTTTTGCGATATTTGACTGGCTTTTTTTTTTTTTTTTTTTTTATGAGTTGGTCTTTAGAGTTGAAGCTCTGAGATCACGAAAAAAAAATATTTTTATCGTGCGCTCATGCGCAGATAAAAAATAATTCATTCAACTGCTCACATTTCATCAAATATTTAACACATTTACATTCCAATTACACCATATTATTTCTACTGCATTTTGTCAAATTTTCTGAAACTGGCGGTAAATTTGATAAAAACCCCTGCATGATATAAATAAAAAGCATGCAATTTTTTTTAAATTTTTGTGAAAAATCGATTTATCTCTATGAATATACGTTCTATTCTTCCGCAAATGAATACATATATTGTGCAATATCCATGTAATAGTAAGCTATAGAGAGAGATCATTTTCGTGCATTTTATTTTACAGCGTGATCCAAAGCATTATTCTTTTTCTTTGAATTTATTGTGGGCCCCCTAATTGTCATTCTGATCAAACCGCCGTTGATAAATATGAAGTAGAGCACATTCTTCATAATCCTGAAGTTTCAGAAAAACTTCAAACATATATACAAAAATATCTTTAAATATTCGGTAAACTGTCTAAAATTGATAGCATCCGGTCATTAATGGCCATATTGTGTATATTTAAAATGATGAATGATTTATTGAAGATTTTTTTAACAGTGTGACTTTTTCGGATTAAAAGAAGTAAGTAAATTTTGTAAGATTACTGCTAAGCAAAGGATTAAGAAAGCTGTTTATAGACAGAAAGAGTACATTTTATCTATAATTGCACCTGACTTCTCTAGAAAATTTTATGAATCCGTGAGTGATTTTGCTTTCTAATCAGCAATTACACACTTTTAGAAATATCTAAATGGGGTTTTCTTGGGGTTTTCTCTTATATCACCTTTTTAACAGACTTCATTAAAAGGAGGAGATTGTCAATTTGACGCGTGTGTATTTTTTTCTTCCTTTATGTATGACCATCGATTACTCCGAAATTTCCCAAACTACGCCACCGATTCATGTGATTTTAGATAGATTTCATAAGAAATACTACCTATTGAAGTTGTTACCATGTTGCGACTATTAAAAAATTTCTTCATAACTTTTCGTTATATAACCCCAGGAATCCAAAACAACCCCCACCTAAAAATATATATATATATATATATATATATATATATACTGGGTGTTTCAAAAGTTCGGTGCGAAAATAAGACGCTATAAAAAAAGATGTATGGGTCGGAGAGGCATGCGGTTTGCAGATAAATATTCAGCATGGTACGGGATTTTATATGAGACAAACAAAAAATTTGTTCAAAATCTCGACAATAGGGGGCGCTACTGGAGATAATTACTTGGAATAATTCCATATTGCTCCCACAACACAAAATTTGGATACAAAATCTTTAGAGAATATTGCATATACACATTTTTTTAATCCAAATCTTGAGTTTTGTGAGCAATATGGAATTATCTGCAGTAGCGCCCTCTGTTGTCGAGATTTTGAACTAATTTTTTTATTGGTCTCATACAAAATCCCATACCACGCTGAATATTTATCTGCAAACCAGAAGTATCTCTGAGCCATAGATCTCCTTTTTTCGCGCTTTACTTTTGGAACACCCTGAATATGTATGCATGTACTAAATTTTGTCCGCACGATAAAAGTCGCAATTATGCACGGATCGTCTTCAAACTCACCAAAAACATTGACATGGCTAATATCTCGGCGGGGATTGCAAATGAGCAAAATCGGCCAAAGGACGTGGAAATGCGGAGGATAAAAATAGGGTTTTAGGGAGAAAAAAAATCATAACTTCGTCAATTCTCAAGGTATCAAATCCAATTAAATTTATTATAAATCTTCTTAATATTATCTAAAAATGTATACTGAAAAGTTTTGATAGCAACCACTCTTACCGCAGAAAAATTTAAAACGAAAAAAAAAAGGGGGGGGGGGGGTAAAGGAGAAAAAAAATCATAACTTCATGAATTCACAAGATATCAAATCCGCTTGGATTTATTATAAATCTTAATATTACTCACAACTTTTATATTGACAATTTTTTGACAGGAACAAATCTTACAGCAAATACAAATTAAGAATACATAGAAGTGAAAAAAAGCTTTTACAGAAAAATGAAATTAAAATCACGTCAAAAGTACCCAGATAAAATTATTAAGGTGTCTTGTACCTTTTAAACGCGACGAAAATCTGCAAAAACTTTCAGAGTTTGAACTGTGTAACTTCAAAACCTTTTTCTGTATGAGTGATCGGTTAACGAACTTAATCCGTATCAAAACAGTATTCGCTAACCGAAATGCTTGTTAACCGATCATAGATTTTGTATTGATTTGTTTGGGAATTCAGTTAATTCGTTCTTAAAAAATTAAATAATGTATAAAAAATAATATAAATCTTCTATTTATAATAGGGTTAATATACGTGCTTATTTAATATGGACAAATCGTATTTTTATGGCTTTGTCCATGTCGTGGAGAATTTAAAAAAAATAAATGACATGCCCTTTGTAAAATCTTTTAGGGTTTCATTCATTGACAACGGCATCAAATCATATAAATTTGCGCCCCCCCCCCCCCTCTGATATTTCAAAAACTCTTTTGTTCACTAAAAGATTGTGTTTACTGCAGAGCCCGATAAAGCTCAAGTGGAATCTAGTACCTGTTAATAATTTGCGAACTAATAAACTTTACAACATACTTATAACTACTTAAAAGGTGACACAAACATATAAAACATATAAAAATATTATTTAATGCAACCCTGAGATCTTTCGAACACACACGCGTTCATTTTCAAAGGGAAAACGATGACTGACTGAACAGAAAATAAACTTTAAAAACAAAAAACAAAATAGTACGCATGCGCAAGCGGAGTTCAGCCTATTTCTCTGCAGAGAGGTGAAACGATCAGTTCATATTATCGGGAGTTTTTGAAATATTTAGGATATTATACCGAATCGCGGGAATATTGTAAGAAAGGATATCGTTACAAACAGTATCACTTCTAAGTAAAATTTCAATGGATTCACGGATTATTGAAGAGTAATGATTATATCTTGAAATGATCGTTTTAGCTTTTTCGAAGTTTATCTGAATATTTTCTTTTTGATGCAATCTGGATAAAGCTGTGCTTGCTTTGTTAAACTTGATATCAGATATGTGCTCTTTTAATCTTTTCTTAAATTTTTGAGATGTCATACCAACATAAAATAAAATCTCATGTTGTTCTGTGCTGAATGGGATTATGTAAACTCCTGCTTTTTCATAATCGGGAATGGTATCAATTTTACTGTGAATCATTTCGGAATTGATATTGATAATTATTATAATTGATTATAATTGATATTGTGAATTGTTTTCCCTTTGAAAATGAACGCGTTTGTGTTCCAAAGATCTAGGGTTGCATTAAATAATATTTTTATATGTTTTATATGTTTGTGTCACCTTTTAAGTAGTTATGAGTATGTTGTAAAGTTTATTAATAACAAGGTGAAAATTTCCTTCAGGACACTAGTTTTTTAATACAGTGTTTTGACTCCGTTGTGAACTGAATTTCAATTAAAATAAATAATTTGCAATTAAAAATATTTCTTCAAAAAGGGATACAATATAAAAAAAGTAATGTTGCTGTTCTGTTCATTCTAATTTGGGGGTCCTAAAATGTAGGGCCCGAATCTCCGGTAGCCCATGAATTAATTAGTAGGGTGGAGCGAAATTTTTTTTTTTCTTCAAACCAAAATTGGCCGGGGTGGGAAAGTTGCTCTATCAGATCCTCATTCTGAATATAAAATATTTTTGAAAAATATTAATATTAAATACTGCCCCAAGGTCATTGAATATTGAGAAAAAACGTAAAAGTACTCGCCTGTGGAAAAAAAAAAATTCTTTTCCTAATCAAAATGGGGCGGTGTGGGAAAGTTGCTCTATCATATCCTCATTCTGAATAAAAAATATCATTGAAAAATATTAATATTAAATACTGCCCGAAGGTCATTGAATATTGAGAAAAAATGTAAAAGTTGTGCATTTTCCCATTTTTCCCCCTCAAATATACAAACTATTTTATTAATTTAGTTTAAAAGGATGATCATCAAATTATTATTATTATTATCTATTTATAGTAAAAAATATGTAATATTTATATCAAATTTGCTTTTATTATGCTAACTCAACGACTATACTTTTTTTAAATATATGAAATTTGGGTAATTGTAATTGTTTTACATATTTTACTTAACCTGTGTAAGAAAATATAATTTGAAATTATCCTTAAAGAACTATAGTAATAAGGTAAAAATAATTTACTATTTAATTTACAAGCAGTGAAGTTACCATTTTATGGTAGTCCATACTGTTTTTTGGTTTCAAAAACTGGCATTTTTTTCCGAGACTCCAGACGTTTTAATGTATCCATGGCGTCTCAAAGGACCACAAACAGCAGAAGAAGCCTCTGTAACAAGTCTCACACATCTTTCAGTGGCTTGGTTGTGTCAAGAGAATAGCTTAATCTTAGGTAAGATGTCTTCATCTTCATCTATTGCCTTTGGATTTAGGATACACTATGTAAGAATGTTATGACCTAAGAACTTAGTTAATGGTGGTTCTGTCACGGTCACTTCAGCCTAATTTATGAAATTGATATAGTCTTTGGTCTCTCAGGTAACTTGATCGTTTATTTTCGTGAAACTTTTACTATTCTGCATAGTGCCAACACTCATGCATACTATATAAGAGTGACACTGCGCAGAATAATAAAATCTCGAAAGTCAAAAAATTCTTTACGTACGTGATCTCAGAAACTTGAAAGTACGTAAAGAATGTCTTCACTTTCAAGATTTTATTATTATGCATAGTGCCAACACTCTTACATACTGTGTAAGAGCTTTGGCACTTCGCAGAACAATAAAATCTCGAAAGTCAAGGAATTCTTTACATACGGATAAATTTTGAAGCCAAAGTCTATATAGATTCTATAAATTGAGCTGAAGTGACCGTGATACAACCACCATTAACTAAGTTCTTTGATCATAACATTCTTACAAAGTGTATCCTAAATCCAAAGGCAATAGATGAAGACATCTTACCTAAGATTAAACTATTCCCTTGTCACAATCAAGCAACTGAAAGATGTGTGAAACGGAGGCTTCTTCTGCTGTTTGTGGTCCTTTGAGAAGCATTGAGTTCATTAAAACTTGTCTGGAGTCTCGGAAAGAAAATGCAGTTTTTGAAACCAAAAAACAGTATGGACTACTATAAAATGGTAACTTCATTACTTGTAAATTGAAATAATAAATTATTTTTATCTTATTACTATAGTTCTTTAAGAATAATTTCAAATTATACTTTTTTACACAGGTTAAGTAAAAAATATAAAACAATTACAATTACCAAATTTCATATATTTAAAAAAAATATAGTCGTTGAGTAAGCATAATAAAAGCGAATATGATATAAACATTACATAATTTTACGATAAATTTATAATAACAATAATAATAATTCGATGATCATCCTTTTAAATTAAATTAATAAAATAGTTTGTATATTTGAGGAAAAAAATGGGAAAATGCACAAATTTTACGTTTTTTCTCAATATTCAATGACCTTTTGGCAGTATTTAATATTAATATTTTTTAAAGATATTTTTTATTCAGAAGGAGGATATGATAGAGAAACTTTCCCACACCGCCTCATTTTGATTAAAAAATATATTTTTTTTTTCCATAGCCGGGCGCTTTGACGTTTTTTCTCAATATTCAATGACCTTGGGGCAGTATTTAATATTAATATTTTTCAAAGATATTTTATATTCAGAATGAGGATCGGATAGAGCAACTTTCCCACCCCGGCCAATTTTGATTTGAAGAAATTTTTTTTTTCCCATAGGCGAGCGCTCCACCCTATTAATTAGATCATACGTATACAACTGTTAAAATGTTCTCGAAGACGACAATAGATGCAATTAAATATATGGGGCATTCTCACAATCTTTTGACTTTTATGTCCCTGAATAATAATTTTTATTTCAATACATTTTTTGTATTCTTTTTATTTCATATACTGGGGAACATCGCATTGCATGATTGCATAACAATATTAACGAGATAAATAAGTTTTGGACGATGTTCGGGGTCCAAATATCAGGAAAACGCCTCTACCGTCCCGTGTCCCTGATGCTGATTTTTAAGTTTGGAGATGTCTGTATAAAACTTTTTCAATAAAAGTAATTCAATGCAATTTTTTTCCGAAACTAGGACAATCGTTTTATATAAATATGTAGCAAAAAATTAACCTACGCACATTTTTACGGTTGATATTATTTTTTGAACTCTGTCCCTCGGTTTTTCATCCTTACCGTCCCTCTTGCTAAACTTATACAGAAAATCACTTCAGATGCATTCACGGAATTTTTTTTTTCAAGTCTTTTCTTATGCAGAAATATGCTAGAGAAAGAATGTCTAAAATTCTTTGACAGGAAATTTGCTGCAGAATTTAAATCAGCATTTAAATATCAATTTCAAGATCGTGGCTTTATTGGTAGTCTTA
The DNA here is from genome assembly GCA_963932465.1 of Maratus speciosus. Lineage (NCBI taxonomy): Eukaryota > Metazoa > Arthropoda > Arachnida > Araneae > Salticidae > Maratus > Maratus speciosus. The sequence continues at coordinate 472,330,781 of OZ010797.1, forward strand.
CCGTCCCCAAGGTTTATTCCTGCCTTTTTCAAGGTAAATTAAAAAAAAAATTAATTTAATCCAGTGTTAACAACTGTTTATAAAAATAAATTAACATTGGGGTTATCACTTAGTCTTAACATGTTTTGCATAAAATAGGTGGTAATTTTCCTTACCGTCCCATTTTTTCCAATTTTGCCCCTTTTTTTACCTTTCCGTCCCTTCTCACCCCATTAAGACAATGTTATACAAAAATTCTGTATTAAAAGTACTACATTTTTATTTTTTCTTATTTGAATGTTCTGTGGTTACTATGCAAATTCATTATAAGAAAAAGTTCAGAAGAAAATAAAAAGTTATAATGGTAAAATGGTAAAGAAAATTAAACTCGTAAGTGTAAATTAAACCTCAGTTTAAAAAAAAAAAAAAAAAAAAAAAAAAAAAAAAAAATTTCACTGCTGATTATTTTTTCTTTATTTGGAATCATTATGGCATTCGTCTATCAGATTAAAATGTTATTTTAGCAAGTTTAATTTTACCAGATTTTTATTCCCGAAAGTCAAAAGATTATGAGAATGAATGAAGAGATTATCTCGGCAAATCTGAAACACAGCATTGCTTTTTCTTGGCTTTCTTTCGTGAGATGTTCGTTAACGGAACATGTGTTCGTTGTCCGAGCATAAAAATCTCTAGCAAAAGTGTTCGTTAACCGATCTGTTCGTAAACCGAACAGTTCGTTAACCGATCACCCACTGTATAAACAGGAAATTTTGACGGTTGATTAAACAGATTAGATTTTTTTTATTTCTACCATTAGAAACTGACTAGCTTTTTACAGAATTTATATGGATTACTTAATTTAAATTAATTCTTTTTATTACTATGTAAGTCACTGCCTGCATGATATCTTTAGAACAAATGTTGGATTGCTACAAAATTTAAAATAGATGATAAGCATATTTGTACATTCTTAGTTATGGCTATTTTTGTTCATTAAAAGCAATATATATATATATATATATATTATTTTTCATAAAAATATTTTTTTTACAAGGTTAATAAAATAATTTTGACCTATGAGTAAATCATTTTAAAAATACTTATGTTTTTATTAATTATATCAAGTTTTATAACAATCCATACATACGTTCTGAAAATATCATTCGCGCAATGATTTACGAAGTAAAAAAAAAAAGCTATTTTAATTTCAACAATAGATAAATTCTGTGAAAGACTGGTCAGTTTCTAATAGTTATATTAAATAGTAATATTAAACAGCAAAATATGTTTAATCAATAATCAGAATTTCATGTTTAAACATAAAAAGGCTTTAACGAAAAAGTAATTCAAACTTTGAATGTTTTTGATGACATTCAGCGAGTTTAAAAGGTACAAGACCCCTTAAAATTAGTTGATCTATCAAAAACTTGTCAACATAAAAGTTGTAGATAATATTAAGAAAATTTATAATAAATTTAAGTGGATTTGATATCTTGTGAATTGACGAAGTGGTGAATTTTTTTCTTCTTCAACACGCTTTTTTTTGTCATTTTTAAATTTGTTTTGCGGTAACGGTTGGTCTTATCAATAACTTGTCAATGTAAAAGTTGTAGATAGTATTAAGAAAATTTAAAATAAGTTTAAGTGAATTTGATATCTTAAGAATTGACGAAGTTATGACTTTTTTTTCTCCCTAAAACTCTATTTTATTCGTCCGTTGAGCCCATTTTTAATTTTATCAAAAATCTGTGATACATAAATTTTTGGCACTTTTCCTGGAAGTAATAATAACTTTAAACTGATTTGATATGTATAATAGAGAAGTTATGGGTTTTTTCGGTTTTCACGATATTCAGATTTTTCAAAATTAACGAACTGAACTGACATTTTCTAATCTTTGTTTTTATGTATGAGTTTGGAAGAGATTTGTGCAGAATTATGGAATTTGTCCATAAAAAAGTGATGTGTCCATAAAAAAATGAATATATATATATATATATATATATATATATATATATATAGAGAGAGAGAGAGAGAGAGAGAGAGAGAGAGAGAAAATATATATATATATATAAAGTTTTGAACTGGGGGTGATTTTGTATTCTAGAGGCCTTGAGATCGGCGTAGATCTGCAAAAATTTTCAGAAATTCCAGCATAGGTAATATGTAGTATTTCTTACGAAATCTACCTAAAAAAGATTCCCGTATAACTCCGATTTTTAAAGTTCGAAGGCGATTCTGATCTCTTTATTAAAAGCAAATCCAATTTTAATCTTTTGCCCCGATGCATTAAATTTTGTGCATTTTTCATGAATTTTATACGAAATTCGCACAACGATATTTTTTAAAGAAAAGTGAATACAGTAAACCCTCGATTTAACGGACTAATTGGGAATAAGATGTGTCCGTTAAATCGAAAGTCGGTTAAATCTCAAAGTACTATTTATAATACTATTTTGTTATAATTATAGTACATATATATATATTATTACGTACTTGTAATTACATATATTATTACAGTGCAAATTACATATATATATATATATAATATATATACAGTGTATATACATGTATTGTATATATACAATATATGTATATACATAAATATATATTGTATATACATATATACTACTGTATATGTATATATAAACACAATACATTACTTTTAATAATACAATATTGGTAATGAAATACAAACGAATTAACACATATGCAACTTTTATGCATGCATAGAACGAAAAGCATATCACATGACCGCATAGGTCGCCAGCATCATTGCGCATGCTTAGAACGAAAACCACGCTGCAGTGAGAATCAAAGCGCGCGCTTTCGGCGTTTCCTGTTCTTTCCCTTTTTTTAAGGTTTCATTCATTTGATCACGAGACATTGTGCCGCCACAGATATAATAAATATTTTTTTTATTTTACCGAGAAATCGCGTTTTAAAAATAGTAAAAAGAAATGCTTTGTCGTTGTTCATTGCTTGATTTTTTACATATAAATGCTTAAAAGAGTGTTGCGTGTTGATTCTCAAGTAAGGAAGGGGGAGGGGGGCAGTAATACTTTTTTTTTTTCGAAGCGTGTTTCATCGTTTTAGAAGCTGTTTTATCATGGAGGCTTCCAGTAAATAATAGTGATGAATATTTGACATTTGTCAAATATAAAAATTTGAAATACGGGCGTTGAATTTCAGGTTAGAGAGAGGGGAATAATTTTAAATTAACGATTTTGATTTGTTAATTTAAGGATAAAGTGTTTTAAAAGGGACATTAAACGAAACACTCTGTGCGATCTGCGATCACACTTACCCACTTGTTTTACTTTAATTTTTGTTTAATTTTTAATTTTTAATTTTTTTTAAAAAATTAGTCCGTTAAATCCGAAGTCCGTTGAACCGAGGTCCGTTAAATCGAGGTTTTACTGTATTTCGTTGAAAATGAGAAGCTTTTTTTAGCAACTATTATGTGATTGATAAATTATCCTTCGACTTACCCTAAAATGAAGCACAATTCAATAAAAATTATAAAAATGCCACTTTGTGATTAGATTTGCTGAATAATCAAAATTCCACAGATTGAGGTGTTTGGAGAGAGTGTTTTCTAATTAGATGGACATAAGGGGAAGGAAATGAAGGTATACTTAACTGAAAATGATTTCTATTGTATTCAGAGAAGCTATAATCACATTCCAATTCTACGAAATTACTCTGACAATAATTTGTCTTATTTTAAATTTGAAAAATATATTCAGTTTACATGGTATCAATATATTTAATGTACTTTTAACGATAGTGTAATTTTTCAGCAATGTGTAACATAAAATGTAACACAATTGCATAGAAATGAAAACGATCCCACTTCTTGATTAGGTTGCTGAATAATCAAAATTCCACCGCATGAGTTGTTTGGTAAGAATGCTTTCTAATTAGCTAGACATTAGTGAAAGAAAATTAAGGTTCTTATCCGAAAATGATCACTATAATATTCAAAGAAGTAGAACCATGTTCAAATTTGACGTAATTTCTCTGTGAATAGATTAGATTTATTTTAAACGTACAGTCGTGGAAAAAAAGAAGTAAACACCCCTACTAACTTTGCAACAAGTTATTGTAGAAGAAAGTTACTGGTACCAAATGATTGAAAAAAATGTCTATTTTTAAACTATGTATACAAAATTTGATTAGGAGTCATCTACATATCAAAACGAAACTAAACTTTGTGTTTTCAATAGCAATACCCAAGTATGACATCATCAATAAATTATGCAACCTTCACTTAACCTAAAAACAAATTTTCATGAAATTCGTACGATCAGTTTCTGAGATTTTTTTTTTCTTTATGAGCCTATTTTAGGGGTTGTATTCAAATTAAAGCTCGGTACTCGATTGTTGAAATACTACAGAATGACTATGTCACTTCTATTAATGTATTATCCCTTACCAATATTAACAACTCACTCGCGTAACATGTTTCGACAATTGTCAACCTAAATGTTTCAATAAAAAGAGTAAAATATATTATTTTCAAATTATGCGTTTCGGCTTATCATAGACGGCCCCTTAAACCGTCATTTTGACGTTTTTTAATAATAATTCAAAAACTACTTGGAATAAAAAATTGAAATTGAGAATTTACATAAAGCAGGACATAATAAATAAAAGCTATCAAAAAATTGTAGGTTTCAATTCATATTTTTATCAAATATTAATTTTAAGATTCATAATTCATATTATAAAAATTTTAAAATTACAAATTCAATGAATTTATGTTTGGGTTTTTTAGTATTATATTTAAACAAAATAATTATCACATTAGGAATATAACTTCAGGAGAATGTGATAAGCCTTTATGTGTCCAATTATTAGTTAAAAAACACTAAAATGTAATTTACAATTAGAAATATAAAGTTTAAATGTTTATAACTCAAAACCTTATCATCCAAATGACTTGAAATTTGGTTTCTAGGCATAGTTTGATTAGAAGATTTCAAATATATTGTCAAAATTGGGTGTTGCCATTGAAAAAAAAGTTTGTTCCGGTTTCAATTTGAAGATGCCCCGCTAAGCCATAACGAAAACGAAAATAAAACCGAATTTTCGGCGGATCTCTACTTTTATTTATTAAAAATGTACTGATAAAATCATTGGCATATTGACATTTCTGTCTAGCTGAGACAAAAACACTGAATAGTGTGAATTTTTTTTATGCTTTCCACATTTATTAGCTCCCGATATGCTGTTTCTTTCGCCCAGCAATTAAAATGTCGTCTCTAAAAAATAACGTTCAGTTACAGAAGGCAGCCTTAAAATAAAGCAGATGTATCATTGTACGGTAAAGTATTGATAATCTCTATTGCAATTATTTAAATTTCTAGGCATCGCGCATTGGCAATTTTTATTCCGTCTTATAGGGGAAGAAAAGTACTTTAAAATGCATTTTGTTTGAAAACTGCATCTCAATTCCTTTTTGAGATTTTTTTTTTTTTTTTTTTTTTTTTTTTTTTTTTTTTTTTTTTTTTATTTCGCAACCTCCATTTCTGTAGAAAGTAAAGGCAATACAGTTGAAAAATAGTAGATTATTGTACTTTTGTTGCCATTTTCCCATAACAACTGAAAAAAATTCCAATTAAAATACGTACTATGTTGAAAAAATATAAATTTATGATTTCTGATAAAACATGCAGCTTTTATAAACTGTATTTAGTTTTATGTATCGATATACCTATTACAGACATATGAATCATTAGATCCTTTTTTTTTTCGAGTTTGTTGAATGACAACATCGCTTTTTTGCTTGATTTGTGTATTATTCCGCGATAGTGACATCTGTGCATACTTTCCTGCAAATGTTGTTTAAGCCTCGATCGTAAATAATGAATTCTTCAGAGTATGTGAATGACGTCATCTATCTATCTATATTATAAAGGACAAACATATCTGTGCGTAACGCATACGTCATTTTGCGAATGGCAACACTTTAAAATTAGAAATAAAATTTTGGTTTTACAATTTTCTCTACTGCAAATATTTAAACTTCTAAACATCGCACATTTTAAATTTTCACACCGTCGTATAAGGAAAAAAATGCGCTTTTAAATGCAATTTGTTTGTATCTCAATTTATTTTTGAGATATTAATTTTGTTGTAGTTTTTAATACCATTTTTCCAATCGTGGCAACAAAAGTACCCCATTTCTATTGAAAGTAAGCGGAAAATAGTCTAAAATAGGATATTACTGTATCTTTTTGTTGCCATTTCTCATAAAACCTGAAAAAAAGTTGAATTTAAAATACGGGCTATGTCAAGAAGATTGTCTGTTATTCCGCGATAATGATGTCATATGCATACTTTTCTGTAGACGAAGTTTAAGATTGGATTGGAAAGTGGATTGCTTTAACGGATGCAAATGACGTCATTTTATAAAACAGTGTGTATTTTAATTCTTAAAACTGAATTATGTTTCACAGCCCAGCTGCTTTCAAATTCTTCACAGATGAAAATGCTTCACTTTTGAAGATAATGTAATCGAAATAACACACTGATAAAACGCAATGTTTTACAAAAATTTATAGTGTTTTTAAAAAAGAGAGGGAACATGCAAATAATAGCGATTTATATTACAGAAATTGATGATTCTCGGCTGGATGGATTTGCTTCGCCGAATTAGACAAGCAAACAAATAACTCGAGGTTTAAAATAATATCATGTTCCTGAAGTTATTGTCCAAAATTCTCTCGAATAATAAAACTTTAATGCTATTCTTTAGGTTGGTTAGTTGGTTGATTGTATTTATGTCGGCCAATTATCAGCACGTGGGATATAGGCTCACTATTCTTTAGGACATCCTACTATAATTTTATTAAAATAACATAATTTGCTTAATTTAATTTTTCACAATTTTATATAATCTATATATTTAAAAAACAAGTGTTTTTTTAGTCATCTGCCCTGATCTTTCTGCTGAACCAATTTTACTAATATATATATATTTTTTTTCAACTGAAAGCTATTCATTTGTAGATGTGATTGCACTACCTTTTTTTTTTAATATCCCTACTTTTATATTTCAATTTTAAAAGCATTTTATGAAATTTCTCCAAAATGATGAAAATTAGATAGCTTTCATTATTGCAGACAAGAGAGAAAAATATGAGGTATTTTTATCTTTAATCACGCAATTTTCTGATAAAAATTCAATATTGTTTATAAAAATTGTTGTATAGGGTTTAGTGGCACAAAATTCCATTAGGAGCATAATATTATATAAAGGTATCATTAAAAGGAAAATGACATACTGCTTTTGAAAACACGCATTTTTCTTAAATTTTCTATATTGCTTTTTCTTCAGCATGTGTACTAATACTAAGTTTCAGACACTAGGTGAAATGCTTATTTAAATGAAAATGAAGTCATATTTAAAATAAAACGATCATTTTCTTAGATGAAACTAAACATTTTAACATAAATTCGTCTAAAGAACATAAATTACGGAAATTTTTACTCTCCGGAACTGAGATTAGAATCTCAAGTAAAGAGTGCGTCTATTCACATAAAAGATGTTGCTGACAATGGTGACATCGAGTTTTGAGTTAAAATGATTTTAAAATGATCAAACAAAATGCAAATTTTTTTTAAATGATGAATATAGATATGAGAAGTGCGTATGCAAATTTTGAGAAGGTGAAAATTGCTGTTTTACCTTCCGGAATACCAAGCATAAGAGCTTCAATTGATAACCACATCCTAATAACTGATCTTTATTATATTTTACTGATTTAGTATCTATCTATATTATAAAGAACAAACGTATCTGTGCATAACGCTGACGTCATTTTGCGAATGGCAACACTTCACGATCAAATTTCGGTCTTGAAATTTTTGCTACTTCAATTTTGTGATCTTCTGACCATGGTACATTTTCAATTTTCGTCGCATAGGGAAAAAATTTACTTTCAAATGCAATTTGTTTAAAAACTGAATCTTAATTGACTGCTGTATTATATTTTCTAAAATAATTTTAAGCATGATTTTTATTTAAGGTTATCTTATCACGTGCCGGTTCCAATACATAATAATAATAAACATTTTGCACATAAAGCAACAAACATTTTTCCGCATTTGTTTCTGACTATTTTTGCACAATGAAAATAATACTTCCTTTATAAACAAATAAAAGAATAATATTAAAAAAACCCACAAATCTAACATATTTGTGAAAGACAAATTAACGAAATTAATACTTCTTTTATAAACAAATAAAAGAATAATATTGAAAAAACACAAAACTAACATATTTGTAATCGTACAATTTAAATTTTTCGATCACCAAAGGGGATTTTTTTTTCAAATGGAATTCGTTTGCAAAATTCATCTCAGTTTACTGATTGTCTATGGTTTTAAAAACAATTTTAAAGCTTGAAATATTTTTTATCTATATCGCGCGGAGTTCGATTACGAAAGATTAATTCGTTTGCCCTTAAAACAAAATAAAGAGTTCATCATTTTCTTACGGCAAATATCCATTAAAAAAAACTGCCTTATGATTAAATAAATAAAATAATATAAATAAAACACAAATTTAACAGACATGTATAAGCCCTGAAACTATCAGAATATAAAAGGATGCCGTATGTAGCAAAATCTTGGTCAAATAACTCTTAGGATGCGGCTAATAAGAAAATATCGCTTTCGATAAATTTCAAAAATTTATTTGATTGTATAATTCGTATTTTCCATATGAAAAAAGCTTTTCAAATGTAAGTGGGCAATCTAAAAAATTTATTGCATATAAAAAAATTATTAGTTTTCAATTAAAAGAAAAAGTTTTCACTTATATTCTTTAACCCGGGAAGCCCGGGTACGATCCCCTAGTATATATAAAAGCCGTTCTCTGTGTGTATGTCCTTTATACAAATCTTTAATTTTTGACCGATTTGCACGAAACTTGTTGTACATAGGCTTTAGAACGTGGAATAGATCCCTGTCACCTTTAAAAAATCATCAGACCAATATTTATCCCTTTTCTCTATCATCTTTCATAATTTAACATTATAGAAATATCTCATTTTAAATTTTCAAATTCAATAGCTTCTTTCCTGTGCCACACATCTAAAAAACTGCTCAATAATTTTAAAAAAATTGATAACTCGAGTACTTTGTTTTATTAGCCAATAAAAATTCAGACTCGACTGCTATATTTTTACATTTTTTAAATCGACGTCATTCTAATCAGAAAATGCACATTTTTCATATATTTATGTAAAAACTTTAACTAAGCATGTTTTAAAATGACCTTAGAAGTACTTTAGTTGAATGTTAAAAAATCTATTTTAATGAAGTCGTTTCAATATCAAGAATCAAATAAGAAAAATGATAATAGTAGTAAAAAAAAAAAAAAAAAAAAAAAAAAATCGTTTGCTAGATATGACGTCAATGTCATCAATATAATTTCAAACTGGCTCTAAAAACTGGATGCTACAATTTATTCCCTATTTCTTTGTAATCTTTAATTATATCATTTAGATAAATGTTTTAATACCTGAAATGCAGTGATAACATTCTACGATTTGTATCGAATACGGTTATATAAAATACGATTTTTGTACGATTTATATTAATTAGAAATTATAGCTACTATTTTTTAGGGTAAGCTTTTTTTCTTTTTTAAACAAAATTTCATGACTGACAGACTTTTTTGTTAGACGTTGAAATAATGGGATGCGTGATGTTTAGAGATCAAATTGAAGTAAAGGCGTAATTTATGGTACGGTTAGGTTGTTGCCACCAGCAATATGGTGCTAGGCGTTACTCATAGATATGTCTTTTCTTCATAATATTGCATTAATAGCAAACGGATATATCTTTCTGAATTGGGTTACAGATATATTTAAAAATATATCCGTGATTGAAAATTAATTTAAAATGGATAAACAATCCGTAAATTGAGATAAGCTTTTCAAAAAAATTACTGAAAGTACTTTTTGTATTCTATTAGATTTTGGAATAATCAAATGTGCTATGTTTAAAGGTCAAATTGCAGTAAAAGTTAAATTTATGGTTGGGTTAGGTTATTGCCACCAACAATATGATGCTAGAGTTACTCATAGTTCATCAATGTCTTTACTTTATAATATTGCATTAAGAGCAAACAGGTATATCTTTCGTAATTGGGCTGCATGTAGGGATGAGATTTCCACGTTTTTGCACACCGGTATATTCTTAAAGAAAATGTTGTTCTGTTAAATCAAGAGAGTGTCCCGATTAAATGAAATATCATTTACTCTAACAAAATACTGGTGTGAAAAAATGCGGAAATCGTATCCCTGGCTGCATGCAAATCAAAAATATCCATGATTGAAAAGTACTTTAAAATCCATTCACATGAAAAAATTGAGATACAATTTTCAAATAAATTTCATTTGACAGAAGCTTTTTCTATTCGACAGTGTGAAAAACGAAATTGTATGATGATCATAAGTTAAAAAAATTTTAGTAAAGGCAAAATTTATGGGTTAGGTCATTGCCATCATCAGTATAATGTCACAATTGGCATTGTGTTTGTAGTTTTTTATATATATATATATTCTGAAGAAGACTCAATGAAAGAGTCGAAACATGTAAATTTTTAATATTTTTAATGATTTTTATTATTTAAATGACGCTTTTTAAGCAAATAATTGTACTTTAATATATGTTATGACATTTGTTTAGAATATACATTATTATGGTATAGTTAAAAGTAGACGCAATTAAAACTATTTTACCTATATTTCTTGGTCTTTTAACGATTCGTGGACGGTAATTCACCAATCTCAGGTATTGTCACTGCCGTATTATTTCATTTTAATGTATTTTACCCGGGTGGACCATTATTATTCATACGAGCGAAGCCGGGTAGATCTGCTAGTTTTATATAAAATAAAAGCGTCTGTTTTATGCCTTCAAACTGAATTATACTTTCTACTATCAATATTTACATTTTTTTTTCCTTTTCATCGGGGGCAACACTAAATTCTGAAAACGCAGAATTCCTGTTTTCTAGTTTAATTTTTTTTTTTTTAACTCTCTCTCTATATACAATATATACATATACTGATGATTTAAATAGTTAAAATTAGTTCAATAGCTCTACAAAAATTATCTAAATGAACTGATTTTTTTATATCGAGTACCATTAATAAGAATACTGACGACAAGCTATAAGCATGGAAAATTCTTCCTGGAAAAATAAAAAGCGGCTTTCTTTAAGTTAAACACACCGACCAATTTGTTGGGAGGTTTGGAGCATATAATACATCATACGATGCGACGTGACGACTTCAAGCTCAATCTTTACTATCTGAATTTAGCTTTAGAAAAAAAAAATCCTGGAAAAACTCTGACCTACGTGCAAAATATGTTTATGGGAGAGAAAAAAATATTTGTTTCAGTTACTGTGATATTACACATGTGTAAAAACATTTACATTTAATATTTGCATTAGAAATTTTCTAAAACGTGTTAGTTACTATTTTAGTATAAAAGTCTTTTAAACATTTCCTTATTCAACAGAAAAGATATGCCGTATAACTTTTTCACACACTGATGCTATTTTAAGATAACAGTTTTCTTTTTGTGAGTACACTCGCATATAGTATACTATTATATTGCACATGTGTAATAAAATTTCCATTTAATTCTTGCATTAGAAATTTCCTAAAACATGTTAGTCACTGTTTTATTGCAAAAATCTTTTATACAGTTCCTTACGAAAGGAAAGTAGTGATGCACTATAACTTTTTCACACAACGATGCTATTTTGCGATAAGATTGTTGATTTTTGTATTTCCCGACTGTACTTTTATTAGTCATATTAATTTTATATGACACTACGGGGCTCTGCCCTCTGCAAGCTACGCGCACCAGACACCGCAGGATCTAAAAACACGCTAATCTGATGTGTTTTAAAAATATAAGAGAAGATTGAATTATACTGAAAAAAGCTGTGCAGATCTCCCTGTAAATGGGTTTCATTCAATTCCCTTTGATTGCAAAAATGTAAGGGCGAATCAGTTGCTGTTAAGACATCCAACGGTTATTTTCTTTTTGCTTAAAGAGGATCAGTTAAACATTTGAAAAGTACCTAAAATAAAATGAATCAAGTATACAGAGTCTTTGTCTCCCGGTATTTTAAAACTATCTCTTTAACAATATCCTAAGTCATGTGACTATGATCAACAGTTCCGGGCGGGCCACTTCGCTTTTTATACTCTAGGTGCCATTTTGGTACTTTAATGTTAGCCATGCACAGGTGATAAGTCGCCAAATATTATTCTATCGTCATCATTTCATCTATATTATAATAGTTCAAGTCATCAACTGTCATAAACAAATACGGTCTGATCCCTTCGCCTTTCATATGAAAGTTTGGCACAGAGGTCATATACGATATTGGCGCGATGTTTTTCCGACGCCAATCTGGGGAACGCACCAACAGCATAAACAACAACATCCGGCTTATCATATCAAGCAAAATAACGATACTTTGGCGTCAGTTAAGTACCCGTTGCGTATATGACATTGGGGTCAGAAAAAAAAATCGCACTAATATGGGACCGTATATAACAACTTTGCCGAAAGTTTTCCATTTTGATTAAAAAATAAAAAATAAAATTTCTAATAAAACTAAATAAAAATTGTCATGATCGCATAGAATTCTTGGTACTGTTACGCTAGCCGGGTGCAAATCTCTCCAATAGCTTTTTTTTTTTTTTTTTCAAATTGCCAGTTAGCCTTTTTTTTATTTTTCGAGTGGTAAATTAAAACATTGATTTGAAGTTGAAATTAAATGTCATGGTTTGTTGCATTATTGGGAAGAGTTCCATATTGTGTGCTGGTCAGCTCGATTGGTAAAGGAATCCAAAATGGCGCCAAAAAGCCATTTTAGCGTCTTATAAAATTTTTCAGGATGGCGGAAAAACATGGTCTTTAAATATTTGTAAACATATATATACTATATATATTTAATAAATGTTATATATGTCACATGTTAAAAAAATACGATGTTTATACAGATAGTTTTATATACATTACGTATAGAGATATACCTTATACATACATAATATATATACAGCTATAAATAAATATTATGTACTTATATATAATTTTATGTATTTATTATATTTATTATACATGTCAAATTAAAACAAAAGATATATTTTTTCGAAAAACATAGGCTAAATGCAAAGAAATACGCAAAAAACATATGAATAAAGTCCATTCCAGAAAAAAGGCTGAAGATCGCAACCACGTCGATTCATTTAATGCCAAAAAAAGTTCGCCAAAAAAAACCAGCACACAATATGGAACTCTTCCCGCATTATTTAACATTTGGCTAGATGTCATGCACCGCAGGTTTGGCGTGATTTTTTTTTTCTTTTACGAAAATTCGGCAAAAACCCCGTTTTCGAATACCAGCTACATATGCATTTTGGTTTTACTTAGTTATCCCGTCGACCAAAAATCTATCGCCAAACTTTAAGATTAAATGTCAGTAATGGTTGATCGTAAATGTCGCATTCACTTGACTTTAAGTAAGTAACACATGTTTACGTCGTCAAGTGATTTTTATTTCGACCTTTCATTTGTATATTTATTAATGTTATACTAATTTATTTGTTCTTTCGTTATTTAAAATAAAAATTACGTCAATTTGTATAATTTGGCGATTTATATAATTTGGCGAAATTGGTCGAAGTAAACTAAGAAACTAAGTAGTACAGTATCATAATATTAAAATATTTATTTGCTTAAAAGACGTTATAAAAACACATTAAAAGTAAATTAAAAATCTATATTGCAAATATATTTTATCTATATTTACAAAATATAAATTTTTAATTTACTTTTAATGTGTTTTTATAACGTCTTTTAAGCAAATAAATATTTTAATATTATGATATGATTAGTAATGGACGTAATTTTGACTTAGTACTGGTACTTATTTACGTAAGTATTTTTTAATTATTTAGTATTTTTTAATTATTTTCTACTATTTTCAAAAGGAAATAACAAAAAAAATTAATAACTATAAAACAAAATAATTTATATAATTTAAAAAAAGAAATAAAAGTAAATAAACATTTATTATTAAATAAACAACAATAGCCGGGTTACCATGTCAATCAAAATAATGCCACTTTGGCGCCAATCAGGATCTTTCGATTTGGCGAAAGATTGTTCAAGTAAACTGAATTATGAATAAAAGTAGCACGATACATTTCTTAGCATATATTTAAGGGAGGCCAAACTGGTCGCCAAATTAATTTAAAATTATAACCTTTTCTGAAATTAGAAAAAAAAATATCTGTTATGATTGAAATTTGAGTTGCCATCATTAGAAAAAAGTATTTAAAATTATAAAAAAATAATAATATTTCCAAAACTAATTCGAATTTAAAAATTCTAATACTAGTTTTGAGATCTGTCGATCAATACGGATTTTTGGTGTTAATTTCATCGCAAAGTATTCCATATTTCAGGAGAAATCGCCGTGAAACGTAATCAGTTGTTTAATCCGTCGTTTCATAGAATCGTTATATAAATTCGTTTCAATTCAGTCGTTTCATTAGGATTTTATATATATATATAGGGTAGATTTATAATGAAAAACAGGTATTTAACATTCTACACTAGTGAGCAAAACTTAAGCAACGAACACAAAATGTTAATTTCTAAACATGTGAGTACTCAAAAGAAAATTCTATAAACAGCAAGTGTAAAAAATAGGTGTTTATCCTAACAGCACAGCCAGTCTATAGATGGTCTCCATGACGTCACAAGTCTCATAGTCACTGCAATGAACTGAAAAGTGATATTTTTCATTCGCCACATTCTTAATCTCATTTTATCACTCAGAGAAATTACCATGACTGCTGCTTTGTGACGAGTCATCAGATGTCTTTACAATGAAGTCACCTTGTGACCCCCATGTAAACGTCATTTGGAGACTCCATTGTAAAATCATCACGATAGCTGTTTTGTGACGCGTTCCCAAGTGATGGAAAATGAAATTATCTGATTATCTTTCACAAAGGAGCTCAATTGTTACTTCACAGTAGAGTCTCGGTCACTTGAAAGTCACCAAGTGACTTCATTGTGACATTATTTGGAGACTCAGCACAATTAAATGCTCACGATGACTTCAAAACTGAGTCTTCAAATGACAGTCACATGAGAATCTCAAGGTGACCTCCTTGTAATGTCACCTGACGACTCATCACAAAACAACAGTTACAGTGACTTCTCAGTGTAGTCACCTTATGACGATCATTTTAGAGTAATAATGTTACGTCGGAAAGATCCTAAATTTTGTTTCTCCGTAGTGACTGTGACATTTGTGGCCATGTGTGACGTAAAGGAGATGCCACATCAACTAGGTGCGTTGTAGATGTAATACCTATTGTCTACACCTGATGTTTATATTATTTACTTTTGAATACTCACATGTTCGAAAATTAGCATTTTATGCTTGGTGCTTTAAGTTTTGCACACCAGTGACTACAGGGACAGACACCACCATACTACAGGGTGATTCTCAAAAGGTGGGCACTGGACACACGTCACAACTTTAAGCCTTTCAAACATAACTTTAATTATCATTGACTTTATTTTAATTTTTTTACACCGAGTTTTTAATTCTATTCAGAGACAGAAAATGACATAATTTATTGTAAAAGCTTTGTATAAATATCTTAAAATTTTATTATTTTATGCTAAAGAGGCCAATTTCGGACATTCATAACGTTAACTGCTCCAATGTACCACCAAGAAAAAGAGTTTTAACTTGCTTCCAGGTGGTTCTAAACTAATGGTAAACAACGAATGCATAAAGGAAACGGATGATTTTTTGATAATTTCGTTAAGAGATGGCAGGCTGATTTATTGCTTTTTTGAAGATAGAAGGACTTTTCTATAAAGAATTTTTTTGTATTTTGTTATGTCCGAAAGTAACGTACGCGACAAAGCATTTGATTTTATTATTATTATTACTGGGTAACAAACAGTTAATTATACATATATATATGTATACACATACAATTATAGGACACATTTACTACATTCTTATTCTTAAGAATTTTTTAAATACTAGCGCAACGTCCAAAATCTGTAACGTACGTGCGAAAAAATGTCCAAAATTTGTAACGTACACAACTGCTAATTAAATGCTTTAATAATTAATTTTCCAGAAGAGTTGCTGTCTTTTAATGTTTGTGTATAAGTTTGTAGACATACTATTAAAAATATTTATATATTATATTTGTAGACAAAATACTATACTATTAAAAAAATTTGGCCTTAAATTTGAAAATTTTAAAAATTACATATAGTTAACGTTTAAGGATCCCACCTTTTGAGAATTTCCCTACACATGTGTAATAAAATTTCCATTTGATTACATATTACATATTTTCTAAAAACTGTTAGTTACTATTTTAGTATAAAAATCTTTTAAGCAATTCCTTATACAACGAAAACAGAGATACTGTGTAACTTTTTGACACAATGATGGCATTTTAAGATAATAGATTTCTGATTTTCGTATTTCGGACCTTACTTTTTTAATCAAATAATTTTACATTACACTTATAAGGGAATACTTTTTGTAAAACTATGATTGATAGGTAAATATACATTTATTAATATATTGTATATATCATATACCATAAAATAAAAGATTTGGGTTACGATAATATCCATTTATGTAGTATAGTAATAATTTTTAATGTTTTTGATTTTCTAACCGCCTCTTTTGGACACTCACGTATCTCGACTTAAGCGGTACTGCTAAAGGTAGACTGCCATATTATAATTTTAATTTTCTATATAAAAATATCTTTTTATTCATTTTCTGGTACGAGTTTTTCAAATATTTTTAATTAGATAAAAAGAAAATAGAAATAATGCTTTTAATTCGTTCATAAATACAGTCCTCGCTTTTGATATTGCAACAAATTTTTGTTATTTTTACAATAATACTGTGATAAAAAATTATTTGAAGAATATCACAAATATTACACTGCAAATGCTAAAAGTAAAGATTTAATATTTAATTACAGCATTTTTATCTTATTGTTATAAACATTTTCGTTACCCTTTTTTGTTTGATCTTTAAAAAAAGTGGAAAAAACATGTAATCATTACGATCTTAAATTTAATTTTAATCATTTGTGTCACAAATTGCTGTGTATCAGTTAAAAGCCATTTTACGGAAATGGCACAACGCTACAACTTATGATTTCTTTTATAAGTATAAGTAGAACAAATCATGTCAGAAACGTTTGATTCCCATTAGTTATGTTATTGTGAAAGAAAATGCAATAATTAGCGTATCAATACCATCGGGTTGTGACATTATAAATGTCCAATCCTAACATTAAAAACCTTTTTTGTGCAAATCTGTCATACATGGGTAGCATTTATTAGTAATGTTCATCATATAACACACCTTACATTAAAAATAAAGAATGATCTGTTGAAGATCTTTTAATATGATGATTTTTTAGGCTGAAAAAAAAGCGAGTTTATTTTGTAAGATTATTCCTAAGCAAGGGGTAAAAACGACTATTTACAGATCACAAGTGCACATTTTATCTATAAATGCACTTAACTTCTCTGTAAAATTTTACGAATCCGTGAGTGATTTAGGAAATCTCTTCAGGAACTATCATAAATAGCTAAATGGGTTAACCCCTCTTTCATCGCATTTTTGACCGACTTCAAAATAAAGAAGGAGGTTCTCAATTCGACTGATATGTATGTATGTATTTTTTTTTTTTTATGTATGTTCACCGATCACTCCGAAACTTCCGAAACTACGCGACCAATTCGTGAGATTTTTTTTTTAATGAAAGGTGATACTCTCGAAATAGTTTTAATTTCATGAAAATATGTGTAATACTTTTTTAAAAATCAACAAAAAATAAATAAATAAAAATCTTTAAAACATTTCATTTTCAACGATTAATTCAAGTGACTTAGCGCAATCTGTCGCTGTCCGGCGATTTTCCTCCCCATTTATAAGGTTTTGTTTCAGGGAATGTTGTAGGTAAAAGCAAAAAAACAATGTAATGTCATCGGAGATACATCTTTGTGCACATTTTTTTTAATTCTAGCATTTCAGAAAGTGGGTTAAAAATCGATTGCGAAAATCCACCATGCAAAAAACAGTTAAACCAGTTGGAAATTGCTCGTCAAACGTGGCAAATGAGGTGCGTTCGTACTATAACTAGATTTATAAATATTTTTTGCACCGCATATTGTACTAAATGTATATTTTAGTGCACTTCAATAAGTGCATATCCAGTTCCTTCTGTTCGAAAGTTTGTAACATCATTAAAATGATCTTGAAATAATTATTTCTCATTGCCCGTAATGTAATGAAAAAGTTTTGACTGTCCCTGTAATTAAACTATACATCCGATTTTCATAAAATCTGAAATGACTCGACAAAATTTTGCTACAATTGTATATTTAAAATTTCAGACCATTCGGAAGGCTGTAACATCATTAAAATCCACTTGCAATAATTTTTCCCATTGGCCGTAATGTAAAGAAAAACTTTTGGCTGTCCCTGTAATTAAACTATACATCCGATTTTCATATAATCTGAAATGACCCGACAAAATTTTGCAACAATTGTATATTTAAAATTTCATACCATTCGGAAAGCTGTAACATCATTAAAATGCACTTGGAATAATTTATTCCCATTGGCCGTAATGTAGCGGAAAACTTTTAACTGTCCCTGTAATTAAACTATACATCCAATTTTCATAAAATTTGAATTAACTCGACAAAATGTGGCAAAAATAACATATTTAAAATTTCAGACCATTCGGTTGGTTTTGCTCGTTTATACGCGGACAGACGAACAGACGGACTGAAAGACGACTATATATGCTACGGATTTATATAATTAAGAACGCATCTAATAAAAGAGTGTGCCATTTTATTTTACTTGTAAGTAAACATAAAATAAATGAGACATATTAAATGTTGGTAAAGAACAAACGTTATTTCTTAACACATTTATAATGCGTTTAACGTGGAAGATTAAAATACATATCAATATTTAGCTTTAAAAAAAAAATTACACTTTCCAGGTAAAGGCAAGCAGTCGGGTAATATAGAATAGCGTCAAAAGTAATATTAAAGTTCAAGAAAAAACACGATTTAAAAGAATAACCAGAATTATTTAATAAGTAAACCTTAGTAAATCATCTTTAAATCGTCCGATTCTTTAAAAAAATTGTTTTAATTCTTATATTCGTCTTGAAACTGTTGTCTAGCTTATATTCCATGTTACCCGCCGCACCCTCTTGAAAATGATAATCTACATCTACTAGATTAACATCACTGACAATGATATTTTATAATTAATACGAATTGTATAAAAATTTACCTTCAAAAAACTTCAAAAATAGAGAACAAGGTTTTATTTCACTGTGTCGCTCCAACAACAGATATCCAAACAGAACTGAGCATATTGCATCATGGGAGTACTAGGAAGTGTTATGGCATATTTACGTTTAGGTGCAATACCGTATGCGCCAGATATTGAAGAATTCCACATTATCCGACCATTCTATAATACCCGAAATTCCACTATATTTCGTTAAAACACGAACATTTTCCAATTGTTTTGCACATTTCTCGAAAAAATACAGTAAATCTTCCAATCTAACATAACAATTACTTGAAATCATTCAATCTAACGCTGTATTTTTCTTACATCACAATGGTGTCCCGGCAACTATGCTGCTTAGTAGTTTTTTGTATTAGAAACGAAATTTTTACATACGTGATTTATCCAGTCAAAATGACGGAAAGTAGGTAAACCTAACCTCAAACTTTTCTAAATTCTCAGTTGAAAAGACGAAACTTTATTTCAAACAGAAGAAAAATTGCTTCCAATCAAAGGGCGTTTCAGCAACTTGCTGCCTGTATTTTTTATGCTTTTTGACGAGTTTTCTGTTTAATTTTTTTCTTGTTATTGAATTTTAAAATCTGTCAGAATCATTTAGTACACCCTGCCCATTGAGTAAAATTAGCGTAACATTTCGACAGAATACATTGTTATTTTCGAAAGTTATTACATAAAATTATTGGAAAGGAAATCATCATTTAATCTCAATGAAAAATTATATCAATAATAATCACTCTGAAAACAATTTCTGAAAAATTCTATATAAATAAACAAAATATGCTTGTGTGTCTGTTTATCTATATGAATGTGTATATGTGTACCGTGCAATTGATAGGAAATCTATCTCATGTGGAAGTCTGAAAATTGGGTTTTGGATAAACGAAGATCAAGTTTGTATTCAACCAAGACTCATATTTTGGATTTTTTTTATTAACCTTTTGTTATTTTATACTAAAAGAAAGATTCATGTATTACTTCGATTTTTAAAGCTTGAAGACGATTTTGATCCCTTTATAAAAGCAAATCCAATTTCAATCTTTTGCCTTGATTTTTCTTCTGATCTTTCTTGAACTCTTCTCCCTTGATTTTTCTTGATCTTTTGTCCGCAAATTTCGACCATTTTTAATTAATAATATTCGGAATTTGGACACAGATTTTTTAAAAGAAAAGTGCTCATTTCGTATAAAATGAGAAGCTCTTTTTCGCAACTTCTACATATATTTAACAGACGATTCATCGATTGGCCATAAAATGCAACACCTTACAATAGGAATTACAAAAATCCTACTTTGTGGTTAGATTTGCTGAATTATTAAAATTCCACAGGATGGGGTATTTGGAGAGAATGCTTTCTAATTAGCTGTACATTAGGTAGGAAATGAAGATACTTAACCGAAAATGCACATTAGGGGTATAAAGTAAGGGTACTTAACTGAAAATGATTTCTATTCTATTCAGAGAAGCTAGAATCAAATTCCAATTCGACGTAATTACTCTGACAATAGATTTCGCTTGTTTTCAAATGAACATTTAGCAATTAAAAAAATTTTATTCAGTTTACATATAATTAATATATTTAATCTATTTTTAACACTAGTGTAATTTTTCAGAAATGTGTAGCATAAAATATAACACAATTAGGTGTAGGAAATGAAGGTACTTAACTGAAAATGATTTCTGTTGTATTCAGAGAAGCTAGAATCACATTCGAATTCGACGTAATTATTCAGACAACAGATTTGACTTATTTTCAATGTACATTTGGTAATTAAAAAAATTATTCAGTTTACTAAGATTTCATATATTTAATGTATTTTTAATAATAGTGTAATTTTTCAAAAATGTGTAGCATAAAATGTAACACAATTACATGGAAATGATAATGATGCCACTTCATCGTTACATTTGCTGAATAATCAATGTTTCACAGCACAAGGTGTTTGGTGAGAATGGTTTCTAATTAGCTAGACATTAGCGAAAGAAAAGGAAGGTCCCTTACCGAAAATGGTCGCTATCGTATTCAAAGAAGCTAGAACAACATTCCAATTCTACTTAATTTGACAAAAGATTTGGCTTAGTTCCAACGTACGTTTAGCAATAAAAATGTTTTTATTCAGTTTTCAAGGAATTTATATATTTAATACATTTAAAAAAAAAGCTGTACCACATAAAATGTTATACAATTCAATAGAAATTATGACACTCCATAGTTAGATTTGCTGATTAATCAAAATTCTACAACATGAGTTACTTGGAGATAATTCTTTCTAATTAGCTGAATATTAGGGGAAAAAATGAAAGTATTTAACCGAAAATTATCTCCATTATATTCGAAGAAACAAGAATCACATTCCAATTCAGCGTAATTACATTGACAACAGATTTGACTTATTATTAATGTACATTAACCAATTAAAAACTTTTTATTCAGTTTTCATGTAATTCATATATTTAATGTATTTTTAAACACAGTGCAATTTCACAGCACTGTGTGACATAAAATGTAAGGGAATTAAATAGAAATGATAAAGATTACACTTCGTAGTTATATTTACAAATTAATCAAAATTCAGCAGGTTTGATGTTGATCATGAAGTGGAAATACTGATATAAAAGTCAACAAAATGTATCTGTGAGTTTTATATTGCGAAAAAATAATAATTATGCAAAAAAACTTTTTTTTTTTTTTTTTTTTTCTTTTTTGCCTGTGTTTTGTGACTTTAAGAACACAATTATTTTTTTCATAGAAATACACTGGCGTCCAAAAGTTAAGGTACAAGGACTGGATGCTTTCGATTGCGCACGTTTTGACGAATATCTACAAAAAATATTGGCGAATTGTTCTTGAACTTCTGGGATGAGAAGAACATATTTGATTTCATATTTCTTGGTGAAGATTTAGTCGGGCCGACAATTAGGGGGCTAATAATAAATTTAAAAATAAAATAATATTTGCGATCTGCTATGCAACAGATAATGCTGGAAATGGTTTGTCACTGCGTTAAATGACTATTTGGGTCCTGTTCAACGTTAATGTGCATCTGTATAAGCATAGCACTCATATTCGTGAAAATGTTATTGTGTCTGTGAAAAATTCAAAAGTTTATTGCTCATAGCATACAGAGTTTTCAACCAAATTTAACACAACTTTTCAAAACCATGCCAAAGAATAGTAGCAACAGTATACTGCAATTAAAAATGAATATATTCAATATTTGATGAGATATGGGCATTTTTATGAGATAATTTCTAACTGCACATGCGCGGAAGATTTCAAAATTTTTATTTCATAATTTGGTAGTCAGTATTTTGGGGCAACTTCTATAAAGAGTACAGTCAAATGTTGTAAAAACTTAGAAAGATATAGTGAGCTGATTGAAAAGTTGTGGAAAATCCCCTATAATAAAGCTATTTTTAGGAAGCAACTCACTATATCCACCATATCTTTGTGAATTTTCGCGATATTTGACTGGACTTTTCATATCAGTTGCCCCAAATTACTGACTACCAAATTATGAAATAAAAATTTTGAAATCTTCCGCGCATGTGCAGTTAAAAATTATTTCATAAAAATGCCCACATCTCATCAAATATTCAATATATTCATATTTTAATTGCGTATACTGTTGCTACTAATCTTTGGCAAGTTTTCGGAAAGTTGTGTTAAATTTGGTTGAAAACCCTGTATGCTATAAGCAAAAACCTTTTGAATTTTTCATAAAAACGTTAACATCTTCACGAATATGAGTGCTATGCTTACACAAATGCACACAAACGTTGAACAGGACCCAAATAGTCATTTAACGCAGTGACAAACCATTTTTAAAATTTTCTGTTGCATATATTATTTTATTATTAAATTTATTATTAGCCCCCTAATTGTCGGCCCGACTAAATCTTCACCAAGAAATATGAAATGAAACATGTTCTTTTCATCCCAGAAGTTCAGGAACAATTTTCCAATAATTTTTGCATGTATTCGACAAAACGTGTGCAATCGGAAGCATCCAGTCCCTGTACATTACCTATTCGAGGCCAGTATATTATGTGTAATCATAATTCATTTGCACAATAAAAACTCTTCTGTATAGTGATTTTCCTGACGTTTTCTATTAGGAGTTTTGTTAGTTTTATAACGATGCCAAAAGCAAGTAAGCTGTTTGAATATGAAAAAGGTGTCGTTGAATCTTTGGCATTATCAGTAATTAGTTGTAAGTCTATTGTAAAAGAGATAGGAAGCTCTAAAACCGTCATCAACAATTTCTTCAGATTAAAAGATTATTATACGGAAAAAAAATCCCTGCCGGCCAGGCCTACAGGCGGAGGTAGAATTCGAAGTTAAGTATACTAATTTCACAAACAAAAACCAAATCATGATTAGAGATAAACCCAATTTAAACATTTTATCTGGCCGCTTTTGACGAGTTTTTATTTCATTTTTATATAATAACTGATTTTTATCAGAATCATGTTAGGGCGGTATTAAAAAAAAATACATTTCCATGCTCAACAACTCGAAATTTTCTGGCATAACTCCAGATTCATTTTTAATAGGAAAAACATGAAACTTGTTGACGTGATTTTTAAAGAGATTTATAAGCGACCTGTGTTTTTAATTTTCGTTTAATTAATTAAAACTTGATACATAAACAATTATTTTCTCAGTAAGACAATATTTTTCGTTTCTAACACAATCGCTTCGGGAAATTCCGTTCAAAATGCCCACTTTGACATCATTTTTTGAAATATATTCTGCCTCTGTCAAAAAATCGATCATTACGATACATTATATAGTTTCTGAATAAGCGAATCAACCAATTGGATGCGTTTGAGAGCAAAAATGAATTTAAAAATGAGTCAGAAAATAAGCAGTTTGGATTTGAATACTCCCTTAATACGATGATTTTTTTCTTCAACCGGTATGTATTTTTAATTTGTTTTTGCTCTAAGAATTGGTCCTATCCAAAACTTGTCTATATAGATGTTGTAGACGTTATTAAGAAGATATATGATAAATTCATGGGGATTTTATATCTTGTGAATTGACGGAGTTATGAAATTTTTTCTTCTTCAACCCCCTTTTTTTGTTTTCGTTTTTAATTTTTTTTTGCTGTACGAATTGGTCCTATCAAAAACTTGTGAATATAAAAGTTGTAGATAATGTTAAGGAGATTCAGGATAAAATTAATTGGATTTGACATCTTGAGAATTGACGAAGTTATGAATTTTTTTCTCCTAAAAACCCTATTTTTTGCGCCTTTTGAGCCCATTTTTAACTTTATCAAAAATCTGTGATACATAATTTTTTGGCCCTATTTTTAGAAGTAATAAAAACTTTAAACTGATTCGATATGTACAAAATTTAAGAAGTTATGGGGTTTTATCGGTTTTCACAAAACCCCTCCCTATTTCCATCCCGTTGGTCCAATTTTGCCCATTAACGAACTCGACCGAAATTTTATGCCCTTTGATTTTATGTATCAGTTTGGAAGAGATTGGTGCAGAATTGTGGAAGTTATCGTGTCCAGAAGAAAGTGATATATATAGATACATACATAATAGATAGATAGATAGATAAAGATTTTTACTGAGGGTGGTTTTGGGATCTAGGGGTCATGATCGGTGTAGATCTGCAAAAATTTTTCAGAAATTCCAACATAGGAACGACGCCAATAGGTAGTATTTCATACGAAATCTACCTAAAAACCCCAAAATCTTGTTGCACAGTGATGGAAGGAGAGTTAACCGCCGCGGCGAGCGGCCCCTCTTCGTCCGCAGCCCTTTATTCTTCCACTTATTCCGACTCTTTTGCGGAAGCTACCTTCATAGGTCCCCAGTCACGTCCCCAGTAAAAGACACGCTAGTGAAAGCCAGATTGAAAAAAAAAAAATCAAAAATTGACACCGGACAAATTTAAAAGGAAAATTACACAAATTAAAGACACCGAGAACTGGGATGGAAGCGCTGAGGTTAATGTAGCTACTGAACGACTCCTAGCTGCTTCGTGCAATTCCCAACTTGTTTTAGGTGCGTTCGTAATTGTATAAATACATAGCACCTATAGTCGTCGTTTGGTCCGCCTGTCTGTCTGTCCTTCCGTCCTCATATAACAGAGCAAAAACTACTCGACCGAATGGTCTGAAATTTTAAATATATAGTTGTTACAAAATTTTGTCGAGTCATTTCAAAATTTATGAAAATCGGTTGTATAGTAGTTTAATGACAGGGACAGCCAAATTTTTCCGTTACATGACGGCCAATGGGAAAAAAATATTTCAAGTGCATTTTAATGACGTTACAGCCTTTCGAACAGAATGAAATGGATATGCACTTATTGACGTGCACTAAAATATACATTCAGTACAATATGCGGTGTAAAAAATATTTATAATATTAAAGTTAGCATCAACTGGAACATACTGAAGTAAAAACATTTTACAAACGACTGGGCTCCAAATGAGCAGGAAAACAATCTGCAATACACTTAATCGATTTTGGAATTTTCCATACACACCAAAATTGTGTAAACCCCCTTTACTGACTAGCCACAAAACCCAACGCTTACAGTTTGCTAAACAAGTGATGACTTGGGACGACAAATCGCTGCGGGTTATTTTCGACGATGAAAAGAAATGGAACTTAGATGGTCCTGGTGGCTGGAAATGTTATTGGCATGATTTGAGAAAAGAAAAAGAAATTTTCTGAAAACGTCAGTTAGGTGGCTGATCCATTATCCATTTGCACTTGTATGTGAAGTATGATTGTACATCATCTTTCTTTACAAAATTTTTTTTTGCACCAGTAATAAATGAAAATAAAATTTGTGTTATTTAATTAGAGCATTTTAGAAATTGTGTACTTGAAGGAAACTTCTTTTAAAAAAGTGGTGTAGGCAGAATAAAATTTGTGTAAGGGACGCCCGAGTCGAAATGGTTATTAGCCCAGTAAATTTAGACCAAAAAGGGGGTCGATAGCTAATAAATTCATAATGAGCTAAAAATTTCAGGATTAGCTCCTGGATATGTATAGAATGGATCCAGAAAAGTCTCAAAAAATTCGATGTCGGCTTCCATCCAAAATGTAGGATCAACTGTGGTCGTCAAATCATTGCGCCTTGTTGGATGTTTTTCTGTATATTTACGTGAAAAGTGAATATTTCGTTTCTAAGGAAACCAATGCAGTCAGCAAGTATGCTAATTTGAATATGAGCTTAGCTTTATAAAATAAAGAAATTATAAATGTACGGTAATACGATTTATTTAAACTGAAATTATTTAGAAAAAAAAATAAAAATCGTTTTTTCCTTTGGAGTTTTCACCTACATTTTCACACACAGGCATTTTTCAACAAAAAATACAGATAAGAACAAGAATAAAAGGTAGTGAATGAAGAAATTTCCTACGCATGCGCTCCATACAGACATGGGAGGGGGTTGGAGATGAATGTGAGTTTGCTGACGCCGACTCTGCTCACAGTTTATTGTTTCGTATAAAGGCTTGACTGTGCGTGGTCATTTTCTCTTCTGTTTTTGATTCGTTTAGCTTTTTATGTCCGAATATTGTTCAAATGGATTGTGATCCGTTGTGTGTGATTTGTCGTGAAGCACTGAATGTTGGTAAAACAGTTACAGTGACAAGGGGCCTTCAAACCCATTTATATATTCAACAAATGGAAAAATTGATGGAGAAAATGGAAAGCAATGAATTTTTAAAAAATGTTGATGGTTATTTTACTAATCGCAGAAAAGACAGGGCATGGAGTGGAGTTGCACCAAACATGATAATAGATCAGAGTCTCATGAAATCCATAAAAGTAGCAGGAGGCTTAACACATGGCCGAGGAATGGAAGATTCTACTTTGTCCAGATGGATTGCTTCTTGCCCAATGAACATGAAAGTATCGGAAGTATAAGAAGATTTTTGTGAAAAAACTTATATATGCTCAGAACAACACGTTGAATTTCGGCCTTCCAGACAATCAAGAGATGATTCTGATTTGAATAAGCTATCCGAATGGCTACTGCTTCACAATCCTTTCGATAATCAATGTCCTAAACATTTGTTGATGAATATAGCTAGTGGATCGGTTGCTGATGATAAAACAAACTGTGACAATGCAAAGAAAATTGGTGAAAATTTACTGTCTTCAATCATAGGATGTTCATTTGGGAAAATTAAACTTCAAAGGAAAAATAGAGTTATACCAATATCGGCAACAAATAACACATTGATAGTAAGGAATTCAACTGTGATATTCAATCCTCTACAGTTGTTTAGGATTGCTGCTGTACTCAAGTCAAATGAAAATCTACGAGATTACCTCAAATACGAAGTGGCTCCTCAACCTCCCTCCCTCTTTGATGAAATTTCAATGAGGAAGAATGTTACTCAACTTTAGCTGCTATCATTGAAACAACTGAGCCTTGTGTTTAACCTCCACCAACTTGCTCGTTTATTGTAGATGGAGGATTTCTTTTGCATGCATTGGTTTGGAATGAGTCCGACACCTACAGAGCCTCAAATATGTTATGCCTCAAATATGTTAGATTTGTCCAGAAACACTTCTCTCCATGTGAAGCAGTTGTTTTTGATGGGTACACTTGTGCCGTATCAACTAAAAGTGTGTAGAGGCAAAGAAGATTGATGTCGAAAATGTCTGCAACTATTGCTTTTGACGAAAACATGGTGGGCAAGCTGCCTTAAACAAGCTGTTTTTATGGAACTCCGAGAACAAGGCTAGACTTATTCGAATTGTCATGAGCTACTTACTTCCAGGCCGAAGGAATAACTACCCTACAGGCGGATGATGATCCTGATGCACTAATCTGTACAACAGCAATTAATTCAAATAAGACCAATTCTAGATTAGTCACAGTAGTTGGTACTGACACAGATCTGCTGACCATTCTCATCGCACGAGGTAACCCAGGAAAACCATTCTTCTTTCTACGACCTTGCGAACAAAAATACTATAACATATTTAAAATTCAAAAATCACTTGGACCAATGAAGGATTCCATTCTCTTCCTGCGTGCAGCAACTGGATATGATACCACATCAGCAATTTTTAGGAAGGGGAAATCCTCAGATTTTAAATTGATAAAGAAAAACCATGAGCTGCTTTCTTTGACTTCCTTATTCAACAGTCCTCAACTTAAACCCCAAAAGGAAATTGAAATTGGGGAGATATTCATGACAAAGTTCTTTGGGGGAGAGAAAGTTGACTCCCTAGATGAGCTGCGATACATCTGTTACAATAAAGAAGTAACCAAAAATCTCTCATCAAAATTTAACCTGGCCGTTCTTCCACCAACAAGTGCAGGAACTTCGCAGTTACTTCGCAGCACTTCGGGTTTATCTTCAAGTCCAACAGTGGCTGAGAAAAAACCTAGATCTTACTGAATGGGGATGGTTCATGAAAGAAGGCAGATTAAACCCATTACCTTCAACACTTCCGAAGATCTTCTGCAGCTTATCTCTTGTGATTGCAAAATAACAGCTGCAAGAGACTGCGATGAAAGATGTCAGTGCAAGAAGGCAGTTCTCCATTGTTCTAGGTTTTGTACCCCTTGCTTAGGAGAAATATGCACAAATTCAGTTCGTCCTATTAACGGATTTGAAGACGACGATAACAGTTACGACATTGAATGAGTGGCATTCTGATAATTTTGTTTTAAGTTTATTTACCACAAGATTATTAGCTTATTTATTACAAGCATTAATATAATGTTTTATTGTACTTTTACTTTGGATTTAAATTTTTGTGCCTTGTAATAAATAATTTAAACTTGTTCTAACTTTCTTTCTTTTTTTTCCATCACAGTTCTCTGACAAACATTTCTATATAGAAAAATGGAATATCTGTCATTTTTTAAAACAAAATTTTTAAAATATTCCTCACAAATAGGATTACGAACATACAGATGGCTTGGCAATAGTTTCTTAAGTACGAGGCAAAACAGGCTGAGGGCAATGAAATTCTATTAATTTGACGACAAATAAATGAATGTACAACTCATTCTTAGCTTTTATTTTGATAAAAACTAGGTACAGGGCTCGATTAATCGACTGAGGCCTGGGCGACCACTACACCTTAAGGTTCTTTTACAAGACCATTAAAAAACCTCAACAGAGAGGTTTTTTTTAGCAATTTTATTGTTTCTTTTTTAATTTTGAGGCCTTTTCTGGCACGGGGGCTCGGGGCACATACCCCATGTGCCCCTGCTTTAGTCAGGCCCTATGTATACCTTAAAACAGGATGTAATTAGAGATCACAGAATTTTTCAGAAGTAAAAAAATATTGATATATGACTTAGAAATGGAAAAATCATTGGACGAGGCAAAAAGGTCTTAGCGGCCATCTTTGGTCGGCCATTTTGGATAGAAGCACACATGAGAACTTCTGAGACTTTTAAGGGTTTTTTTTTACTTGTCATAAAAAGCTAATTCTGAAATTTTCAGCTCATTATGAATTACTTGGCTATCAAACCTTAAATTTACTGGGCTATATGACATGGGGCTGCCTTTCGTTTAACGGTGTGGTGTCATTTGCGCTTCTTTCAGCAAAATTTAATTCAAAGGCATAAATAAAAACTCTTTCTGGCTATATTTCACCTGTTGCAACACTTCTGGGAGGATAAAAATGGATTTTTCAGTAGGATAACGCGCCTATCCACACTAGCCGTGATACAAAACTCTGGTTTCAGAAGAAATATATTAAAGTTTTGCAATGACCACCCTGAAGTCCTGATCTAAACCCTGTCAAGAACTCATGGGGAGATCCAGCAAGACGAGTTTATAAAAATGGAAGACATTTTTCCTCAGCTTCAGTACTCGATTGAAGATGAATGGTAAAAATCCAGTCTCGAACTGTGCCAAAAATCAATAATGTCCATGAAAGATAGAATATTTGCAGTAATTAAACTTAACAGTGGTTACATAATGTATTAAGTATTTGGTTCTTTGTTACTGTATTGTTTTTATTTTGCTGTTCTTAAAGTTTTTACGCAAGCAGAAATAGTGTTTTTTTAAACAATTACTTTATTTTTGTAATAAAATACTTACAGATGAATTTTGTTGACATCTTTATTAGCTTTTCAACTTTATGATACACATTATGGTAAACTTTTTTTCATCTAATTTGCAATTTATCAAAAAAATTTATATTTTTTGCTGTCCTTAAAGTTTTCACACGCACTGTATATCATATTTTTAACAACATTGTGTAACATAAAGTGTCATACAATTCAACAGAAATTATAAAGATAATAGTTCATGGCTAGATTTACAAAATTAATCAAAATTCCGCAAGATGAGGTATTTGGAGGAAATGCTTTCAAATTAGCCGGACTTTAGTGGTAGACAATGAATGTACTTGCGAAAATGACCTCAATTGTATTCAAAGAAGTTAGAATGATATTCCAATTAGGCATAATTACTGTGACTTATTTGCAAAGTTATTTTTCAATGTATTAGTAATGAAATGTTTTTTTATCTTATGTATTTTTTACGTCAGTGTGTAACATATAATTTTACACAATTCAAAAGAAATTATAAAGATCACACTTTGTTGCAAGATTTGCTGAATAATTAAAATTTCGCAGCGTGGTATATTTGGAGAGAGTGTTTTCTAATTAGCTGAGCATTAGAGGAAGAAACTGAAAGTACTTAACCGAAAATTATCTCTATTATATTCGAAAAAGCTAGAATTTTATTTGAATTCAGCATAATTACATTAACAATATATTTTACTTATTTTCAATATACATTTAGCAATTAAAAAGTACCTATTAAGTTTTCAGGGAATTCTTTTATTTAATACATTTTTACAA
This sequence comes from Maratus speciosus, assembly GCA_963932465.1. NCBI lineage: Eukaryota > Metazoa > Arthropoda > Arachnida > Araneae > Salticidae > Maratus > Maratus speciosus. The sequence continues at coordinate 472,362,052 of OZ010797.1, forward strand.
CAGTGCAGTTTTACAACTGTTTGTAACATAATGTTAGATTTCCTGATTCATTAAAATTCCAGAGCTTGAGAAACTTGAAGAAAATGTTTTCTAATTAACTGAACATTAGTAGAAGGAAATAAAAGTTTTTAACCAAAAATGATCTGTAATATTTCGATAAAGCTACACTGTTAAAAATAGGCAGAAAACTGGCCAGTCATTCGACCGTTTTTATAGAAAACGGCTACATAACCGTAATTAAACTGTAGTCTGACCATATTATTGCTCATATAATGGTCAGAATACGGTTAAATTACGGTTATGCTATCGTTTTTTATAAAAACGGTCAAATGACTGTACAGTTTGCTGCAAATTTTTAACAGTGTAGAATCACATTACAACTCCGTGTAATTACATTCACAATAGGTCTGACCTATTTCCAGTGTGGATTTAGTAGTTAAAAAGTACTTATTAAGGTCTCTTGGAACTTTCTTTTACTTAATGCATTTTTAACAATATTGTAATTTTACAACAGTGTGTAACACAGTTCAATAGAAAAGACAAATATGTTGCGTCGTAGTAATATTTCCTAAATAATCAAAGTTCCACAGAGTGAGGTATTTTGAGAGAATGCAATCCAGTTAGTAGGACATTACAGGAAGGAAATGATAGTACTTAACTGAATATGATGTCTATTGGAGTCAATGAAGAAAGAATCACATTCTAATTCGACGTAATTACTCTGAGAATAGATGTGGTTTATTTTTAATGTGAATTTAGAAATTAAAAAGTATTCGACCAGCTTTCATTTTTTTAATATAATGTGTTTTTAACAATAGTCTAATTTTACAACAGTTTGTAACATAATTGAATAAAAAGGAAAAATATGTGACTTCGTAGTCATATTTCCTAAATAATCAAGTTTCCACAGAGTGAGGTATTTTGAGAGAATGCTTTCCAGTTAGTTGGAAATTACAGGGAGGAAATGATAGTACTTGACTGAATAAGATCTCTATTGGATTCAATGAAGAAAGAATCTCATTCTAATTTGACCTAATTACTCTGAGAATACATGTGATTTATTTTTAATGTGCATTTAGAAATTAAAAAGTATTCGACCAGCTTTCATTTTTTTAATGTAATGTATTTTTAACAATAGTCTAATTTTACAACAATTTGTAACATAATTGAATAAAAAGGAAAAATATGTGACTTCGTAGTCATATTTCCTAAATAATCAAGTTTTCACAGAGTGAGGTATTTTGAGAGAATGCTTTCCAGTTAGTTTGACATTACAGGAAGGAAATGATAGTACTTAACTGAAAATTATCTCTATTGAATCCAATGAAGGAAGAATCACATTCTAATTCTTCGTAATTATTCCTATAGTACATTTGACTTATTTTTAATCTGCATTTAGCAATTAAAACGGGCTTGTTCGGCTTTCATTGTTTTTTATTTAATGTATTTTTACCAAAATTAAAATATTACGAAATAAACGAAATTCAATATTCCTATGATATCGCTAAGAAATGAATTTGTAATATTTGATATTGCGTAAATAAACTTACTTTGAACATTTGTTGTGATTCTAATCTGTGATACATTAATTGATCTACATTCATAAGTAAATACAGGTATGTACTTTTTTTAAAGTTACATACAAAGTTTAAAAAGTTACTGATAAAATTATTGGTATACTGATTTTTGTATCATACTGTGATAAAAACACTGAATATTTTGAAATTTTTTATGCTTTCCAGGTTTATTTTGTTTGGAAATATATGCATATACATAAAATACATACATATACTGTTGATTTAATTAGTTAAATTTAGTTCACTTGTTCACCAAAAAATTTCCTTAACCCTTTCCGGCGCAGAGCACTTCCATTGCGAAAATTTCTGAAATGATTGACTGACACCGGAATTCACGTACAAATTTATTTGAAAATAAGAAAACGCTACCCCCCCCCCACACACACACACACACACCTACACCATACATAATAAACGGAAAATATGTATTCTATTCTGGTGGCATTGTGGCATTTGGGAATCCAGTTGTCTGTTCCATGTAATGGAACACTAAGCCACAAAGGGTTAATCGGAATTTTTTATATCGTGAATCGTTATCGTGTATTATCGAGAATTATACTCAAGTTTTATAAAAAACATTTTACTCCTGAATTTTTCTTTAAATCCATTTATCTTTTTTATTTAACTTTTTTTAAAAATTCTTCTTTGCATCATTTAAACATACTTTATAAAGAGATTTCTAGATCGAGCCGAAATATATTAGGGGTCAATTTTGTAGGGGTCATTGGTATTATTTGGTAATGGTCAAAATGGACTTTTGCGGTCCTTCTAGTGTTGACAGTAATAGTAACGATACTCTTGGAAACTGCTCTCCTGCAATAGCCCTCTCAAGACTGAGACTATTGCGAAAAAATTAGCCGCAAGCATCGCCACCTGAAAAAATTAAAAGCGGTTTTCTATAAATTAAATAACCGACCAGATTCTTAGGGTGGTTTGAAGCATATAATACATAATACGAGAGGGCGATTTCGAGCTCAATCACTGCTATCATGATTTAGCTTTAGAAGAAAAAAAAATACTGGAAAAATCCTTACCTACATGCAAAATACTCGCGTTTCAAATCCCCTGCAGGTGGCGCTGAAATGAATAATAATGGCGAATAATTCCAGTTATTTACCTTATTGTGATTCACTGAACAGTTTGTTTACCTTCGCTCAATGTATTGTGACTCGTTCAATGTAACTGAAATAAATATTTAGAACATCGCGTATAAGAGCTATTGTATCGTAAATATTTATGAGAGTAAAAACCATTTTTTTAGTTATTATTATATTATACATGTTATTATAAAATTCCCATTTCATATTTGCATTATAAAGTTTTAAAAAATTTTTAGACATACTATTTTAGTATAAAAATCTTTTTAAGGAATTCCTTATGCAACGAAAACAGACGTATACTTTATAACTTTTTCACACAATGATGTTATTTTAAAATAACAGTTTTCTGAGTTGCGTATTTCCCGAACTTACTTTGTTAGTCGCAGTAATTTTAAATTACACATATAAGGGAACACTTTTGGTGAAACTAAAAAACATTTAGTAGATAGGTAAATATGCATTATTTATTAATATATTGTAGATATCATATACCATACAATAAAAGGTTTAGGGTAAGATATTATGTATTTAATTTGTGTTGTAATAACTATAACGTTTTTGATTTTCTAACCGTCTCATTTGGACAGTCACGTACCTTGATCAAGGAAAATTCCACTATCATTCAGTTTACACAAGTTTTAATTTTCTATATTAAAATATGTTCTGTTTCATTTTCTGGTACGAGTATTTCAAATATTATTTAAATACACAAAAAATTAGAAATAATGCTTTTAATTTGTTCATAAATACTAATCGTCCTTCTGCTACTACTGCAAATTTTTGTGATTTTTGACATCATTCTGTGATAAAGGTTTATTTGCAGTACGGTATAACTTCAAAAATACGGCATCATCGGGACCGAAACTATGCTGGATTTTTGAAAGAATGTCAAAAGTAGTACTACATTTTTAATAGTGCCTTTAGCCATAATTTAATTCATTATCTATATAATAAAAACGTAAAGCTTTTGACTTTCATCAACAGCTCCGGGATGACCGCTTCACTTTTTATATGCCAAGCGGCCATTTAGGTAATTTTATGTTAACAGGGCACAGGTGATAAATCGCAAAATATTGTTCCATCACCATCATTTCATTTAAAACATAAACATATCACTCATTTCATTTAAAATACATAACTTTCATTTAAAACACATATATCAAACTAATTTAAAATACACTTCTTTCATCTCTTATAATAGAAGCTTAACTCATGTGAATGTTATAACCAAATACGGGCTGACAGCTTCGCTTTCCATATGATAAGCAGCCATTTTTAATCAAAATTATTTTTTCCAATAAAACTGCACAAAAGTTAAATTTTTCGAAAGATCATTAAAAAATAATTGATGTTTAAGCGATAAATTACATTTAATTATGGATATATTCTGAGACAACTTCAATTGAAATTAGGGAGACAACTCAATATCTCGTTCCATCAAAGTAAACAAACAATAGAGATTCGTTCATTCTGGCGATTAAAAATATTAAGTCATGAAGGTAATCATCCGCAAAGCGAGTTCTCCAGAGAGGAATTTAAAATAATTAACCTGATTGTGATTTTTATAGCTGTCAAATAATGAGGCAGAATGCAGCTTTGTTCGTGACGTCATTTACCTATGAACTAACGAAATAAACTTTAGTTTTAAAATTGAGCTCGCTATTTATTGAATGTGGATCATTTATTATTATTATTATTATTTAATCGTATCAAAACAACTTATTTTCTATATTTCGGAAATATACTATTTGTTTACACTATAACTTACATTTTCCATTGATTCTGAGGTGAATATTACCTTGTAGTACTTATTTGATGATGAAAGAGCTGCATCAAGCTTGTAACATGGAATTATACATATATAATCCATTTCTGTAGAAAGTAAAGGGACGAGTTGGAAAATAGTAAATTACTATATCTTTTTGCTGCTATTTTCTCATAACAACTGAAAAAAAAAATTGCAATTAAAATACGTGCTATTTTGAAAAAAGTATAAATGAACGATTTCTGATAAAACATGGAGCTATTATGAACTATATTTAATTTTAAGTATTCATAATAATATTACAAACAAATGAAGGCATATGAATCATTAGATAGCCATTTTTTGCCGAGTTTACGACTACTCTTTTTGTCGGGTTTGTGTATTATTCCGCAATAAAGAAATCCTATGCATACTTTACTATAGATGTTGTTAAATACTGGATCGTAAATGTAGAATTCTTCAGCGGATGCAAATGACGTCATTTTGTATTAAAAAAAGCGTGTAGTTTAAATCTTAAAACTGAAATAAGTTTTGCAGAAGTGCATCACTTTTACTTCAGCGGTTTTAAAATTCTTCAGAAGTGGAAATGCTTCACTTTTGAAAATAACGCAATTAAAATCCCATACTGATAAATGCAATGATTTACAAAAATTTAGAGCGTCTTTATAAAAGAGCAGTGTCTTTTAGGTTAAAATAATATTTGTTTGAGAGTTAGACTAACCAATATAAGATGAATTTTTTATTGTATCATATTTTGTAGCTTTAATATGAATTAATGAAACAGTTCCTTCTTAAACATTTTCTTTCGTCGAAATTCGATGGGTCTCAGCTCGTAATAATAATAATATTATTTTTTTCCTCATCCGGAGAGGCACTAAATTCTGAAATAGCTAAATTCCTGCTTCCCGCTTGTTAGTATGTTGCTGATATGACACATTGTACATAAAAAATGTTGAAGGATTTCTTGAAGATTTTTTAGTATTGTGGCTTTTTGGATTGCAAAAGCATATTAATTTTGTAAGATTATTGCTAAGCAAAGCAAAAAGAAGACTATTTACACACTACAAATGCACATTATGTCGGTAATTGTACTTAACGTCTCTGTAAAATTTTATGAATCTGTGAGTGATTTGCTTTTTCTTCACCATTTACACACTCTCATACTTACCTAAATAGTGTAACCGTTCTTATATCGCCATTTTAGCCCAAAAAGAGGAGGAGGTTCTTAATTCGATGCGTATGCATTTTTTTGGCACAGATGTCTCAGACGCACCGGGCTATCTATTCAGTGCCAAAATGGAATTTTATAACTGGACAACCTGGCAAGTTTGGCAAAATTTTGCTTCGTATTGCAACACGGAAGAATAGATTGCGTGAGTTTTATATTAACTTAAAGATTGTGCGTTTTATAATTAAAAAATTGCGTGTGTTTTTAATAAAAATTACACAAGCCTACAAAATTTGGTTTGTTTCAAATTACCTAGCTTTTGATAATTGATTCTTACGTATTTTGTAGCGCTGAATCCGAAAATGGCCTTTTTTTTTTTTTTTTTTTTTTTTTTTTTTTTTTTTTACCATCACGTCAGGATTTTTTGCAATTTTTTTACTTTTCAACTTTGAAATTTACGATTTGCGAAAAATTTTCAAGTGATAGTTAAAAAATGAAAGTTATTTTCAGATTTAGTGCTAAAAAGTACATAAAAATCAATTATCAAAATTTAAAAAACACAACCGTCACATCTATTTATAGTATCGGAATTTTGCTATTTTTTCACTTTGAAATTTACGATTTGCGAAAAATCGTGACTTGATGGTTAAAAATGAAATTCATTTTCGAATTCAGCGCTAATATATATATATATAAATCAGTTATCAAAAGTTAAGAAACACGAATATTTCCTGTATCTTTCAGTATAAGATAGTCTCTATTTTTTTACTTTTTACCATTGAAATTTACAATTTGCAAAAAATCCTGACGTGTTAGTTAAAAATGGAGGTCATTTTCGGATTCAGCGCTAAAAAATACATAAAAATCAATGATTAAAAGTTAAACCCCAAAAACTTGTATTAATTGTGGTTTAATAAATGTGTGTGCTTGTTATTAAATAAACTGCTTCCTATTAAAATAAAAGTAACATGCTCTTATCGGAAACTAAACCTATCAGGTACGCGAAAACAGTGTTTTCTCGCCAAAATCGCACCGAAAAAAATGTTCGTGCCAACCCTGGTGCGCCTCAGGCATTTTTGGCTTTTTTAAACACGTTAAGTGCCACGTCAGTCACCGGTGACTGACACTAAACTTTCCGTTTGGACCGCGTCAGTCATCGGTGGCTGACACTTATAGATTGTGTAACGGGAATCTTATTTCGTAGACCAAGCGGAAAGACAGACAAAATAGACTTGGTATTTATTACTTGACAGACGTGTTAATGCATGTTTACTGATTACTCCGAAATTACAAAGCCGATTCCTGTGATTTTTTTAAAAAATAAAATTAGGGTGCTCTCGAATTCGTCACATTTAAATTTCATGAAAATTGGTTCAGTACAATTTTTAGAAATTTAACGAAAACAAATAAAATAAACATTTTTCGACGTTTTGTTGTACGTTAGTTGCTTGCGAATTGCTCAGTTAGCTGGATAGATGGAAGTGCTCGTTGCTGCACGAGCAACCAATGCACTACAGAACCACGAAAATTACGACTGACTAATGTAATTTACTTTTATTAACAGACGATAATCTCGAATTGGTCCATTTCATTGAAATTGGAAAAGTACTTTTTTTCGAAATTCAACAAACACACACACACACAAAAAAAAAAAATGAATAAACATCTTTAAAATATTTCATTTTCAACGATTTTCACCAAGGGACTTACCTACCCGCAATTTTCCTCTCTCTCTGTACGATTTTGTTTCTAGGGTTGTTATACGGAAAAGTAAAAAGCAATGTTTTAATATTTAAATGCTTATAAAACGTAAACAATCAGTAAAATATATATATATATATCTGTAAAGCGCTTGAAGTCATCCAAGATTTCTGCGATTCACTTGCTACTTTTGAAGAACTATATTTTTATGGTGGCAGGATTTGAGCGCTAACACAGCGTGGAACAAAAGTCCCTGGTAATTTTTTTAAAAATTTAATGTAAATCAAGGAATTGAAGTCGTTTTTTTTTTTTTATTAAGAAGTTTATAATTACGTTATATTACACTGTAGTATAACGAATAGTGTAAAACAGTATGATAAAACATTTCTATATATATATTTTTTTTTGTACATTTCCGTTATACAGGGTGTCCGGTCTCAACGGTGTCCAATGGCTAATTCCTAAACCGTTAGTCATAGACATATAGTTCCAATTACAAAAATGTTTTAAATCAGGTAAAGAAATATTTTAAAAGCAATTTGGGTCAATAAAAACATTTCTTAAAAAATTACGAAATTTAAATTTTTACACGGTCCCCCGGTCCTATAAGTTATATTTAGTAAAATTTGCCTTTTAAACTGAAAAGTACTACACAAAAAGTCCTGTTATTCTATGATTAAAATTGACCGAGTAATAGCTATTTAAAGTTGGAGCATATTGTTTGCTGCAAATTGGGGGTCATTCACAAATTTAATCGAAATATAATTTCGTCAGATATATTAAAAAATGGTTAAGAGTAAAATGAACGTTGCAATATAAATTTGAAATCTTTAATCATTTTGAAATATTCATGCAAAATATACAATTTGTAGTAAACATTTAAGAAGAAAGAAAAAACAGAATTTTTATTAAATAAAATGATGCTAAATTAACAGCCTGAATTCTTTACATAATGATACGTATTTTAAAATATTATTAGATTACATTAGCCTGCAAATGTTGGGTTATGTCATGTTTTTTACCTTTTGATAATTAATTCTTATGTATTCTGTACCGCTGAATCTGATATTTACATCCATTTTACCATCATATCAGGATTTTTCGCAAATTTCAAAGTTAAAAAGGTCAAAGTTAAAATTGAATCTCCTACCTCATCTCATCGGACCACTTAGCTATTTAGCTGTAAGAATCCCAGGATATGCAAAAATATCGAACAAATTATTGAATAAAATAAAATAAAATAAAATAAAACAAAAAAAGTTTTACATATGTTTCATAGTATAAGATTTTCGCTATATTTTAACTTACACATTTACGATTTGCAAAAAAAACTCTAACGTGGTGGTTAAAAATGAAGGTCATTTTCAGATTCATCGCTAAAACGTACGTAAAAATCAATTATCAAAACTTAAAAAACACAACCATCTCCTCTACTTTATAGTATCCGATTTTTGTTATTCTTTAAATTTGGCAATTTATGATTTGCGAAATATCCTGACATGATGGTTAAAAATTAATGTAATTTTCGGATTCAGTGATAAAAAATACATAGAAGTTGAAAAAACCAACAATCGCACTCTTGTATTATCTAATCTAAAACTTTTTCTTAAACTTCTTGGCAGTAATCTATCCGATTGTTTTGTGTTATCCTGTAAAATAAGTATAAATGGTAACCACCGAAAATCATAATAATATTAGCTTGTTATTGGATTTGCGCCAGTATGTAAAATGTAATCTCGATCGGATATTTAAAAGTGAGTTAAAGTTCGAGTGCAAATTTTGAACTGGAAAAACGATCGTTGATGTAACATAAAAACTTATAAAAACAACATAATTTTTGCTAAAAAGAAATCATAAAAGAAACAGTCTCAAATCCTGACAAAATAAAACATATGTTATTTTAGCCAATCTGAAACTTAATAAATGTTAACTTAATCGTAATACTTGTACGATTTTTTTCAAAGCGCATATACACATGAAATAAGATCTTCGAATACTTTAAGCACTTGGTATGTGTCCCCTCAAAGCCAAGCCGAACTCATTTGTTTTCAGAGCAGAAAAGTGGCATTTTTAAAGTTTTATAACTCGCCCAATTTTAGTTTTATATGAATGGAACTTTTTTTGCCTTACTTGTCAGTGTAATAGGAAAATTTTACTAAATATAACTTATAGGACCGGGGAACCATATAAAAATTTAAATTTCGTAATTTTTTAAGAAATATTTTTAATGACCCAAATCGCTTTTAAAATATTTCTTTACCTGAATTAAAACATTTTTGTAATTGGAGCTATATGTCTATGACTAACGGTTTAGAAATTAGCCATTGGACACCGTTGAGACCGGACACCCTGTATATATATACAATGGAACCCAAATTTTACGTTTTTACACGATACATTTTTTTTTAACTGTATGTTGTTAGCCAAATTTATAAATTTCTCTGCGTTGCCAATCAAAAATTTTAGCACTTTGTTTGCTTCGAATGAAACCCTTTTCTCGTTTATTAGGCTTTTTCAGTACCCATTAAATCTCTAAATCAGTTTATGTCAGCTTTCTGAAAATTAAAAGTTTCATGATTATTTAAAAAAAGTTTTTATAAATATTACACATTTGTGTATCTCTGATATTAATAAAAATAATTTATAATATTTAATTTTAATAATTAATTACAAATTATTAATTAATAATAATTAATAGTTGAAGAAAGACCTTTTTACAACATTATTTTCCAGTTTTCAGGTATACGGGAGAGTATAGTGAGGGTTGTCCATACGGGAGGCTTGACCCACCCATCAGTTTTCATATTTAAATGAATTTCAAAGTTTTATCAATAAGCGTCAAGCAAAGCTACTAGAATGCTCAAACAACAGTATTTCTTTCATACAGATAATCGAAATATGTGTGGAAAAAATCAATTGTGAAAGGTTTTACCTTAAAAGTTGTGTTTTTTAGAAATATTTTGTAAGCTTTATTCAGATAAAATATATCATAGGAATTTAAGTAAGTAGGTTTTAAGTAATGCAGCAGTATCGAGCTTTCATTCCAGGTATAAAGATTGTACAGTAAGTTAAGCTTAACATAACAATGTGCTATTTTTTAGAAAATGGGTATGTGGGGAGGCTTGACCCAATGTGAGGGTGAGTTGACCAGATGCTCAAGTCTCCCTTAATTAAGTGATTTTTGAAATCTTCTTATTATACACTGTGCAAAATGAAAGGTTAATGGTTATATATTTAAAAAAATGTACATTTATCCTGTAAAGCTACAGTAAAATGGAGTGATGGAAAAGAAAATGTTTAAAATTGATGAATGAAAGATGTAAAAAATCGCTATAGTATCCACTGCAAGAAAAATTTTAATGAAATATAAATGGGAAAGTTGATAGGACCTTTTTTTCCATTTAAATATTACTTACAATAGATAAATAGAACTTTTAGCGGCAGTGGTGTGGTTATTAAACCACTTAATTTTAATTCCAAAACGCCACAATGGCACCAGAATTTTGGTAAATTCTTTTCCATTTAATATGGATGTGAAATATGGCCTTTTTACTGTTTCCAAATTAATTTGTTCGTAAATTCCGAGGCCATTCCTTTATTTCAACATTTTAGTACTGAAAGTACTTTGCCACTGAAAGCGTTAAAAGATGTTCATGATAAGTTAAGTGCTCATGCGACTTCAAAAGAACGTAGCATCGATCAAAAAAGTTTAGGAATGTCTGTAGACAAATCTCACCAGGATGAATAGAGTGAGATCAAGCCAAAGTATGTGAAAACGAGTGTCACAAAAAGTAGGACAAGGAGACAAAAAAGGGGGACAGTGGCTCCTAAATCCGGTCATAATAAAACATGAAACCCTATGAAAACGGAACCTCCCTCTAACGGAATACTGTTTTAAATGTCAAAATTTCATTTTCCCTGCTGTACAATTATACTTGCTCAGACAAAATCATGTTTAAAACAAAATTTTTCTCTTCTGACTTGAAATCGCGTCTAAACAGGTTTGTTTAAGCATCATATTTTCAAAAATATATTTTTTTATAATAATTAAAGCATGTAGCATAAAGTTATTTTGCTTTTTTTAAACTGATTTTATTGCTCTTCACAAATATTTCAATATAAAACAAAGTGGGTCAAACCTCCCATATAGTGGGTCAATCCTCCCATATATGGGGAGCCTTGACCCATTATTTTCTCATGATTAAAATCAATGATTTTTCAAATTTCTTGTATATTACACTTATGTAGCAATTTTAATTTGATAGCTGATTGTATAACGAATAAAATGATATATATAACTTAATTCTAGGTTCGATATTTTAAAAATAAAAAATAATTTTGTAAAAAGTGGGTCAACACTCCCTAGCCTCCCCTACTCGAAATATTGCTAGGTTACGTGACATTTTTATTGGTATTATTAGCAAACTGCTATTAGCAATTTTTGATGCCCTCCTGTTTATTCTATGGTATATTCGAATATTTTTAGATTCAATCATATCACAATTTACAAAAAATAATTTTTTGTGGCACTTTTCTCTTTAGTATAACTCAATATAAATAAGTGCACGCCAAAAATTATTTTTCAAAATGTCCACTGGGACAGATATGTCCTGACTCATAATTCTAGTTATTTATAACAATCCCATAACCTTAATTTCAAATTTAAATTGATGGAGAAAGCCCAATTTTCCTTATTAACTGGAGATGTCTTAAATGGAGTTACATTAACGAAATTCTACTGAAAATATGTAAAAAGTATATGAATTGTAGCAAGTTGATTATTGAAAATCTCTATCTCATAGCCACTCTATAATATTAATAAAACAAGTTAGAAATTGCACGTTAAACGTGTCAAATGAGGTGCGTTCGTACTATAACTAGTTTTATAAATATTTTTTTTACCGCATATTATGCTCAATGTATATTTTAGTGCACTTCATAAGAACATGTCAGTTTCATTCTGTTCCAAAGGATGTAAGATCATTAAAATGCACTTGAAATAATTTTGTCCCATTGGCCATGATGTATCGGGAAAATTTTGACTGTCCCTGTAATTAGACTATACATCCGATTTTCATAAAATTTGAAATAACTCGACAAAATGTTCAATAATTATATATATTTACATATAATCAATTATATGTCAATTATATATTAAATATTTCAGACCATTCAATTGCGTACACTGCAAATAGAAGCGTCTTAAATTTAGACACATATGTGACTGAAAAAGAATTTTAGACACTTAAGTGTCTTAATCTGAAAATTCAGACATTATAGATGTCTTAATTTAAGATACATAAGTGTCTTACTAAGACCACGGTGCAAATGAACTGAGAATAATGTCTAAAATATCCGCAAACGTCTTATTTTAAGACACTTCATTGCTTTAAACGTGTCTTAATTTAAGACGTTTTGATTCTTCCGAAGCAATAACCACCAGGGGGCACTCACACTCCCAGTTGCTCATGCGCTTTAGATGTCTTCCTCCGAAGTGGTATACGTTGTAATTCAAACGAAGTTTGTTTTTATGTACGCGTGTATTTTAATTCGTTTTTTGAAAAATATGAAGTACTGTGATTTACTGTGTTCGTATTAACTTGGATTATTCATTTATTGAATACATACATCTGACGTGTGTGCTCGACATCAAATGTCTCTTAGAAGCTGTCGTCGATATAAGGGCGGGATAGACACAGAACAGAAGTAGACGACGGTTGAAGATTACACCCGGAAATTCTACAAAGCGTGTGCAATGGGCTTAGTGTTAACTCGTATTAATTTATATCAATAATATTGTGTTATTCATCTTCGTCCTGTCGAAGCTGGCAAAAAAAAAAAGAAACTTTTGTCTGGCAGGTCCTGTTTTGAGGATGAAACATCTCATTCTTTAAATATGGCTAGTCGGATGTATTATGGGATTACCTTTTAAACTGGTGCAAGTCTTTCTCCCTCACTGTGGTTGTGGTAGTTTTTAAAATTTCAAATCGAGGAACTTTTCTTACCTCTTGCAAACAGCGATTTAAGTAAGTGTTACAATTTTTTATAGTACTAAAATTAGTGTCTTTTATGATTTTATTTATTGTACTAAACAAAATCTTACATGAAATTTAATTAGTTTTGAATCTTTTTGCAAAAAAAAAAATAATAATAATTCTAGAAGTATATATTTTTTAATTTATGACGTTGTCTTTTATTACAACTTTATGTATTATTTATTCTCATCTTTTCTCTCAAATTTAAAGTAATAACATCACTAAAAAACAGACATATTTAAAAGTTAAGTTCATTCCCTTGTTTTGTTTTGTTTTCAATATGGCAGTTCTTAGTTTCAATGACTAATGCTTATCTCATACTAAACGACCACAAGGAAATAGAAAAAAAAAAAAAAAACTTTGAAAGATCTCCTAAAGCTGTCTTACTTCCTAGCTAGGGATTACAATCCCGGGATCCCGCTTCAATTTTAATCCCGATTTTCGGGATTGCCTTTTTTTTTTTTTTTTTTTCAATTGAACAATATTTAGCTGAAACTAAAAAATATATTTATAGACTTTCGCTTTTGGAAAAAAAAATCAATTGATTTTTATGAAATTTATATATAATTGTAAAAGAATATTTATCTCAAATATTTCTTAGATATATTTCTAAAGCTATTAAATCTTTTACCGAGTAGATTAAATGTGCAAAGCTTTTGACTTGGAAACATAGATGTAACCCATAGATGATCAGAGAGGTAACATAGTCAGGAAAAAGGAAATCATTTGTTTATTTTGATTTTGCTGCGTGTAGAAAATATATTTCACTTCGAAGGTCATTTTCCAATTAGACTTTACTGATAAGCATCGCAAGTGTGTATCATAGTGATTATGTGGTAACTTCTTTTTTTGCGGCTTTATTTTGCTTTAAAGATATCTAATGAAAAGTGTTTAATAGGAATGATAACAATAAGCCAATGTGGCAATATAAATTTTTAAAAAATCTAATTTTTAAATGATAAGGATTTTCATTTTTTTTCGGGGAGGGGGGGGGGGATTTTGAATGAAATTTTCGTAAAGCTGATACCTTAAATCTTGCACTGATTATAATTAAAGTTTTGAACTTTTAGAGTAGGACCAGATTAAAAACACAAAATATAAATAAACAAAATACCGAAGTAATTTTTTTCTCAATATTAACCCTTTGCACTCGAGGGCTCCGGAGCGGAGCCATTTAAAATTTGTCTTCAAACTCGAGGTCTCCGCTACGGAGACAATGCAAATAATTTTGTGATACCATGTAATCTTGGCTTTTCTAGACAGGTATCACAAAATTATTTGCATCGTCTCCGTAGAGGAGCCCTCGAGTTTGAAGACAAATTTTAAATGGCTCCGCTCCGGAGCCCTCGAGTGCAAAGGGATAAAGTAGAATATTTATTTATTTATTCATAGTTGTGATTATCATCTGATATATATGTAAAATTGCCTATGTGGCAATATAAATTTTTAAAAAATCTATTTTTAAATTATATGAAGTAGAGTAGGACAGGATTATAAGAAATATATATATTTATCCATGTACTTTAAAAGCCATCAATAGCCCTTGACGTTTAATTTGTCCAATAATCGGAGATGTCTGCTTTTGTGAGGTAAAAATATGCAAATATGTATGCCATGCGGATTAAAAAAGTATTCGCTAAATAGATGCTTCAGCTATTCGGGAATGTCCATTAACCTCCACAACGGATACTCCCGAGTACCGGACATCTCAATTTAGATAACAATAATGCAGGGTTGCATTTTTTTCAAAAGAACTTCTTAATTAAAGAATGGGCATACTGGGCCGTGCCCCGCCCGCCCCCCTACGATTTTAGTGCCCACAAATTTGATGTGCAATATTTGTAAAGCTTATGTTTTAAATCTGTTTCGAAATTGTACTGATTATAATCAATATTTTGAACTTTTAAAGTAAAATAAGATTAAAAATAAAACAAATTTAAAAAATCTAATATTTAGATAAATATTTTTTGTTTTAATCTTGTTCTACTCCTGAGTTCAAAATATTGATTATAATCAGTAAAATGTCGTAAAAGATTTAAATTATCAGCTTAACAAAAATTGCATACCAAAATTGAGAGCACCAAAAAAATCAGGCTGTAGGGGGGGGGGGGAGGGGGCAGGACCCCAGCCAAATATTTTTCCAGGATTCAACGTGGTCAAACATGGCTACGTATGATGCTTGAAAAAAAATGGATGCTATTAAGACGTTTGAAGTGTCTGAAATTCAGACACAAAAAATGTCTGAAAAAATTCAGACATTTTAAAATGTCTGAAAATTGAACACACCGTTTCAGACACTTAAGTGTCTGAATTTCAGACATTTTAATTTAGAGTGTAGTTTTTGCTCTGTTATATGCGGACGGGACGGACGAACAGACAGACAGACGGATCGAGCGATGACTATAGGCGCGACGTACTTATATAATTATGAACGCACCTAATTACTGAGTGCACTAATTGATAAAAAGAGGTAAAATAGAATCAATTCAGAAAATATAAACAACTCTACTTTCGGTCGAAATTTCGTCAATAAACTGAAGGACATAATTTCCAAAAGGAACAGATATTTTCCTTATTTGTATAAATTCGATAGATACCATTAAATGTGTTAATCGAAATAGGATCTTCTATTGTATTCGACAAATGAGGTAATAAAACTCTATTCAGAGGTAGTTATACAGATAATGTACTTGAACTACTCAAAACTTGGTATAAAAGCAATTAAACAGTTAATTTGGAGTTTAGTTCAAAGTAATTTTATTTTATTTTATTCAGTTTGAAATGTGTTTTTCTAAATTTAAGAAAAGTTCTTTTCAAACAAAACTAAAAGAACTTTCAAGAACATTAAAGAACTTCTTTTAAAGAAAATGTATTAAAGAGCGATAAAAAAAAAGTGATGAAAATAATTTTAAAGCTTTCCTATATTCTCATGTACATATTTTAACAAATTCTATTTTTTCTTTCTTACTAAACAAAAATAACTGTTTGATTCATTTGCTGCTTATTATAATTTATATCATTCTAAAGGTAGAAAATAACGCAGGGAGTGTTTTCGAAAAATAAAGATACACCTGAAACAGCAGGAAAGAAAAAATTTCTATGAGCGCATTGGCAACACATATTCTAACCTTGAACATTTGATCGTTCCCTCCTAGTTATTCATTATTTGTACGGTGGATCTGTTTCGTTCAGCACGTGTTTATAATGGCTACGTCAATTCAAAATCCCGCCAAATGTGAAGTAAATTCCGTCATACGTTTTCTTCATACAAAAGGTGAGCCTCCAGCGGATATTCACAAAGAAATTCTTTCAGTCTAAGGGAATATTACGAAACGACAAAATGTAACGAAATGATGTAGGGTAGACCGGGGCTAGTTGGCCCAGTTTCGAAATTTTTTAAACTTTCCGTTAGATGGCATTGTCAGTCCAGCCAAGTATGCGTTGCTTCGCTTTTTTCCTCCAACATCAGCACCATTGAAGTCGGAGTGTCCATTAAAGAATCAGCGAGAATTTTCAAAATTTTGCTAAGGTGAATAAATTTCCTCTCTTATAAACAATCGTTTTTTATTTGTTTGTAGATTACATTTTTGATTTTGATATATAGTATTCAGAAAAATAATTATTCGTAGTTATTGTAGGGCATATTTGTTTATTGAAATGCTTTCAGAATATTTCTTTACAGTCATGAAAAATAAAAATGGCACTATGGGGTTAGTTGGCCCATTTGGCACGTGACAGGTTATTTTATGTTTATCTTCATTGTAATGATGAAAATAATATCGAGTTAAGCAATTAATTCTATTTATATCTTTAAATTGATTTTTTTTTTTTTTTTTTTTTTTACTTTAGTCTTTTTTTCTCGAATTAATAATTTTACATTTTATAATTTTATGGCTTTATTAAGGAACGTTGTATGGTAGATTTTCTTTAGGCTATATTGTGTTTTCGTTCACACGAAATAAAAATTAAGATATGATAAAATTTTGAAAGTTTCTTAAACTTCTACACTATCAGAACATTAAAAAGTAACGTGGGCTAACTTACCCCGCAATCGGGTCAGGTTGACTCAAGCGACTTGGTGTTAGTTTGAGCTTCTAAATTAATACTTATAGCTAATATTTTCAAGTTTTACTGTTGTGACTTCTTCCTGAAAATACACTGATAGTGGTAATGTAATAAATTTTGAATTGTAATTTTTTTTTTAATTATTAGAAGAAAAAGCGGGCCAACTAGCCCCGGTCTACCCTGGTGCTTTCTCTGGGGGTAGGACCAATGTTCATGAAGAACTTACAACAGATAGGCAATCTGTAATATCTGATGCCCTTCTTACAGCTGGAACCTTGTAGCTAGTGACTACCACTTACTCTTTTACCTGAAGAAACATTCTGCACGGCAAAACTTCCACGACGATGATGAGATCAAAATCGAAGTTGGGTTTCGACAACATTCAGTAAACTTTTAAGACTGTGGGATACAAAAGCCACACTTAACAAATGCATGGACAATGAACGACAACTATGTCGAAAAATAAAGTATATACCATCTAAAAACTTTGCATATATTTCTGTGTTTTTGTTCATTATTTACAAGACATATACCAGCAAGTAATTTGTAATGTGTATTTCATCAATTAAAAGTTTTTTGAAAGAGTATGAGTAATTGATCTTTAATTTTCGAAACACCTCGCATATTCAATCATATTCACACTTAGTTTGAATTTGGCTAAAGAAGTCCTATTTTCATGTCTATTCTTATGTTTGGCGATTTATCATGTTCGAATACATTTTTTTTTACATAAGAAAAATTAAGAAAATTATCCAAAATAATAAAGATAGTTTAGTAACTTTTTAATAGTATTTATGTTCTCAATATTTATTTAAACAATGTTTAGTTTAGATTAATAAATATCGTTTGTTATATTTATATAATAACAAGAAGTAAAAATCATACGTGCAGCATAAATTATGAAATACTTTCCAACAAATTCATAATATTGTTTCAAATTTAGAAAACGCATAACGCATTGGAAAACACAATTTCTTCAATTACCATCAATAGTCATAAAAATATCCTAATGTCTTTTGTGAAGCGTTGTACATTATCAATATATTTCTATTTATAATACATAGTATGCTAAAATTTAGCTCAATTGAAAGCATAGCATATTTGAAAATTCTCGTTCAGTATTTCCTGTCAATAAACGGAAATATACTTTAGAATTTTTTTTGTGCAGCCCTATGTATGAAATACACAATTAATACACACCAACTAATATGCAAAACTATAGTTAAATTTTAAAACGCGTACCCCATCTGAAAACGCACTTCCAGCAATTACTGTTCATATGCAGTACTGTAGCTAAATTATTGGTGTGTAAATGAACGGCAAATTATATGCACACCACTTTCAACAGAAAGCACGTCTCAGTGATACATATAAATTTCAATATGGTTTAAATAGTGTAATTTAATTTAAAACACATCGCAAACGATTTTCCCCACAGATCGTAATGTAGCGGAATTATTTTGAGTGTCCCGTTAAATGAACCGTAAATGCTACCAACTTTATTCTAAAAAACAAACATGCCATAGTGAATCCCAAAAACATATACACTGTGTCCACGTATAACCTGACCGACCTTTATTTTCGCAACCGTTGGTCCTAGATGCGTACTTCCAATTACAAAAATGGTTTAAATAAGGTAAAGAATTATTTTTAAAGCGATTTGAGTCAAGGAAAACATTTCTTTAAAAAATACGAAATTTAAATTTTTATACGGTCCCCTGGTCCTATAAGTTATATTTAGTAAAATTTTCCCTTTACACTGACAAGTAAGACAAAAAAAGTCCCGTTCATATAACGCTAAAATCGACCGTGTTATGAAACTTTAAAAATGCATGACTTGTACCGCTTTACTGACTTGAACACAGATGAGTTCCGCCATGCTTTGAGGGGTCATATACCAAATGGTTAAACTATTCGAAGAACTTATTTCACGTGTATCTGCGCTTTGAAAAAAATCGTACAAGCATTACTTTTGAGTTAACTTTTATTAAGTTTCGAATTGACTAAAACAATTGTATTTTAACATATGTTTTATTTTGTAAGGATAGCCTGTTTCTTTTCATGATTTCTTTTAACAAAAATTATGTTATTTTTACAAGTTTTTATTTAACTTCAAGGATCGTATGTATGTTTTTCTAGTTCAAAATTACATACTGACATAAATTCGATGACAATCTAATATTATGAATTTCTATAGTTACCATTTATACTTATTTTATAGGCTAAAACAAAAAAATTCGGATAGATTACCACCAAGAAGTTTAAGAAAAAGTTTTAGATTAGATAACACAAGACTCCGATGGTTGTGTTTTTTAACTTTTATGTATTTTTTAGCACTGAATCCGAAAATTTCCTTAATTTTTAACCATCATGTCAGGAATTTTCGCAAATCATAAATTGTCAAAGTTAAAGAATAATAAAAATCGGATACTATAAAATAAAGGAGATAACTGTAATTTTTAAATTTTAATAATTGATTTTTTATGCACTTTTTAGCACTGAATCTGAAAATGACCTTCATTTTTAACCACCACGTTAGAAATTTTTTGCAAATCGCAAATGTCAGAGTTAAAATATCGCGAAAATCTGATACTATAAAACAAATATAAAACTTTTTTAATTTAATTTTATTTTATTTAAAGCAATAATGTATTCAATTTTTTGGCTTATACTGGGATTCTTACAGCTAAACAGCTGAGAGGTCCGATGAGGTGGGGGAGGAGGTTCAATTTTAACTTTGAATTGATTAACTTTGAAATTTACAATTTACAAAAAATCCTGATGTGATGGTGAAAAATGAAGGTCATTTACGAATTCAGCGGTAAAAAAAAAAATAAATAAATAAATAAATTATCAAAAGTTAAAAACACAACAATGACATCTATTTTATAGTATCAAATTTTCGCTATTTTTTCTTTTTTTAACTTTAAAATTTACGATTTGCAAAAAATCTTTACGCGATGGTAAAAAATTAAGATAAATTTCTGATTCAGCGGTACAGAATACATAAAAGTCAATTATCAAAAGCTAAAACTGTTAATTTTCATAATTTTATTTAACAAAAATTCTGTTTTTTTTTCTTCTTATAAGTTTATTACAAATTGTATATTTTGCTTTAATATGTCAGAATGATTAAAGATTTTAAATTTATATTGCAATGTTAATTTTACTTTCAACCATTTTTTAATATATCTGACGAAATTATATTTCTACTAAATTTGTGAATGACCCCTAATTTGCAGCAAAAAATATGCTCCAACTTTAAACAGTTATTACTCGGTCAATTTTAATCGTAGAATAACGGGACTTTTTTTGTCTTATACTTGTCAGTGAAACAGGAAAATTTTACTAAACATACCTTATAGGACGGGGGACCGTATAAAAATTTAAATTTTTTAATATATGTTTTTCTTGACCCAAATCACTTTAAAAATAATTCTTTACCTTATTTAAACCATTTTTGTAATTGGAAGTATGCATCTAGGAACAATGGTTGCGAAAATAAAGGTCGGTCAGGTTATATGTTGACACACTGTATATATTTCATGTCTATCTGACAATATTTACGCGAATTAGAGCATGTACAGATGGCAGACAGACAGATAAATCGAATGCATAAACTCTTTCCAACTATGTTGGAATGCGTTAATAAAGATAAGTGTGAAGATGAACATATGTGTTTGCCTGTCCACGATAGTGGTTAGGGATAGTGGTGTCGCATGTAGAAATGCGCAAATTTGATTCTATATTAGTGTCACCAGATTTCCCCCGTAAATCTGGTGACTCCAAATGATCTGGACACCACTAATTTCTTACAGTTTATTCCGTCATCTTCAACCGCAGATAATTCTGACATTAGATAAGACGAAGAAAATAACTTTAAAATACTGGTGTTCAGAGCATTTGGAGGCCCGATTTACGCAGGACACCTGGCAACGCCATTCTGTACAGACAAAGACCCCTTACTCACTCAATGCAGCAGAGTCTCAGATTTTGGATTTTTGGACAATTTTTTCTTATATTAGATGTAATATTAAAAAAATATATTTTGTTATATCAGATGCTATAATCATTAAGGTTAGCTGGGTGAAAAAGTTCCACCAGATTCGTCCTGGATAGCTCAGATGGCAGAGCACTGACGGCTTCAGCCAGGAGATCCCTGGTTCGAATCCTCGTTCGGACATTTTTCGCCCAGTTGGAAATTTACATCTAATATGATTTATTTAACAATTAGAATAAATGTGTTAAAATTAATCTAGTGTAATTACGCATCCAGCGATTTCTGGAGTTCCATTACCTGTGATTTATTCTGTTGAGCTGAACCAGGTTTTAGACCAGATGCTATAATCATTAAGGTTAGCTGGGTGAAAAAGTTCCACCAATTTCGTCCGGGATAGCTCAGATGGCAGAGCACTGGCGGCTTCAGCCAGGAGATCCCGGGTTCGAATCCTGATCCGGACATTTTTCGCCCAGTTGGAAATTTACATCTAATATGATTTATTTAACAATTAGAATAATTGTGTTAAAATTAATCTAGTGTAATTTTTTTAATAATTTGCATGCGATTTTTCATGTTGCGCGGTGATTCTTTTACTTTCGTAAAATGCATCCAGTTTTAATCTTTTAGCATAATTTAGTACATCCTGTTCTATTTTCAAAAAAGTGTATTTGGAATCTGTACAACGGCGATTTTTTTATTTTTTTCACTAATATTTTATTTTTAAAAAACCCCGTTTCACCGAAAATAAGGACTTTGCTTTTTATTGACTAATTTCTATTTGTAATCTTATTCTAACAGATTTGTTTACGAAATTTTTAAAGAATTTTTACAATATCCATCAACTGTTTTGGAAATGTAAAAGCATTAACAATCGCATTAAAATGAAGTAACAAAAAATTCGTAAATTTTGGATTCGCATAATTTTAAGCTTCTTGAAATCTGTTTCTGTTTAACCCTTTAATAGTTTTTTTTTCGCAATAAATTTAAAATAGCGACAAGACACCACTTTTTTTGTACTAAAATATTCCAAATGTAAATAAGTGCGAGTAGTAAGTCAAAATTACGTCTACTACTAACCATATTACATTATTAAAATATTTATTTGCTTTATTATATTATATACATATTATATAATATAATTTATTTGCAATATTTCACTTACATGAACCAATGAACGAATGCAGATAACTATGAAATTCCTACGCGATGCTCTTGCTAAATTTCAATTATCAGTGATCAATCGATTTATCATGATGTATAACTCGAGAAATGTCTGCCAATTAATAAAAGGAAAATTATCGTTAAAATTATGTGGTATCGAAAAACTTTTATTAACGTAGCAAACAAACTCTTTTTCCACCAGCTGTGTTCGGGTAAAACTGTTAAGGAGTTAAAAATGCATAGGTTACAATTAATATATTTTTCAAAAATTCATTTCGAAATTATATTATTTGAAATTAATTTTGATAATAAATTTGATAATATGAATTTTTTTAACGGAAATCAATTTCTAGAAATTTCAAATATGCGAATTCAATATTACACATCATCCCGCAAAGTAGGTTCAGAAATATGCAGAAAAACTACCCTCAATGCAATCTCTTTTGCAAGGATTAGAACTGATTTAGCATTAGAAGTTCCAAACATCAAACTTATATAATTATTAAAGTATTTCCAAATGACTCCCCGTTATGCACGCTAGGTTAGAATTTACGCTAAAAAAGCTAAATGTGATATCAAAAATATTAGGTGTTCGAGTTGCGAGTTTCAGAGTTTCGTACAATTTTAGTATGAAGACAACGTCCTAAGTTGATTTTTTAACAGAATTTATAAAATTATGTAATTTAAATAGCTATTTCCGTTTTATCAATATGAAGATTAAAATCTCTCTCTGTCTCTGTTTTTTATTAACACTTTCCAACATAGTTGAAAAATGTTTATGAATTCGGTCAGTCTGTCTGCCCTCTTGAGTACTGTAAATCACGTAAATATAGTCATATTGTCATAAAATTGATATACGTTATAGGGGTTTTATATGGCATGTTGGGTATTGAAAATGGAGTGTGTTGGATTTAATCTTTATTTACAGGAACACTCAAAATCCCGTTACATTATACGATTCATAGGGTAAAATCTTCTCTTGTGTATTTTAATCACAGGAATCATTGCTATTTTAAACATAGGAATTTTAAACTGTGCTAAACCCAGGTTCTCGGTGGCTTTTCATCAGCATTAGTGATTTGGCGAATAAAAAATCAAAAACAGTAGCCAAACGAAAAGAAATGTTAGCCAAATAGATTCGGCGTGAAGCACTGAAAAATCTATCTTTAACACCTTATTGTATCCCCTTTTTCGAGTATGTTCTAAAATAACCTAATTTTTTGTAATTACTTATAAAATAGAAATTCGGCTATCCGCTACAGAAACTATTAAAACTAAGTACATTCTAAATGTCTCTTAAATATGCAAATGTTTCAGACATTATTTTAGCACTCTAAATAAAAATTTGAAACAGCTATCTTTGATTTACCGTTGTGAAAATATACACTAAACATTGCTGTGAGATTTCGACTCTAACAAGGAGAGGGCCAACCTTGTTAATCACAGATTTTGATTATTTTAATATATGTTGTAGGGTAGAGACCCCTTAGTGTCAGGTTCAACGGATTTTATCCAACGCTCCTTATTTCTTGAGAAACCGAGGGGGGGATCTAATAATCGTACACAACTTAAATACCTACATTGCAACCATAATGATAGGTTGGTCGTAGCTCAGTTGGTACGGCGTTCGCTGGCTGATCCGTGGGCCCAGGTTCGGTACCAGAACGCGCTACATTTGTTTTTCTCATTTTTTGTTTTATGAATATACCTGTAATTATAATTTAATAATTTCAATTACAAATTTTAATATCATACATTAATTATAATGTTAACAAACTTACATTTATCATTTTTTTATTTTTAAACTATTATTTCTCATCCTTTAAAGAGGTTTAAAAAGAAATTGGATCTATTATTGAATGATAAAAATTCCAAAATCGTGACAAAATCAGTTGTGGTGCCATCTAGTTTAGATAAAATAAAATAATAGTCAAATAAAATAAAAATAAAAGCAGAAAGAAGATAAAGGTGAAAGCAAAATAATTTGAAAGCGCAAGCATACGTATTACAAATTTAAAAATCTTTAATATGCAAAAAATCGGTTGTAATTTAATTCTGATGCTAATTTTTAATATGCTTGTTACTTTAAAAACAGAATAATAGTATTATCGCATTGACTTCCTTTGTTAAAGCAATGCGTAAATGATGTTTCTTTAAAATCACGAATTGACACAATTGCTCAATATCATTGCATCGATGAAGAATATATGAAATACATTTTAAAAGTGTTTTTTAAAAATTTAACAGTTTTATGATGTTTTATACAACTATTTAGTTAAAAGTAAAAAAATAAATAGGTTAAAATTATAATTGATATACAATTTTATAAATTTTAATTGACAATGAGATTATTAATTATACTTACAAGTACATTTATAAAACAAAAAATGAGAAAAACAAATGCAGCGCATTCAGATATCGAACCCGGGCCCACAGATCAGCCGGAAAACGCCATACCAACTGAGCTACGACCAACCTATCATTGCCTGCAAAGTAAGTATTTAAGTTGTGTACTATTATTAGACCCCCAAGTTTCTCAAGAACTCAGGAGCGTTTGATAAAATCCGTTGAACCTGACACTAAGGGGTCTCTACCCTACAACATATATTAAAATAATCAAAATCTGTGATTAACAAGGTTGGCCCTCTCCTTGTAAGTCTAACCGACAGAAAAAATTGACCGGCCAATGATACTTTACATACAACTAATAAATAATATGGTAAATGTATAATTTCAACACCTCATTCCAGCCAAATTTTCTCTATCTTCACTTGATGCGAGTAATTTTGTTTGTGTTTTTACCGGCGCTGCGTGACGCCGGCTCATAGACAGTAAATAACAGACAATAGAAAAATACCTATCACTTAATCCTTTCTGTGTCTTTGGCTGTTTCTAAACTGAATTGGTATTAGTCAGTATCTCTATAAGTATAGCAATGTAAATGGCACGTTGGGATTAAACTTGTAAAGCGACATCTATCGTTCTGAAACGCCGATAAGAATATCGACTGTATTAGCAGTTGTTGTAAAAAACCTGAGTGTTTTTATTAAAAAAACCCAGCCCGGGCGGGTAGCTGGGTGGGTACCCGGGCAGCTACCCACTACAACTCTTAAGGTTGTAAAAAACGCAGGTTTTTTTTATAAAAATATCAGCCCGGGTGCGTAGCTGGGCGGGTACCCAAGCAGCTACCCACTACAACCCTGATTGGCACACAGACACACACACACACAAACAGCGCAGAAATTGAACACCCGCAATTTGGCGAGTCTCATTGTTCGTTTACTCGCCAAATGAAGCATTTTGTCGCGATTTGGCGCAATGGCGAGTGGCAGCGGGAATCCTCGTTAAACCGTTTAATTGAACTATTTTTTAGCACAATATGTGGTGTACATATATATCTGTAGATTATACATAGAGATGGATGGAAAAAAAATCGGATATTTTTCTCACTATTAATGGTAACTGCAGAAATTAGGATTTCAAATGCATTATGCGTTTTCTAAATTCTTTATTTAGGCATAATATTTCAGCTTTATAAACTGTAAAGTTTTGTTACAATATTCTGAATGTGTTTCAAAGGGTCTCATATTCTATGCTGAACGCATGATTCTTCTTCCTTGATTTCTTTTGGGCGATTGCATTATAAGGAAAACACAACGTAAAATGATTATAAATACTTCTTTCCAGCTATATCTTGCAAATTATCTAAAGACAAATTCAGAAAATGTTTCCTAATTTGCTACAATTCAGTAAATTGAAACGAAGGTGCTTACTCAAAAAGATTTTCAATTGCACTCTAAGAATGGGGAAATAAAATTACTCTAGGACGTGATTATACAGACAATGATCCTGAAAATACTCAGTTTGGTGTTAAAGCACTTACATACCTCTTTTAGAATTTTATTCTAAAACTTTTATTTCCATTTAGTACATTTTCTAATGCGTTTTTCGTAGATGTAAGACACTTTAAACAAACTAAAATAATAGGAAGAAAGAAATACCTAACGAAAAATAATGAATAAAAGAATTTATTATAAATTAAACTATAAAAGTTATATAAAGTTCTATAATTAGTATCTTTATGAAATACTAAAAAGGTCTATTTATTACAAAGACTAATGTCATCATAAGTTTTATTAATAATAAACTGGAAATAATCGTATTTGAAGCTTAAAAACGGTTTATTTCATAATAATTTTAAAAAGGACTTAACGTAAATAACTGTTTCCTAAAAGGCTAATAAAAATATGTACAGTCAATCAGGGTAACTTTGAACCACGGGGTGTAACTTTGCACCACCTCCTATTTTTCAATATTTTTGACTCTAAAAGACTAAATAAACTCCAGAACTGTGCTCTGTTGGCAAGGTTCTAAACTGGGATTTCTACTTTTTATTTTAGAAAATAAATTAGCAACATTATGCGCAATTAATTGCATCATCTAACTATTTTTGTGAAGTACTGTTTTCAAGTTAATTTTGAATGCCGTTTTGAAGTTGTTGTAATCCAATTAAATTTTCATAGTACGTAATAATATACTCATTTATCAGATATATTATTATCTAAATGTTGTAAATGTGTTAATATTTTGTGATTATTTATTTATTAATAGTTAATAAAATGTAAAATAAGAAGGCACTAGCATTTTACCGAATTTTCAGGGTAACTTTGAGCCGGCTCAAAGTTACACTGATGCTTATAATTTACTGATTATAGGTGCTACTGTCGAAAATTTCCCGTATTTGCACGAATATTTTATATAAACGCCGAAAGTGTGCATTAGATATGACATGTAAATATTTTTACAAAAAATTCATTTAGAGGCGTGATTAGGGGCGGAGCTAATCAAATTTGACATTTCATAGGCTCGACATTTTTTATTCTTGTTTGAATAATACTAGTACTTGTATGTATTACTGTAACTATGGATATATTATAGAATTAAAACATTGAAAATTGTTTTTCACTGCATTTTTATGTTTTATATGAACAATAAACAGGTTATTTTAATTTCTAAATGTTCATGGTTCTCTTCTTCCACTTTTCTTATGCCTGATATTGGTTGTAATATCATACATTATACAAATCTTGTGATGTTGGGAAATGTAAATTCGCAGTCTTTACATATCTGAAAACATTTTTTGATGTTTAAAGTTGTCCTGACTACAATACTATTTTTATAATTAATTATTTTATATAAAAATTTATCATATGGTGCAAAGTTACACTAAATGGCTGGGTAACTTTGAACCAGGCTAAAAATCCATTTTTTATTGCTTTTATCCTTATTATTTCTTAATTTTTTATAGTCAAACAAGAATTTAGGATCATTTCTTCTCTTTTGTGCCCCTAGTTGCGACAATATTCTTTAAATAAGAGTGTGGCATATGAAAATAGAGAAAATGCGGATCAAAGTTACCCTGATTAACTGTACCCATTCGTTGCCTAGCGCTCTACATTTCGTACGTTACAAAGGCATAAAAAATAAGCTTGAACATATAATTTAACAATTTAAAAAAATACATATTTCAAAGACGTCTACAAGCTAAGAATATGACTTATTTATTTGGATCTTTGATGGAAAAAATACAAATAAACTTACTTTTTCAGAGATGAAAGCGCTCCGACCCAAATGACCGATTACTACCACTAAATTTTTATAGTATTCTTTGCTTTATTAAATCTTAGGAATTCTGTCATTAAAAAATTCGAGAAAAACTATTAAAATTTAGTGGTAGTAATCGGTCATTTGGGTCGAAACGCTCTCATCTCTGCTTTTCACATTTCACCATCTTGTAAAATGAAAAGTCTATAAACACCGAAAAAAGACTTCATTTAATCAAATAAATTTTCATCTTATGCTGTCATCTCTCGGTAACAGATAAAGACGTCTTAATATAATTATTTCATGCAATTTTCATGTTATAAAGAAGAAGAGAATTACACAAATTTATTAAAATTCGAAGCGTCCAAAAAATGGGACGCTAGGAATAAGTGGGTTAAATTTGCCTAAATTCTTATCACAGAAATAAATATTTTTAATTCAAAATGATTCTCTGTAGTGCCACTAGAATAAGACAAACACGTTCTTTAACCTTGGTTATACAAGTCATGATCCTTAGTTATTCTAAGCCATTTTTAAAAGCAATAAGATTTATAGTGTAGCCCCATTTGGAGTTTCAATAGAAGTCCCTTATGTATTAAAGAGTTAATTATCACGTTGCTAACTAAGCGTAAACCAACAGAGTGAAAAATGTCCAAGCCGGGAATTTAACCCGGGCCCCTGGAACAGCGCTGCAGTGCTCTACCACTAAGCCACGAGGACGATGCCCAGCTTAGCATCTCTCACTCACATAAGTCGGTAAGACTGCTACCGCAGATATTAGATGGAAAGTGCAATTTTAAATCTTGTCATAAACACACCCTGAGTAATGATTATTTGAGACTAAATTATCATTAAAGCGTGCAAGGAGTAGACTATTATAGTGACTCCTTTAGTATTAATAGTAGACTATTACAATGAGAGATTATCTGATACTTATTAGGTGCGTGCGTAATTATATAAATACGTAGCACCTATAGTGGTCATTCAGTCCGTCCGTCCGCATATAACAGACCAAAAACTACGCAACCGAATGGCCTGAAATTCTAAATATACAGGGTGTCCCAAAACGACCGTATAAACTCTGCACAGCTAGATTCCTCGTTGGGAGTACATAAAAACTGCCCAAAGAAGCGTTCCTGTACGATCCATAGTTTACGAGAAAAATACGAAAAACAAAGTATGACGTCACTACCGGTGCAAGAAAAAACACTTTATTGGACATATCAACAACAGTATTTGCATATCTTTCCAGACGATAATGTTTAAACACACAATTGTGCACAATTTAAAGTAGATGTTCAAAGTGTCCGCCGTGCATGTCGAGGCAGGCTTGTGCATGTCGAGGCAGGCTTGAGCATGCCGTGGAATTGCTGTCATCACATGTTGCAGCATCGCGGATCCACCGAAGTACAAGCAGCATGCAGACGATCAACTATGTCCATTGGTGTTGTCACTAAGTCTCGATACACCAGTTCCTTGAGATGCCCCATAGGAAAAAATCCAACGGTGTAAGATCTGGCGAACGTGGCGGCCATAGAGCCGGACCCCCACGTCCGATCCAGCGGCCGGGGTATTCCATATCCAGACAACTACGTACAGGAGCACAGAAATGAGCCGGAGCCCCATCATGCTAGAACCAAAGTCCCTGTATTATCGCTAATGGTATGCCATCGAGGATCTCGGTTAAGACCTCATTGAGAAACACCAAGTACGACTGTCCCGGGAGTCGTTCAGGCAACAGATATGGTCCAAGCAGGCGATCCCCGAGTATGCCGGCCCAGACGTTAAGAGAACAACGTTCCTGATGTTTCTGCGGCCGGATTTCATGCGGATTGACCTGGGACCACATATGGCTGTTGTGATGGTTGAATACCCCATCACGAGTGATTCATAAGTCCACAGGATACGTGCAATGAAACCAATATCAGTGTTCTCTTGCTGCAACAGCCATTCACAGAAGCCCACGCGTTTCTGAAAGTCATCTGGTTTCAGACCTTGCACGGTTGTGTACCGAAATGGGTGTAGCATCTAAGACCATAAAAGCCTGTGCATAGTACTTTTACTCGAAGTCATCTCACGGGCTAATGCGCGTGTGCTTACCTCGGGCGTCTCTTCTACCCGCTGCAGTATTGCATCCGCCTGTGCTACCGTCAGGCCGCTCCGCGGTCTTCCAGTATCGTGAAGATTGGCTGTTGGCAAGACGCTTCCCGTATTTCGCAGTCTGTCGTCCAGCCTACAGATGGCGTTGGTATCGGGAGGGCGGCGGGACGGATGTCGACGGGCATACTCCCTAGCAGTTCGTAAGGCATTTCCATTACATCGGCCGTAAATCAGGTACATGTCGCAGTAGCCACGAACGGAATACATGATAACCATGCGAAGAATATCGGTAGCTGCAAGATGCAGTCCTTTAAATACGAGTTCAACGGCGACTTAACGTCCGTCCATGGTGCGCGCGCATGCATGACGCGATATGCGCGGCGAACGTTTTAAACATTATCGTCTGGAAAGATATGCAAATACTGTTGTTGATATGTCCAAAAAAGTGTTTTTTTCTTGCACCGGCAGTGACGTCATACTTTGTTTTTTGTATTTTTCTCGTAAACTATGGATCGTACAGGAACGCTTTTTTGGGCAGTTTTTCTGTACTCCCAACGAGGAATCTAGCTGTGCAGAGTTTATGCGGTCGTTTTGGGACACCCTGTATAATTGTTGCAAAATTTTGTCGAGCCATATCAAATTTTATGAAAATCGGATGTATAGTTTAATTACAGGGACAGTCAAAACTTTTTCGTTGCATTACGGGCAATGGGAAATAATTATTTCAAGATCATTTTTATGATGTTACAGCCTTTCAAACAGAATGAAATTGATAGGAACTTATGAAGTGCACTAAAATATGCATTCAGTACAATATGCGGTGCAAAAAATACTTATAAGATTAATTATAGTACGAGCGCACCTCATTTGCCGTGCAATTTCAACTTGTTTTTATTACCGCAACTCTACCGGCTTCGGGGCCATACGTAGACAGCTTGATTTTACCTGAGATACCCGCCAGACGCTTTATCAGATATTTTTAGTTTTTAATTAAATAATACTTTAGTATTGTTTCCGGTGTAAATTTTAATAATTTTTGAATACAGAAAATTAAATTCTCTAAAAATACCACAAAAACAAAGAAATAAAACGAATTTTTCAAGTAACAATAAAATATAAAATCAACCCTTTTTTGTGGATTTTGAATTGATTATTATTTTTCTCTTTTACTTTTTTGTGTGCTTCAGATATAATCGAGAAACAGCATAATGAACAACATAAAAAAGAAATGACGGCTCGAAAAATATAGAACCTGGACTTCAAAAGCGTTGCAAGACTACGCTTCGAAGATTAAATTTCTCGTATATTATTAAAACTTTCGTTGTTGTTTTTTCTTAGAATTCACAAACATATTTTATTTCTATAAAGCATAAGTAAATAAATGCAATATATGTATATATATTGGTCTATATTAATTACAGACCTCGTAAGTCATGATAAAATTTTTGTGAATTTTAGTCCTTTTAAATCTTTTTAGTCCCCTTAATGTATAATCCCCGATCCTGCATTATTAAAACTAATTTCTTGTCATGGTTTACTATTTTCCTTTTGGGGCACTTTACAGGATATCAGAGATGTGGAATTTGCAACACATTTAAAAATTGAACCTTATTTTTCTAGTTTTTTTCCCTATTATTTAGATTACTTTTTGCCTATTTCAATTGAACATTGTATGACACGCCTCTAGCGATGTGCTCGAGAGTTCCTAATAACAGGAAGGATAATTATTATATTGATTTACAAATTTTCATTTTCCTTATACCTCATAAAGTTGTTAATGGGAACATCACTGCATGCACCCGACAGGTATTTTGTAATTAACGCAAAACTAAAACAAATGAAGACATATCACGGCGCTATTCTTTAATATGCTAGTGCATGAATTTAAAACAAAAAAGAGGAAACCATGTGCCAAGCATAGATTATGAAACACTTTCCAACGCATCCAGAATAATGTAACATAACTTCACTGTTTACCAGTTTTAAATATGATTTCTAATTGAATCATTTGGAAACGCATATCACCTTTGAAAAACCGATTTCGGCAATTTCATCTACATTCCGAAAATTATAAGAGCTCATTGAGTAGCCCTGTATATTATATGTAGATTTGTATCTATAAAATACATACATGCAAAAATTTTGTTCCGTTAAGAATTGCATACCACACTTGAAAATTTCCTTTCAGCATTTTCAGTTAATACGGAGAATGTTACTTGAATTCATTTGAGCAGCCCTGTATACGGGGTATAAAAGACACAGCGAGTAACAAGCAAAATATATGTTAAATTTAAACCGGCATACCGAAATTGAAAACGCACTTTCAGCATTTATTGTTCAAACACAGTACTGTAACCGATTTCTTTTGTGTGTCCCTATAAATAAACGATGAATGCTATGAATACCTTATTATATAGTAATCATCTTGTACAGAAATTCAGTGATTTATATCAATTTCAATACAGTTGTAATAGCGTAATATCATTAAAATATACTGCGAATGATTTCCCCCCACTGTTCGTAATGTAACGGAATTCTTTTTAGTGCCTCTGTAAATGAACTATTAATGCCACACACATGAAATTCAATACTGCACATGCCATGGTTAACATCATTAACATATGTCAATTGCATGCAAATCTGAGTATATTTACGCGAGTTAGAGCGTGGACAGACAGACGGGCAGACGGCTAGACAAACCGATATCATAAACACTTTTCAACTATGTTGGAAAGTGTAAAAAAGACGGGGAATGCAATTTTGTGATTTTCGTATTACAGGGGTCGATACAGGTTTTTATTCTTGGGGCCCATTTTGTGAAAAGTAAAAGTTATTTTTGTAAATTGTATTATATTTTTGCGAAAAATAACATTTTGTAACGAAAGGTGAAATCCGTTTACTCAAATTCGAACCAAGCATTTATTAACAAAAACTTCTTTAAATCCTCTAGCTAGAGTTTTTTTTTTTTATTCGTGACCTGGTTTTATTGACAAATTACATATTTTAAAAGTTTTTATGAAAAGGCATTTTACGGAGGGGCCTATTTTATTAAAAGGAGTTTTATGAAAGGGCCTTTTTTATTAAGATTATTGGCTTAGATGTTATATGTTCCCGCGGCCGCCATCTTGGATGTCTTGGCGATTTTTTGTTGGCGTTTACCGATAAGGCAACCCCGACCACTGACGTGTTCTGGCAGCCCTGTGAAGCCTAACATGCGCACATAAATCGCTGCTTGGCGACATTTACTACTTGGCGCAAAAGGGGTTTTCACGCCAAGAAAAAATCCAAAATGGCGGCAGCGGGAATATATAACATCTGTTCCAGATTATTTTTGTGAAGGGGCCCATTTTATTAAATTTATTTTTGTGAAAGGCCTATTTTATTAAATTTATTTTTGTGAAAGGGCCTATTTTATTAAATAGATTTTTGTGAAAGGGCCCCAAATTTTGCCTGGATCGACCCCTGTATTACAAATGCCAGTTTAGCTACTGTTTCACCGTACTCATCTAAAAATTAGGTGCTATTTCTCCCAAGGTGGGATCACTTAGTTCAGTGGTTATCATTATGGTCACATAATTCAGATTGCTTGAGTGAATTAAATTGCTTGAGTGAATGCTGACAGTTTCGAAACCAGTGCAGTCTGGGCGTAGTAACTGTGCAAGGTTTTCAGAGTTTTGCTTGTAGACTGTGTGGCGGCAGTACGGACCATTACCTCATTGAGTTCATGGTTGAAATTCCAGAATTATTTAAAACTCGATTCGCATATTAAAACACAATCGGTCTGCCAACTCATATCTTAGTGGAAATACCTGAAAACCCGATTTTAGCCGTTGACTCGTAGGTTTACCATTGTGTTTTCCTGCACTCAAAGGTATGAAAACATGGAGGACTGGGAGCAGAAAAACGCAATGGTAAACCTACGAGTCAACCACTAAAATTGGGTTTTCAGGTGTTTTCCACCAAGATATGACTTAGCAGATAGATTGTGTTTTAATATGCGAATTGAATTTTAACTGATTCTGTAATTTCAGCCCTGAACTCGATTAGGTGATTGTCTGCGCTACCGCCTCCGTCTATTGTAAAAGAACAATAATTCCGGTAACTTTCCTACCAAAAGTTAACTTTAAGGCATCCCTCCTATAACAATATGTACAACACTGGTCGATGTTTAACAAAATCCCAGAAATCTCGTTTCCGTCAAAGCGGTGAAAACTTGCCTAATCCCACCACCGGACAAATGCTAATGAGTTAGAAATTCCGATTGACGAACGAAACATATAAATACATATAAATGCTACAGGCGACTATTTTTTTATTCTATCTCGCGCCATTTTTTTTTAAACAAAAATTTTTCACATACACTTTGACAACATCTACAAGATTATTTTTTTTCTGGAATTTGTGGTGCCAATAGAATATAAAAATAGTCGCCTATGACAACCCTGTAAATACATGCAGTAAAAAAGTAAGTATTGTGCGTTTGCCTTCAAACCACGTATAGCTTCACGTTTGATGAAAGATAATATTTGTATGATTTAAAACGGCGCTATTGTGTTTACGTTATAACTTTATATGGAGATCTCGTCAGAGTTTGCTACTTTACGTATAAATATATAGCTAGACAAATAAAAAACACTCATGTAAAAATACATAAAAATATATTATATAAATAAAAAACATTATAAACAATTGAAAAATAATAGATAAAACTTCTCAACACTATGAAAATGACACTTGTAATATCTGCAAGTACAGCAAAGGTAAAATACAATACAAAAGGGTGTAGAAACTTTATTTTATATTCAGATCATGGAAATAATTTAAAGAATACAAATAACGAAAACAGAGAATGTTTTCTAATTTTTTTAGACAAATAAAAGCTACTAAACTCAAAATGATCTTCTTTTTTAACGTTTCGAATGGCAAATGAAATTCTATCTAATTCTACCCAATTCTATCTAAATGTGGTTTAAAGGTGATGAACTTAAATTATACTTAAGTTGGAACAGAAGCAGTTAAATAGCACCTTCGGTGCTTTGTCCAAAGTGTTTTATTTTTCACTTAATGGATTTTCAAATGTGTTTTATTTAGAAGCATTTACTTGAAAATTGGTTTTACGTATATCAGTAAAACTTTTTTCGTAACTATAGGTTCCTTTATTTCATTTCCTAGTTGAAAAATTGGGGATTTATAAGGATTACATTAGAAATAAAACTCAAATTCAACTTAAAAATTGAATTAAATTATTATTTCGGTAGTTGTAACAGTTAAAATGTCCTTAAAACTTCGAAAATGGCTATGTATCAGTGATACATATATTATTTTTTGCAAAGATGAAATTACTTCCAAAGATCAATACATCTTCACGTTGTTGTTTTGAAATTTCTTTAAAAATGCATTTTTTGTTCATTTAATTCTTACATGTATTATACATTATTATATTATTTAAGTAATATTCAATTAATAGTTTTATTTAAGGAAAATGTAAAATATTTTTACTTACTTATAAGTTTTTTGTTTGATTAAGTACCAAAACAAGTTGAAAATTTCTCGTCAAACGTGATAAATGAGGTGCGTTCGTATTATAACTAGTTTTATAATAATTTTTTGCGCCGCATGTTGTACTGAATGTATATTTCAGTGCACTTCATAAGTGCATATCAATTACATTCTGTTCAAAAGGCTGTAACATCATTAAAATGCACTTGAAATATTTTTTTCCCATTTGCCGTAATGTAACGGAAAACTTTTGATTGTCCCTGTAATTAAACTATACATCGGATTTTTATGAAATTTGAAACTACTCGACAAAATTTTGCAATAATTATATTTTTAAAATTTCAGACCATTCGGTTGGGTCGTTTTTGCTCTGTTATATGCGGACGACGGACAGACAGACAGATGGACAGATGGACTGAACAACGATTATAGTTGCTACATATTTATGTAATTACGAACGCACCTAAAAATAAACTGGTAATAAAAATTACTTTAAGGTTAAGGGGCTGTGCATATATAACGTTATCACTTTAGGGGGAAGGGGGGTTTGGCGCATGATATCGTAAGATATCGCTAGGGACAGAGGGGGTTTGTCTTTTGATATCGATATCATTTTTTATCCAACCAAAATTTTCTCTTTTTATTCGTAATTTGTTTTTTTCATCAAAATTTTCTCTTTTTATTTGTAACTTGTTCTTTACATCAAGAATGTCTGCAATCTTTTTTTAGTCTGTTATCTATTTTTCTTAATATACAAAGTTATTATTAAAATCATTAAGTGATTATAAAATTATTTAATTCCAAAATATGGAAATTATTTAATTTCAAAATATGGACTATCTCAACGTTTGGCATTACTATTCTTTTGTCATATGTGTATAATATATAATCCGCTGTTCGAGAAACCGTGTGCGAAGTATGTTTGAAACGATACTTGTGTTTACCAGTAAAGAAAATAAAAGGCATGCTGTGCACCTGTTTTTTGATGAAAAGTTCTGCCTCCTCCTCCCCTCCTCTTGCTGTTTTCAAATAGTAACTATTTCTTTTTTTAAGTTTTCTTTGATATAAAATTATTTCATACACAATAGTGATATTTTATTGACTTTTCTTCATTTGAATCAATATAGTAGGCAAATAATAAATGTATAATTACAAGTGTATATCATTGCATACAAAAGAAAAAAATTACAACGATCAAAAGAAGTTTTAGACATTGATAACGATATCATTGGGGGGGGGGGGGGGGTTCGAGGAATGATAACATATGATATCGTAAGGGGAGGAGGGGGTCTAAAATTACCAAAAAGTTGATAACGTTATATAAGTATAGCCCCTAATGTCAGACGACCGACTATTTGCACGCTTGTTGTTTCAACATGAAAAATAAACACCTGCGCTACCCCAGTCACTCGAGCATTCTACATCTATATCCTGTTCCCGTCATATAGAGCAGACATTATTTATCGCCGCCACGGAGTGATTTCCATTCGATGTTCTCAATTGAGCAAAATGGATCTTCTCCAGGAAATAAATGATTCTGATAAAACTCCACCATATTTATGAAACACAAATGACTGCAGATATTATTAAAATGATGATAGTTGTTAACATCTTTCTTTTTCTTAATACTTATTCTTTATTATTATCAAAAAACAAAAGAAAAACTAAATTGATAAAAAAATTGCTTCAAAATACCATAAATAAAACAAACATCTTAGCTACATAAATGAAAAATAGAAATGACAAATTTCGAAAGTGTCAAATTTTCGTTATATTAGGTTGAGCAAAAAGTTCTGGGAAATTTTTAATCTAATAGTTACCAGAATTTGTATCGTATATAAGAGTACAAGTGGTACAGTCCATACGGGCTCTATGCGATTATGGCCTCTTTCGATCAGTTCAATACTTTTTCAAGAGCCGTCAATTTGAATTCTTTAATGAAGTTGAAGAAGCATGTCAAGAGTTTTTCGATTCCAAGGAGCCGCCATGGTACTTCCAGCAAATCCGGAAACTGGCAGAACGATGGCAGAAATTCATGGGTTATGATGGTCTCTACTTTGAAGAGTAGTCCTTGTTGCTTTTGTTGTTAATTTGCGCATAACAACGCAACTTTCACAAATTTCTCATAACTTTTTGCTCAACCTAGTATTACTCAGGAAACATGTGCTACCAGCACATGAGCAAAAGCAAGATTTTTCACCCCTTCTAGCTTGTCAGCCATGCTTTTGCTGCCGCTGAACACGCATCACAGCGGGTGCAAACACAATGGAGTGTCGATCCTCCGACATCAAAACCCATCTGCCAAAAGAATAGACGGAGGGGGAGGGAGACGTAACTTTGGTATCTGAAATTGGCAGATATCCAAATCTAACATCTCCACACATCAAAATGCATTGATATTAAAACTTGGAGAGATGGTCTTTCTATTTAAATGTATTTTAATAATTTTTAATGAGTAGTTCCGTAAAAATAAACCATCACTTTTGGATACCTTTAATCCAGACACCCTGTATTTAAGGAAAACTTACTTTAATTGTTATTTTCTATGCTACAAAAACAAAATTCTAATATACAGTGAAGTCATTTCTTCTTGTGGAATTTCCGAAGCATCGATATCACTTTTATTTGCTTCATTTTTTTCTATAACAAGTTGTTTTATGGATGTTGTACAAGTGAAGAATATCGATTTCAGAAATACAGTCTTGTTTCTCTAAAGCAGATTGAATTTTCCAGACAAATTTATACATTTTTAAAGGACACCTTTGCATCCACCGGCTGCTTGTCCTCGTTCCTCTGGGTTCCTGTCAGCGTTGTCGGCGGTTCTATTTATCACAGTGTCAGCGATCTCGCCGTCCACTAAGCCATCGCTCTCGACCTCAAAGTTTTTAATCGTAAACCATCACTATTTTTCTTTCTCCTGTAACTTGGAAGTGTGAAAAAAAATGAGTGGGGAGATGACTTTATTGCCGGATTTTTGAAGTTGCCGAATCTCTGAATGCCGAATTGTTGAGGTGACACTGTATTTGCAAGTTTTCTTTTGATTTATACTGCTTAAAATATCAGTAACATTTACACTGCGTAGTTTTCTTTTTATTTATTTATTTATTTATTTATGTTGTAGAAATTTGTAAATGAGAAAGATCTAATTTATGGCTAGAATATGTGAATAATCACAATTTTATTACAATATAGGTTAGAGAAGAGTTTTCAGTTAGATGTACGTAAGTGAATGCATATGAGGATCCTTAACCGGAATGATTCCCATTATATAACATATCTGAAATTGCATTAGAATCTCACGTACCGCAAGCAATAGATCTAATTTAATCTGGACAAGAATTTAAGGAAATAGGGATTGTTTCCAACCTATATGCAAGTTTTATTTTAATATATACTGCTTAAAATATCAGTAACATTTACACAGCGTAATTTTTTTCAATGGAAATTTACAAATGAGAAAGATCTAATTTATGGCTAGAATATGTGAATAATCAGAATTTTATTACAATATAGGTTCAGAGATGAGCTTCTAATTAGATGCACGTAAATGAATGCAAATAAGGAGTCTTAACCGGAATGATTCCCATTATACAACATATCTGAAATTACATTCAAATCTTGCGTTAATTTGCAAACAATAGATTTGATTTATTTTGGACAACATAGTTATGCAATAAGTATGTTATTTCAAATTTATAATCATTTGTAAAAAATAATCGACAATTATTGAAAATATAGGCTCTAGCAGGTCTTAAAAAATACAATACAGTAAAATCAATTTTATTTCTATTAAATTTTAGGAGCATGTGTACAAAGATATAAAAAATATGATAAACATTTCAAAAATAACATACAAAAAACATATTAATGTATCACTGTCACAAATTAATCTATCTCAAGTAGGTTAACTTGTGACAGTGATATGTTTTTATTATGTTATTTTTCAAATGTTTTTCATAATTTGTATAACTTCATATGCATACTTCTAAAATTTAGTCGAAATTAAATTCATGAAATGTTTGATTATTTCAAATTTATATGCAGGTATTTTTTTTAATTTGTTACATGTAAATCAGGGGTCGTACGTTTCAGGGAATTTTTCAGGGTGAAGAACAGTAATTTTTTTTAGTGATATAAATCTCAGTTACACATGCCAAATCTCGCCTTATTTAAGGAGAGATTTTCTATAAAAAAATACTGGTACCGAAGAATTTCATGTTCTGGAAATTTCAGGACCAGTACCATCCCTGATGTAAATATATAAGTAAATTTTTCATAGTGCATTTATTTCAGTTAAAATCACTTTAACACGTTTTCTCTGCCGAAGCTAAAAAAAAAAAAAAAAAAAAAAAAAAAAGAAAGAAAGAAAAAGAAAAAGAAAAAAAATTATAGTATACTTTTCTTGCAAATGTTGTCAAACTGAATATCAACGATTTTGGTTTTGGAAAAGTGGTGAAATCTGCAATTAAAAAATAGTGAACTGTTACAGCCCTGATAACGAATTATCTCGAAGCTGGTAAAGAATCCCCAATTTGACAAATATAAGTATTCTCATAGATGGCAGCAAATTAGTTAAACATGTTACCATAAAATGTGTAAATCTGAAAAATATTCATTTTGTAAGTAGAAAGCATGAACAATCAAATTTTATAACAATAAAGTTTTAAAGATTGTTTCCTAAATTAGATGAACTTTAATGCATGAAATTGAGGATATTTAACGGAAATGATCTCTGTTATAGTCTCACGTGTCTGAATTTACGTTGCAATTATTATATAAAAAATATAAAAGTATCTTATAAATCTAGAACTTTCTCACCTGAGTCGTGAATTCTACGCCTTTATTGTGGCTGATCTCGTTAAGGTATTTACTTCGAAGAATATAAACACTGTTGTACGAAACAAAACATTTAATAGACAAAACTAACACTAAAAACGGTACACATACTATCTTTTAACATCTTCAATTTTTAAATTCGTACATCTCGTCTGCAGTAAATTCATGGAACAACAAATGACATAAAAATTAAATCGTAAACAAAAATGGGTCACTTTAGTTCACACAGCTTGCTTTTTTACTTCGCACCAAAGAGTTCGGAATTTGAGTCAGAAAATACAACATCCTCCGGCCCAGAAAGATAAGTTATTCTTTATCATAGTCAAGTTCCAATGGATATAGGTGTTGGACTGCTCGCCGAATGAAATTGCCCGTTAACAGTCTTAAAGTGCATGCACGAACCTTTCCGTCTCTACCAGGATGAATATCTGTGACAATGCCTAATTTCCATAAAGGCCTTGGCTGATTGTCTTCTTTAATTTGAACAACGGCTCCTTTTTACTTTCTTCTATCTTCAATAGAAGAAAGTATTGTAATCGAAATTTTTTTCGACTTCCGGTTTTCGACGGATTTGCATGTTTTAGGGGTCAGAGATTCCAAAAAACATGTTTATAGAAAATGTCTGTCTGTCTGTGTGTCCGTCTGTCCGTCCGTCCGTCTGTCCGTCTGTCCGTCTGTCCGTCTGTCCGTCCGTCCGTCTGTCCGTCTGTCTGTCGCCATTGTACCATCAAAAAGTGTATGAAGTTATGTATAGAATTAAACCAAAATTTTATTATAAGTTTTTGGCTATGGCAAGCAGGTCCTCCCGGAATTTGGAAAAAATTCGCCGGTAGGGGGCGCTGATATAACAATTTTTGTGCGATTTTGAATATTGTACCAACCAAAAGTGTATGGAGTTATGCATAGAATTGAACCAAATTTTTAGTTTAAGTTTTTGGATATGACAAGCAGGTCCTCCCTGAATTTGGAAAAAATTCGCCGGTAGGGGGCGCTGTAAATGCGTTTTTTGTGCGATTTTGAATATTGTACCATCGAAAAGTGTATGAAGTTATGCATAGAATTGAACCAAATTTTTATTTTAAGTTTTTGGCTATGGCAAGCCGGTCCTCCCTGAATTTGGAAAAAATTCGCCGGTAGGGGGCGCTGTAATACCGATTTTTGTGCGATTTTGAATATTGTACCGTCCAAAAGTGTATGAAGTTATGCATAGAATTAAACCAAATTTTTATTTTAAGTTTTTGGATATGGCAAGCAGGTCCTCCATGAATTTGCAAAACATTCGCCGTTAGGGGGCGCTGTAATAGCGATTTTTGTGCGATTTTGAATATTGCACCTTCGAAAAGTGTATGAAGTTATGCATAGAATTGAACCAAAAAAAATTTTAAGTTCTTGGCTATGGCAAGGAGGTCCTCCCTTAATTTGTAAAAAAATCGCTCGTAGAGGGCGCTGTAATAGCGATTTTTGTACAATTTTTGTGCCATTTTGAATATTGAACCGCCGAAAAGTGTATGAAGTTATGCATAGAATTGAACCAAATTTTATGTGTTTATTTTTGTTCATGTCACGAAGGTCCTCCCTGAATTTGGAAAAATTCTGCCGGAAGGGGGCACTATAATTGCGATGTCTGTACCATTTTCATTATTGTACCATCGAAAAGTGTATGAAGTTATCCATATAATTGAACCAAATTTTTTGTGCATGTTTCTGGCTATGGCAAACAAGTCCTCCCTGAACTTGAAAAAATTCCGAAAGAAGGGGGTGCTATAATTCCGATCTCTGTGCCATTTTCATTATTGTACCATCGAACAGCGTATAAAATTATGCATACAATTGAACCAAAATGTTCTTGTTTTTGGCTTTGGCCAACAGGTTCTCGTTGAATTTGGAAATATTGCGCGGTAAAGGGGCTCCGTGCTAGTGATTTTTGTATACTTTTCTTGATTTTTCATAGTTCTATTGTGCATCGGCGGCTCATGCAGCGGCGGGAACTCGCTTCCTGCTATGCCGGCTATTCGCAAACAGCTGATAACGACAGAATAAGGAAAAATTAATAATTTTAACAAATATCATGATATAGATTAACTCGTTTTTAGTCCGTTTAATTGACTTAAGCAGAAATTTAAGATGAAAATCAAAGTTGGTATAGTATTGAACTAATAATATTGAAGTATTAACATGTGTAACTAGGTTTTGATAGTATAAGATAGAAGAAAGTTTTGGGATTGGCACATCCAACTAGTTTTACTTGTATGCCTTTGGAGTGATCTGTATAATGGACCGATTTTAAATCCATTAGGTAAAATTGTTTCCACTTCAACCAAAATTTTTCTACTAAGTTTAATCTGTA
This sequence comes from Maratus speciosus, assembly GCA_963932465.1. Classification (NCBI taxonomy): domain Eukaryota; kingdom Metazoa; phylum Arthropoda; class Arachnida; order Araneae; family Salticidae; genus Maratus; species Maratus speciosus. The sequence continues at coordinate 472,405,010 of OZ010797.1, forward strand.
TTTATATCTGCGAGTTACTTCACTTTTGGTAGAAGGAATGATCCTTATCTTTTCCGGTGGCAAAGCTGTCAGTCTTTTCCCTACCAGAAAATGTGCTGGACACAAGGGGGTTGGCTCATTTACATCACTCGATACAAAGGTTAATGGGCGGGAATTCAAAACAGCTTCCACTTCCTGTAAAGTGGTTTCAAATTCTTTGTAGTCTAATGAAGATCTTCCAAGGATTTTCTTAAGGCATATCTTCGTTGAACGTACCAATCTTTCGTAGAATCCTCCCCACCACGCTGCTCTCTCTACGATGAATTTCCATTCAATTCTTTTTTCACTAAAATAATTTTGCACCTCAGGATTCTTTATCAAATTCCATATCTGCTGTAAATCCCTGTCCGCTTTCTTGAAGGTTTTAGCATTATCGGTGTAAATAATCTTGCAAATACCACGACGTGAGATGAATCTTCGAAAGGCCATTAAAAATTCGGTCGTTGTTAAATTCATAACAATTTCTAGATGCACTGCTCTTACTACTGCGCATGTAAATAAAACAACGTAAATCTTGGTACTATTTTTGAGGTATAAAGGACCTAGGAAATCTGCTCCTGTCACTTCGAACGGTGATGCTTCTTTAATTCTATCTGGAGGAAGGGGTGCAATGTCTTGGCAGTAAGGTTTAGTGCTGAATTTTTTACAGATGATACATCGCCTTAGTATACGTTTTACTTGTTGCCTACCCTTTATAATCCATAAACTTTCTCTTAATTGGGCGAGTGTTTCGGCAACTCCAGCATGAGCAACTTCTTCATGAGCTCTTCTGATTTGAAGATCTGTAAAATGACTTTTGCTAGGAAGGATAATTGGATGTGCTTCTGAATAACTTAAATTTGAATTCTGGAGTCTTCCTTTTAATCGCATGATTCCATCTTCATCTAAGAACGGATTTAAATTTAGAATTTTTGATTTTCTTGGGATTAATTTCTTCTTAAACAATGCTTCTCTTTCTTCTGGAAAGCATTTCTCTTGCGTCTGTTTTATCCAATATTTCTCGGCTTTCAACATTTCTTCAGCACTCAAAGGTCCTGAAAGTTTACTTAAACGTATCTTTGTATTGTTCGCAAATCTGAATATCCAACAGGTGATGCGAAGTACTCTAGTCAATATACTGTAATTTTCAATTTTAAAAATTGTATTTTCTTCTTGAGTCACACAGCTAGCTTGGATAATTTTTGTTTTCATTGATGATCTTTTCTCTACTTCGACACCTTTAATATCAATTTCTTTCGTTTCTTGAGGCCAAAATGTTTCATTTTCTTTCAGCCACTTGGGACCGTTAAACCATGCTTCATTTTTCAAAAATGATTCTGCTTTTTTACCTCTGGTTAACAGGTCGGCTGGATTTTCTGAGCCAGGGCAATGCGACCACAAGTTTGGATTTGTTTTTTGCTGTATTTCTCGAATCCTATTCTGAACAAATGGCTTCCATTCTTCAACATTGCCTCTGATCCAATGCAGAACAATCATTGAATCTGTCCAGAAATGTAGACTGATTTTCATTTCTTTGAAAAGACGTTGATTAACATAGGCTGTTAGTCTAGTCCCTACTAGTGCGCTCATTAGTTCCAATCTTGGCAGAGATAATTTCTTGACTGGAGCAACTCTGACTTTGGAAATGACAAAACTAGTAAATATTTGTTCGTTAACACGATATCTTAGATAAACAACAGATCCATAAGCTTTGGAACTTGCGTCGTTAAAACAGTGCAATTGTAGATCTTGAATCGCATCTTTTGAATAGTCACCAAAATAATATCTTGCAATCTTTGCAGCTTCAACAGAACTTAGTTGCTTGCACCACTTAATCCATTTATTGTGCATATCTTCATTCAATTTATCTTCCCAATTTAGACCTTCTTTCCAAATTTCTTGCATAAGAATTCTTGCAGTTACCGTAAAAGGGTTCAAAATTCCTATGGGATCATATATTCTTCCTATCATCTTTAAAACTTCTCTTTTGGTTACACCGTTATTCTTATCGTCAAATTTCGAAAGATTCTGTAATTCGACTTTGAAATAATCTTCTTGGGTATTCCATTTATAACCTAGAACCTTTGTATGAGTAGATTTTTCATGGCTAGTTTCTTCTTTTAAGTCAAATTGCGATTGAAGACTTTCGGAATTTGTAGTCCACTTGCGCATATTGAAATTAGCCTCTTTCAAAATGGTCTTAACCTCAGCATATACCCTCAAACCTTGTGATTCTTCATTTACACCAGCGAGTAAATCATCAACGTACAGACAATCGTTAAGCAGATCAAACGTATCTGGAAATGTGGATTTGTATTTCTTGATATGATGTTTTATAGTTGCAGATAACAGAAATGAACTAGGCTTCGCTCCGAATAAAACTCTGGTCATTCGTAATGTTTTCAACTTCAAATTTGACCCTGGATTAGGAGAATTTTCAATCCATAAAAATCTAACAGCATCTCTATCTGCAGGATCTAAACTAATTTGCAAATATGCCTGTTCAATATCCCCAGTGATTGCAATTTTATGTAATCGAAATCGAAGTAAAACATCGAGTATATCTGGATTTAAATTTGGACCCGCATGTAAACAGTGATTCAACGAAATAGATTCGGAAGAATGAGAGGACGCATCGAAAACGACTCTAAGTTTGGTAGTTGCTTTGTCTTCACGTATAACTGCTTGGTGAGGCATATAGTAAGATACTGAGTTTGGCTCCGAATTAACAACTTCTGCCATTCCTTTCTCTAAATAATTATCTGTAACATTGGCATATTTTTCATAAAATTCTGGACATTTTTCAAATTTCTTATTTAAACTATATAGCCTTTTTCTCGCTAACTCATAATTATCCGTTAATTCAACAACTCTTTCATTCCAGGGCAACTGCACTTGATACACATTATTCTTAAATGTAACAGTTTTATTATAATTTTCAAAAACTGCATTCTATATATCAGATTGTTCCTTTTCTGGTTTTATACCCATAGTTTCTAACTATATAGCCTTTTTCTCGCTAACTCATAACTATCCGTTAATTCAACAACTCTTTCATTCCAGGGCAACTGCACTTGATACACATTATTCTTAAATGTAACAGTTTTATTATAATTTTCAAAAACTGCATTCTATATATCAGATTGTTCCTTTTCTGGTTTTATACCCATAGTTTCTAACTCCCAGAAAGCCTTTAAAGTATTATTTACATCGGTATTCCTATCCAACTCAACATGCTCCGAAACAGCTTTCATGACACTAATTGAAGTTTGTAAAATATTAGCATCTTTAGACGCAGTAGAACCATTAACAGTCCATCCTAAAATTGTTTCAGAAAGTACGAGATCATCTGAAAGTCTACGAAGCTTCCCTGTAACCATTTTCCAATAATAATCACTTCCTATCAAAATAGATAATCGAAAATATTTTGAATCTCCATAGGTTCTATCAGCTAATTGCAATTTATTTTTATATACAAAATCTCGTATTCTCTTCTCGGGTACGGCAAGTAAAGCTTCACCAATTTCAGGTGTCTCTAACACTTCAATCGTAATACTTTTATTCAGCATTTCGGGATTTTTCAAAAGAATTCTGTATCGCTTACGTTTCTGATTTATCGCGGCTTTAGAGCCAAAAGCGTGAATTGTAACATCTTCTTCTCCCACTACTTGTAAACCTAATTTTTCTGCAACGTTACTCAATATAAATGATCTCTGCGACCCTAAGTCATATAATAGACGTAATTTCGATTTATGTTCTTTTCCGATAGCTAATGCAGTAGCGGTTTGCAAATAAATATCTCGTGTTACGTTCCCATTTTGAATTGATGAAACTAGTGTATCTGTGATTTCCCCTTTATTTTCGCTTTCTTCACAAATCACTGAATTATGCCTCCGAAAACAAAATTTACATCTATTTTTAGACTTACAATTTTTAACTAGGTGAAATCGCTTCAAACATAAAAAACATCTTGCTTGACTCTTTATAGCATTTTTCTTCTCTTCTATTGTTTTAGAACAAGTTTCTATATCATGGCTTTCTGAACAGAATACGCATTTATTTTCAACATTCGTATTCAAAGTAGCTGCCGTAGGCATTTTGTGCTTAAATGATTTACTATTAACAAAATCCCTATCTGAAAATTCTTTTTTTACAACTACTTTGTTCCCAAATCTTGTATCGTCATCTGATTCTTTCTTGCCAAACGAAAATGTGCGATTTCTTGTTTCGATTTCCGCTCTCAAATAATCTAATAGCTTCGAAACATTCCACGATTCTGCTTCATCTTTATTTTCTCTGTTATAATTCAACATTAAACTATTCGGTATTAACTTCGTTAGTATAGGAAATAATAAACTTCCATAACTTTCTAACTCGATTCCTAATGATTTCAAACTGTGTATATGTATTTCGCAAGTATCGTACAAATTGCGCAATTCTTTCAAATTAGAAGAATTACGGACGGGTGGCAAATTTAATAACTTATTAATATGCGACCTGATCAACATTTCTTTTTTCCCGTAGCGACTCTCTAAAATATTCAGAGCCATATCATAATTTTCTTCGGAAACTAATAATCCTTGAATGGCAGTTTGCGCCTCTGATTTTAGGAGACTTTTCAAATATGTAAATTTATTTATTTTGCTTATTTCATCATTGTCATGAATAGCTGATTTAAACTGACTGTAAAATTCTTGCCAGTTCTCTAAATTACCATCAAATTTCTCAATATTCAACTTAGGCAGGTTAACGCGAATCCCATGTTTGGCCATAAAAGGCAAATAGGCGTTCATATCACTAGGGGCAACCGCCGAATTTGAAGCGATATTTTCTTCTTTCTGTAAATCCTTCATTTTATGATTTAATTTAGTTTTAACGGAAATAAACTTTTCCCTATACTCTTGGTTGGATTCAAAATCTGACTCCAAGCTTTTTAAATCTTTTATTTCTCCCTCAATATTCTTACATAATTCAAGAAATTGATTTTCTTTATCATTAATTTGTGCAAACGATTCTTCTAACCAAAACATATCAATTGTACTATCGGATTTTTCAAACATATCATTGATATTATTCATGAGCTTCGTTGCGCTAGATTTAATAACTTTACGTTTCGACTTCAGTGCATCTAAATTTTCCATTTTAAATATTCTCAAAGGAAATAAATACTTATCAAATAATATTTCAACCAAATAAAAGCGCGACGTATGGGCGCCAAAATATTATTAAAAAGTATAAAAGTATCTTATAAATCTAGAACTTTCTCACCTGAGTCGTGAATTCTACGCCTTTATTGTGGCTGATCTCGTTAAGGTATTTACTTCGAAGAATATAAACACTGTTGTACGAAACAAAACATTTAATAGACAAAACTAACACTAAAAACGGTACACATACTATCTTTTAACATCTTCAATTTTTAAATTCGTACATCTCGTCTGCAGTAAATTCATGGAACAACAAATGACATAAAAATTAAATCGTAAACAAAAATGGGTCACTTTAGTTCACACAGCTTGCTTTTTTACTTCGCACCAAAGAGTTCGGAATTTGAGTCAGAAAATACAACAGCAATATCATGTAGTCATATAAACAAGATATAATTTATTTTGGCAAAGACTTTTTGCAATTAACATATTATTTGGAATTTCTTTACTGATTTCATTTTGATTTATAATTTTGATTTGATATTTTTACACCATATTTTTTCAATTAAAATTCCTTTTTAAATGTTATCATAAAATGTTTAAATAAGGAAAATACAATTTATGAGTAGAATGCGTGAATAGATAAATTCTATAGAAATAAAGTTTTAGAGATTGTTTTCTAAATTAGCTGAGCGCTAGCGAATGAAGATGAAATTATTTACGTTGATCTCCGTTATATTCTAAAGTGTCTGAATTTACATTCCAAGGTCATGTAATCATACAAAGAATAGATATAATTTATTTTGGTGTTTTTTATTTATTTTCTGACTTTATATTTATTTATCTACCCTATACATATATATAATCCTAATGAAACGAATTTATGAAACGATTCATTGAAACGACTGATTAAACAACTGATTATGTTTCACGGCGATTTCTCCTAAAATATGGAAGACTTTGCGATGAAATTAACACCAAAAATCAATATTGATCTGCAGATTTCAAAACTGGTATTAGAATTTTTATATTCGAATTAGTTTTAGAAATATTAATTTTTTTTCTAATTTTATATACATTTTTCTAATGATGGCAACACAAATTTTAATCAAACAGATATTTTTTTTTTTTCAGAAAAGGTTGACATGGTAACCCGGCTATTGTTGTTTATTTGATACTAAATGTTTATTTACTTTTATTTCTTTTTACAAATTATATAAATTATTTTTTTCTATGATTATTAATTTTTTTTATATATATTTCCTTTAGAAAATAATAGAAAATAATTAAGAAATACAGTACTACTTAGTTATTCCGTCGACCAATTTCGCCAAATTATATAAATCGCCAAAACACCCGCCAAATTATACAAATTGACATAATTTTTATTTTAAATAACGAAAGAACAAATAAATTAGTATAACATTAATAAAAATACAGTACTTGTTAGTTATCCCGTCGACCAAATTACTGTCGCCAAATTGTAAGATTAAATGCCAATAATGGTTTATCCTAAATGTCACATTCACTTGACAATACGTATTTACGTAATCAAATGAATTTTATTTCGACGTTTTATTTGTATTTTTATTAATGTTATACTAATATATTTGTTCTTTCGTTATTTATAATAAAAATTACGTCAATTTGTATAATTTGGCGAGTAGTTTGGCGATTTATATAATTTGGTGAAATGGGTCGACGGGATAACTAACAAGTACCAAAAATACAAATAAAACGTCGAAATAAAAATCACTTGATGACGTAAACACGTGTAACTTGCTTAAAGTCAAGTGAATGTGACATTTACGATCAACCATTATTGGCATTTAATCTTATAGTTTGGCGATAGATTTTTGGTCGTCGGAATATCTAAGGAAAACCAAAAATGCATATGTAACTGGTATTTGAAAATAAGGTTTTCACCAAATTTTCGTAAAAAAATAAAAATCACGCCAAACCTGCGGTACGTATCTGGCCAAATATTACCACTCAAAAAAAAAAATACTAACTGGCGATTTGAAAAAAAGCTATTGGCGAGATTTGCATCCTGCTAGCGTAACAGTACCTACAATTCTTTGCGACCATGGCAACTTTTATGTAGTTTTATTCGAAAAAATATTTTTGATTTTTTAATGAAAATGGAAAACTTACGGTCCCATATTGGCGCGATTTTTTTCTGATGCCAATGTCATATACGGAACGGGCACATAACTGGCGCCAAAGTATCGTTAATTTGCTTGATATGGTAAGCCGGATGTTGCTGTTTATGCAGTTGATGCGTTCCCCAAATTTGCGTCGTTAAAAATTTACGCCAATATGGGACGTATATGACATCTTTGCCAAACTTTCATATGAACAGCGAAGGGATCAGACCGTATTTGTTTATGGCAGTTGACGACTTGAACTATTATAATATAGATGAAATGATGGCGATAGATTAATATTTGACGACTTATCACCTGTGCCTGGCTAACATTAAAGTACCAAAATGGCACCTAGAGTATAAAAAGCGAAGTGGTCCGCCTGGAACTGTTGATGATAGCCACATGACTTAGGCTATTATTATAGAGATTGTTTTAAAATACCGGGAGACAAAGACTCTTATTCTTAATTTATTTTATTTTAGCTTCTTTTCAAATGTTTAACTGATTCTCTTTAATCAAAAACGAAAACAACCATTGGATGTCTTAACAGCAACTGATTCGCGCTTATATTTTTGCAATCAAAGGGAACTGAATGGAAACCCGTTTACAGGGAGATCTGCACAGCTTTATTCAGTATAATTCAATCTTCTCTAATATTTTTAAAACCCATCAGATTAGCGTGTTTTTAGATTCTGCAGTGTCTGAACGGGGGTTGACGAGCGTAGCTTGCAGGGACAGAGCCTGCTAGTACTGCTTTAAAAATGAGGGAATTTTTCCCCAACATATTTGTTTCAATTAAAATCATTTTTTGAATGTTGCTTTAAAACCTGTACGTAAGAAAGACCCAATTTATGGTTAGAATACGTGAATAATAAAACTTTATACCAATAAAGTTTTAGAGATTATTTTCTAAATCAGCTGAGTGCCATTGAATGAAAATGACAATTAGATAATATAAATGATCACATAAAATCATAAAATGATATGCACTATCATGTCTCCATACACATTCCAATCTCGTGTGATTATGGAAACAGCATATATAATTTATTTTGAAAAGCATTTTTCAATAAAAATGTTATTTTAAATGTATTTGCTGATTGTATATGGATTTATACTGCTTAGACCAGCCATACTCAACCTGCGGCCCGCGGCTTCTCATGTGTCCCGGCGGCTTTTTATGTGCGACCCCAAACATTGATTATAACTAGAGAACAGGAATTCTGCTTTTCAGAATTTAGTGTCACCCCCGGCATTTCCATTACTTCATTTTCTTCTGGTGGACTGGTGGCTTCTGTTATTATGAAACAGCCGTTATAAATGAAGCGTTTAGGTGAAGATGAAAGAGCAGTCGTAAAAAGTTAGAATTCTGATTTAGTTAGAGACTCAGAAGGAAATAAATCGGTTAAGCGGGACTCGGATAATCGGGACTCTACTGAAAACATATTTCAATTTTAAGACTTGAAGCATTTATTTTATGTAAAATGACGTCATTTGCATTAATATAGATACTTAAAATTAAATATAGTTTATAATAGCTCCATGTTTTATCACAAATCATTCATTTATAGTTTTCTCAAAATAGCACGTATTTTAATTAAATTTTTTCAGTTTTTATGAGAAAATGGCAACAAGAAAATATAATTGCTATTTTTCAACTATTTTTTTCTTTACTTTCTACAGAAATGGAGAACTTGAGTTGCCAAAATGAAACAAATGTCGCTAAAAACTGCAAAAAAAATTAATATTTCAAAAACAAATGAAGATGCAGTTTTCAAACAAATTGCATTAAAAAGTACTTTTTTTTCCAATACGACGGTATAAACATTGAAAATGTGCGATGCTTAGAAGTTTTTTAAAATGCTGTAGGGTATTAAATCGCACAATGAAACATCGGCTTGCCGTACACAAGGTAACGTTATTTATTGGAGATAAAATAAGCTGGGAGAAAGAAATAGCATTCCAGGTGCTAATAATTGTAATAATTAATTATTATAATAATTATTATAATAATTAATTTATGTGGATAAAATTAAATGAGCTGTGTATAAAAGTATTTAAGACCTTCACTGTTGTTTTATATATTTTCATGCGCAGGCAAAATCTGTCCTGTCATTTATAATTAATTTAAAATTATATTAAAGCATATTATTAGGATGTTTTCTTGGTCAAAAGTTATTTTTTACACATAGTCCTATTTGTGCTACAGTGCTGTATACATTTCTTAATATTCAACATTAATCACACGATAAAATACATTAGGTAATGTGAATAAAACCAGACATAAGCGTTTCGTGGGTTCCAGGACTCACATCATCAGTGTATAAAATTTATGTATAAAAACAATATCCCCCCCCTCAACTACGTGTACGGCGAAAACCCACATGTCGTTAAACACAGTACCGAAAGACCATCAAAGTTCCATTCGCTAATGAAATCAAAGCGGAAGTGAAATATCGTGACTCAACAAATCCACCCAGAAAGTTGAGATGTAAGGTACACTAGACAAATCATTAACCAAGGAATTTTTAAATCTATGGATATGAACAGCTTCAAAAAATTCTAAATCTAGAGGAGCAATGCAAATTCTTGATAACAGTAGCTGAATCAAAATTGAAATTATGTCTCTGCCCCCAGCAATGAGAAGCAATAAAGGGTTTTTGAAATTCTTTACACAGTTTGTGTGCCTTGACTCTGTAACGGAGTTATCGTTTAGTTATTTAATTCCTCGATTCAGTTATTCAATTTACTTATGAAATTGAAATCGATAATAAATTGTCATTTGTTGATGTGTTGGTCTTTCGTCAGCTTAAAACGTATGACACTTGCGTTTATCCTAAACCTTTTGCTATCACCCCCCCCCCCTTCTATTTTAATTCATGTCACCCCTTGCCCAAAAAGCTCAGCCTTTTTTTTATTTGATTAATAGAGCTCGCTTATTTTTTTCAGATAACAGTTCCCTTGTTGCAGAATTAAATTATATTAGATCTGTTGCTATCGATTGTGGTTTTAGTTTATCTTATATCAATAGTTTAATTTCTCATAGACTTAATAATTGTGTTAATAATCCTGATTCTTCTGTTACTAGGTTTTCTTTTTCTAACCTTATCATTTTACCATTTTATAATTGTATTAGCCTTAAAATAGCTAATATCTTAAGACATTATGATTTTAGTGTGGTTTTTAAACGAGTTAATAAATTAATTTTTTCACAGCTTAAGGATCAAATTCATCCTCAAAATTATTGGGATTTTTATAATATTCAATGTCAGTGTCTAAAAGAAAACTCCGTTACAGAATCAAGGAACACATAAACTATGTAAAAATTTCAAAAATACTCTATTGCTTCTCATTGCTGGGGGTAGGGCCATAATTTCAATTTTGACTCAGATACTATTATCAAGAAAGGCATTACTCCTCTAGATTTAGACTTTTCGAAGCTGCTCATGTCCATAGATTTAAAAACTCCCTGGTTAATAATTTTTCTAGTGTACCTTACATCTCAACTTTCTGGGTGAATTTGTTGCGTCACAATACTTCACTTCCGCTTTGATTTCATTGGCTGCTGGAACTTGATAGTCTTTCGGTACTGTGTTTAATTGACATTTGGGTTTCTGTCGTGCATGTAGTTTGTGGGATATTGTTTGTATGCATAGATTTTATACACTTATGAACGTTGTGAGTCCTGGAACTCACGAAAGGTATTCGCCAGGTTTTATTCATATTACCTAATGCATTTTATTGTGTGTTGAAATGTTGATTTTTTGGTGATTTATATTCAAATATGTCTAAATTCACATCCCAATCTCGTGTAATCATGCCAACAATAGATACAATTTATTTTGGCAAAGCCGTTTTGTAATTAACATTCGATTTTTAATTTATTTACTGATTTCATTTTGATTCATAATTTTTCACAGCGTATTGGTTTCAATTAAAATCCCTTTTAAAATGTTGCCATAAAATGTGTAAAGGAGAAATAATTAATTTATAAGTAGAATACGTGAATATTTACATTTTACAGCAACAAAGTTTTAGAAATTGTTTTCTAAATTATCTGAACGTTGGTGAAGGAGAATGGGGATACTAAACTCGCTGTTATATTCTAACATGACTGAATTCACATTCCAATCTCGCGTAATCATGCCAACAATAGTTAAAATTTATTTTGGCAAAGCCTTTTTGTAATGAATATGCTATTTTTAATTTACTGATTTCATTTTGATTTGTTTCAATTAAAATCACTTTTAAAATATTGCCATAAAATGTGTATACGAGAAAGAAACAATCTATGAGTAGAATATGAGAATAATTGCATTTTATAGCAATAAAGGTTTAGAAATTGTTTTCTAAATTATCTGAGCGTTAGTGAATGAGAATGGGTATACTAAACTGAAAGGATATCTGTTATATTTCAATAAATCTGAATTCACATTCCAATCTCATGTAATCATACCAACAATAGGACATAATTTATTTTGGCAAAGCCTTTTTGTAATTAATATAGAATTTTTAATTTACTGATATCATTTTGATTTATAATTTTGATTTGATATTTTCACAGTGTATTTATTAAAATCTCTTTTAAAATATTGTCATAAAATGTGTATAGGAGAAAGAACCAATTTATGAATACACTGTATATTAGACGGACGTGGAAATCCCAAAACTTTCTTCTATCTCATACATGTTAATACTTCCTGAAAAATGCAGCATAGCAACGCCACCGGTTAGATGATTTACACCGAAATCTAATCAGTAACAACTTATGTCAGATTCTAACTGAATCTGAAGTTTCGAGAAAATCCGAGCATTAGTTATTGAGAAGAGCTATGGTGGAAATCGTAAAAAATTCTGCACACCAGTTGGGCAATATATACCAAAATTTAATAAGAAACAACTTAAGTCATCTTGGTAACTGAATCTGAATTTTGATTAAAATCAGTGCATTACTTCTTGAGATAAAACTATTTTGGGAATCAGGAAAAATGTAGCATAGCAGCGCCACTTGTTAGGCGATTTACGCCACAACGTAGTCACCGCCAACCCATAATAAGGACTTACTGAATCTGAAGTTTGATGAAAATCCATGCATTAGTTCTTGAGATAGAGCCCTTGCGTAAATCGCGAAAATGCTGTATAGCAGCGCCACTCATTGGGCGATTTACATCAAATCGTAGTAAACACCAACTCATATCAACGTCTAACTGAATCTGAAGATTCATAAATATCCGTGCTTAAGTTCTTGAGATGCGGAAATCGTAAAAATTGCATTCATAGCAGCGCCACCTGTTGATCGATTTTCACCAAAAACTAATCAGCACTAATTTGTATCAGGCACTAATTGAATATAAATTTTTAAGAAATTCCTTGCATTATTTCTTGAGATAGAGCGCCCACAAAATTTGTGCCACACGCAGGCAGAAAGACAGACTCATAGATAGACATTTTGTAAAAAACATTTTTTTTCGCTATCTCTGACCCCTAAAACGTGTACATTCGTCGAAAACCAGAATTCGAAAATTTTCATGAATCCAATGCCTTCTTCTTGTTAAGATAGAAGAAAGTAAAAATATTTGGAACGTTTAGTATTCTAACAGGAACGTTTTCGATACTATCGGATATGAGAGAGCTATTTTCGTTTTCTGAAAATGCCCCACCAGTGGCTGAGAGGTTCTGCTCTCGAAGCTGGTAGACGGGAGGTGCTGGGTTCGATCCCAATCGCGCCCGTCGGCCTAATCGTTCGGAGTTTTCGTGGTTTTCTTCGAAACTTGGATTTCCAAGCGTTAATACGGGTTAGGTTCCCTTAGAAAGACCCCCACGGAGGGCACTGCCCCCCCCCCCCCTGGGCCTATATCCCTCGCGCAGATAATTGGCCGTCATAAATACAACCAACCAACAACAACCGTTTTCTGAAACATCCAGAAACCTTTCTTGAATGTTTGGGTTTTCTTTCCGCGGTATAGTGAAATCGCCTCTGTTCTCGCTAACGCATGCGCACTCCAAGTATTTCTTCCACGTGCAGATACCAGTCTGTGTCAACTCGTCTGTATGAGTATGGCGGCGTAAGAACTTATGTAGCACGTGCATTTTAATTCGCTTCTATTCAGAAAAAAAAATGTAGCACGTGGATTTCAATCACTTTTATTTAGAAAAACAAAACAATATTATAATATTTTTTATATTTTGTAGGTAATTTTTATTGTGTTTTAAAACTATACAAGAAATGCTAACCTTGGATATTATCAATGGACTTTTTTAAAGCTTCGGAAATCATTATTATTGAAGAAAAAACGATCAGAACTTTGAATAAGTGTTTTATATTAGTATATATATATATATATATATATATATATAATCACCTACAGTATTACTTTTACATACTATTCTTTATTATTACTTACTTCTTTATTAGCTTTCTTTGTTAAAATACACGGAAAGAAATTAATGATCTATTTATTTTTTAATGTATCACACCTTGTTTCTGTTTCTATGTGTACATGTTAATAAGATAATATAGTTAAACTAGGGGGCTCTGCCCCTTGCAAGCTACACTCGCCAACCCCCGTTCAGACACCGCAGAATCTAAAAACACGCTAATATGATGGGTTTAAAAAATATTAGAGAAGATTGAATTATACTGAAAAAAGCTGTGCAGATCTCTCTGTAAACGGGTTTCCATTCAATTCCCCTTGATTGCAAAAATTTAAGGGCGAATAAGTTGCTGTTAAGACATCCAATGGTTGTTTTCATTTTTGATTAAAGAGGATCAGTTAAACATTTGAAAAGAAGCTAAAATAAAATAAATTAAGTATAAGAGTCTTTGTCTCCCGGTATTTCAAAACAATCTCTATAACAATAGCCTAAGTCATGTCAACTATCATCAACAGTTCCAGGCAGACCACCTCGCTTTTTATATTCTAGGTGCCATTTTGGTACTTTAATGTTAGCCAGGCACAGGTGATAAGTCGCCAAATATTATTATATCGCCATCATTTCACCTATATTATAATAGTACAAGTCATCAACTGCCATAAACAAATACGGTCTGATCCCTTTGCAGTTCATATGAAAGTTTGTCACAGATGTCATATACGTCCCATATTGCCGCGATTTTTTAACGACGCCAATTTGGGGAACGCATCAACAGGATAAACAACAACATCCGGTTTACCATATCAAGCAAAATAACGATACTTTGACGCCAGTTAAGTGCCCGTTGCGTATATGACATTGGCTTCAAAAAAAAAAAAATCGCGCCAATATGGGACTGTAAGCTTTCCATCTTGATTAAAAAATCAAAATTTTATTTTCGAATAAATCTACATAAAATTTGCCATGGTTGCAAAGAATTCTTGGTACTGTTACTCTAGCCGGATGCAAATCTTGCCAATAGCTTTTTTTCGATTCGCCAGTTAGCATTTTTTTTCGAGTGGTAATATTTGGCCAAATGTCATATACGCACAGCAGATTTGGCGTGATTTTTTTTTTTTTTTCGAAAATTTGGCGAAAACCTCGTTTTTAAATACCAGTTACATATGCATTTTTGGTATTACTTAGTTATCCCGTCGACCAAAAATCTATCGCCAAACTATAAGATTAAATGTCAATAATGGTTCATCGAAAATGTCACATTCACTTGACTTTAAGCAAGTTACACGTGTTTACGTCTTCAAGTGATTTTTATTTCGACTTTTTATTTGTATATTTATTAATGTTATACTAATTTATTTGTTCTTTCGTTATTTAAAATAAAAATTATGTCAATTTGTATAATTTGGTGAGTGTTTTGGCGATTTACATAATTTGGCGAAATTGGTCGACGGAATAACTAAGTAGTACCGTCTTTTTTAATTATTTTCTAAAGGAAACATAAAAAAAATAATTAATAATTATAGAATAAAATAATTTATATAATTTATAAAAAGAAATAAAAGTAAATAAATATTTATTATCAAATAAACAACAATAGCAGGGTTACCATGTCAACCTTTTCTGAAATATGAAAAAAAATATCTGTTTGATTAAAATTTGAGTTGCCATCATTAGAAAAATGTATATAAAATTAGAAAAAAATTAATATTTCGAAAACTAATTCGAATTTAAATATTCTAATACCAGTTTTGGTATCTGCGGATCAATGCTGATTTTTGGTGTTAATTTCATCGCAAAGTATTCCATATTTTAGGAGAAATCGCTTGAAACATAATCAGTTGTTTAATCAGTCAATTCATATATCCGTTTCATAAATTCGTAGCATTAGGATTTTATATATATAGGGTAGATTTGATGTTAATACTGATTCCGGTACCGTATTCTCCTTTTCACAGCGTATTTTTAATAAATTATTAAATGCGTTATAAATTAAAAGAAAATTTATGTAATATTTTTATCAAACAACCTGAAGGTTCATTAACATTCTACTTCTTTATTATTGATTGCTTTTATGTAAAAAATACAGTATTGGGAGTAAAAATAAACAGAAAACTATTCTTTCAAGTACAGGATTTATTTTTATTACCCCTTATCGTTAATAAAATTGATTCATTTGTTTTGCTGTTTCCTAAAAAGCTTTCAAAATTTCTGCATAGCGTTTATATGTCGGTAACAATACACAATGCAAATATCAATAATTCAATTATATGTATATTTTTTAGTGTAATAAAATTTACCTTTAATTTTACATTTTGGTATATTTTGGTTTATAAATTAAGTTACGACGTGTGGATTATAAATGTATCGAATAATGTTAAATAGATTATGTTAACCTAATTAATTTTTTATATTAACCTTTTTTTCTCCTAAAATTTTGATAGACAATTAAAAAGAATTGTTTTAAGTTAATTAACTTGTTCAGTACAAAGGTTCAGATATGTAAACTCCCCCCCCCCCCACACACACACACAAACACACACTCATTTTTTTAATGCTTCTAAAAAATTAATTATTGCATTTTTTTTGCGATTTGAATTTTATTTGTTCATCTAAATGTTCTTGCTTGAAAAGAAAAATGTTTTCTTCTGATTTTGCAAGACAGAATTGTAAAGGAAAAAAATAGTATTGTTGCTACTTAACTTATGCACTTCACAATAAACAAATTTGAAAATCTCTAGATTATTAACCATCAGGTCGTTTTATGAAAATATAGTATACAAAATTTCTTGTTTTAAGTTATAAGGTATTTTAATTTATTAAGATTATGCTGTGTAAAGCATAATACGATCTTGAAACAACAGTAACATCAATTTCAATCATATCTTACTTACATGTACAGATATTAATAATAATAATAATAAGATGTTATGTATTAAAATATCTGTGCAACAAAGAAAGGCTAATAAAGAACTACAATAATAAATAAAAATAATGCTATAAATGATTAAAAAAAGAAAAACGCTTTTTGAAAGAATTTATCGTTTTATTTTCAATAATAATACAGTTCAGGAACTTTAATGTTACCTGTTAATCCGCATGGTTAAAAAATTATCACTGAAAGATGTTAAAACACAATAAATTTTATCTACATTATATAAAAAAGGTATAATAATATTGATTTTTTTATAGAATACGTGAATAATTACATTTTATAGCAATAAAGTTTAAGAAATTGTTTTCTAAATTATCGGAGCGTTAGTAAATGGAATAGTGATACTAAACTAAAATGATCTCTGTAATATTCTAACATGTCTGAATTCACTTTCCAATCTCATGTAATCATGCCAACAATAGATATAATTTATTTTGGCAAAGCCTTTTTGTAATTAATATACTATTTTGAATTTATTTACTGATTTCATTTTCATTTATAATTTTGATTTAATATTTTCACAGCGTATTTTGTTTAAATTAAAATCACTTTTAAAATGTTGCCATGAAATGTGTAAATGAGAAAGATTCAATTTATGGGTATAATACGTGGACAATCAAATTTTATAGCAATAAAGATTTAGATATTGTTATCTAAATTAGCTGAGCATTAGTGAATGAGAATGGGGATACTTAACTGAAATGATCTCTGTTACATTCTAACATGTCTTAATTCACATTCCAATCTCATGGAATTATGCAAACAGCATACATAATTTCTTTTGACAAAACATCGACATAATACAAAATGTTCTTTTGACTTTATTTACAGATTTATTTTCATTTAAAATGTATACAATTGTGTTACATTTGCTTTTTACTGCTGTAATTTAATAGGAACCGGGGAACTTATTGTGAAATTATTTTAAAAGGCAGTAATTATATTTCTATTTACCAAAACCAAATTAACTAATCCGATGAACCATATTTATATGAAAGATACAGATTTAGTCATTAGTATTCATAGCATACTAAACATAGATTTTTTTTTTAGATGCGAAATTTAAATAATATTAATTTTTGCTGTAATTTTAAAAAGATAAATTTATAATTATATATATAATTTTATAGTTATATATATATAAGTTTTTTATTATTTGAAGATGTTCAAAATTCTCTACACTTTTATAGTGTTAACAGGGGGTGATTCTTTTATTATAAAGAACTAAATTTGTTTCAGCTAAGTTTGTTGTAAGAACGAAGTTCGTTTATTTGTTTGTTTATTTGTAGTCAGTAATCTCTGGAACTATTGAACCGATTTTAATAATAAGGGTGTCAAAATGATGGTGTTATTCCCTGTTCCAAAATAGGCTATTTCTTATGTCGATGCCACTAACTCAAAGGGCATGCCGGAGCCAAAAAGTTCTAAAAATACGATTTTTGTGTTACTGAAGGACATAGAAACATAATATTTGGCATGGTAGTTACTTAAAAGATATAAATTACTTCTATGCACATTTTATTTCCAATTTAAAAAATTGGAAATTTAAAATGGGTGAAAATGTGCGAAATGCTTACTAAAAACGTTCTAAATGCCGATTTGTAAGCAATCTCAGGAAGTATCAAACCTATTTCAAAATTAAAGATTGGAAATTGATGCTGACAGTCCTTGCTCTAACATAGGCTTTATTTTATGTTGGTGTAACCTACCACCTAGGTGTTGCAGGAGTAAAAAAAAGTTCTAAATCGCGTTTTCTGTGATACTGCAGAAGTTTGCGACTTAAAATTAGATAGAGTAGTTACTTATAAGATATAAATGTTCTCTAAGAATATTTCCTAAAAGATTCAAAACTTAAAAGGGGTGAAAATGCACGAAAAGTTTTCTACAAACGTTCGAAATGGCGATTTCTACGCAATCTCAGGAAGTATCAAACCGACTTCAAAAGTACTGGCTGGAAATTCACGGTGACAGCCCTTTCTCGAACATAGGTTCTATTTCATGTCGGTTTCACTACCATTTGGGGGGTTGCAGGAGCAAAAAACGTTTAAATTTCGATTTTTGTGATGCTGCAGGAGCTAGAAACGTGAAATAAGGCATGGCAGAAACTTATAAGATATAAGTTGCAGAATGAGTGGCAGAACATTTCCTAAAAAAATCGAAATGTAAAAGGGGGGGGGGGAAATATTAGAAAAGCAGTCTAAAAACTTTCTAAATTGCAATTTCTACGCAATCTCAGGACTTATCAAACCAATTTCAAAAGTAATGGTTGTAAATTTATTCTGACAGACCTTGCTTTAACATACGCTCTATTTAATGTGGTGTCATTACCTTCTGGAGGTTGCATGAGCAATAAACGTTCTAAATTGCGATTTGCAGGGGCTAGCAACTTCAAATTTGACATGGTAATTACTTATAAGATGTACATGTTCCCTATGAACAGTTTGCATAAATTTTGAAATTTAAAAGGGGTGAAAATGTGCGAAAAGGGTTCTGAAAACATTCTAAATTTTGATTTCTACGCAATCTCAGGAAATATCAAACCGATTTCAAAAGTAATGGTTGTAAATTTATTCTGACAGACCTTGCTTTAACATACGCTCTATTTAATGTGGTGTCATTACCTTCTGGAGGTTGCATGAGCAATAAACGTTCTAAATTGCGATTTGCAGGGGCTAGCAACTTCAAATTTGACATGGTAATTACTTATAAGATGTACATGTTCCCTATGAACAGTTTGCATAAATTTTGAAATTTAAAAGGGGTGAAAATGTGCGAAAAGGGTTCTGAAAACATTCTAAATTTTGATTTCTACGCAATCTCAGGAAATATCAAACCGATTTCAAAAGTAATGGTTGCAATTTGACATTGACAGTCCCTGCTCCAACATAGGCTATATTTTACGTTGTCGTCTCTACCACCTTGTTCCTGCAGGAGCAAAAAAATTTCTAGATTGCGCTTTTTGTAATACTGAGGGGTCAAACATTTTGAAATTTGGCATGGTAATTACTTAAAAGATGCAAATCTTTCTAAGAACCGTCGAAAGAAAATTCCAATTTAAAAGGATGAAGTGAGCGAAAAGAGTTCTAAAAACATTCTAAATTAAAGTTTTTTATGCAATCTTATGAAATACCACACCGATTTAAAAAATAATGGTTTCAAATTGGCGGTGATATAACCTGCTCAAACATAAGCTGCATTTTATGTCGATGTCACTACCACTAGAGGGCTGCAAGAGCAAAGAACTTTCTAAAGTGCGATTCCTGTGATACTGAATAGGCTAGAAACTTGAAATATGATATTGTAGTAACTTATAAAATATAAATGCCCTCTAAGAACAGTCGAAAACAAATTTGAAATTTAAAATTGATGAAGCGAAAGAAAGAAGTACAAAGTGCTCTAAAAAAATCCTAAATTATCATTTGTATGCTATCTAACAAAATATTGAACCGATTTCAAAGGTAATGTTTGCAAATCAGTGGTGACAGTTTCTGATCCTACACAGACCATATTTTATGCCCGTACCATTACCACCTCGGGTTGGCAGGAACAACGAACTTTCTAGAAAAAGCCCTTAAAAGCTTTCTAAATAACGTTTTCTATAGAATATCAGGAAATACCAAACCGATTTCAAAATTAACCAGCCAAATTAATGGTGACAATTCTTGTTTCAACATAAGCATTTTATGTTGGTGCCACTACTACCAGAGAGGTGGTAGACCGTTAGATAAGAAGCATGTAATTTGACATGATGGTTAATTTTAAGATGGAAATGCGTACTAAAAAGATAGTTTCTAAAAAATTCAGAACTTCAAATGAATACTGAAATGAGCGTATGAAATGAGTATAAAAGCGTCAAAATACTTTTCTATGTTTGCATTTATTTAGATTTAGTTTTAGTTCTTCTTATAAATTTAAATCTCATTTCTGCCTAATGCAGTGTAATAATGAAGTTTAGTCAAGCTGTGGTTTAATTAATAATTTTTTAATTATTCCTAAAATTATAATTTCTTTCAATAAAAATCAGACATACAAATATCATATTTCAATTATTACTCGAGTAAAGTTTGCTAGTAGGTTATAAATATAACTATTTGCAAGTCCTCTTTAAAATTTCGTGAACAAATATACTTATTCAATTGTGAAAACATGAACGGAAATCGCGCCGAAACAGCCCGCTTTTTGTGTTTTCATTAGAGATCGACCGAAAATTCGTTTTCGTTTTCGGTCCAAAATCTGAGTTTCGCCGAAAATTTCTTTTCGACAAAAATGCTGCCGAAAATTCGGCCGGAAAAAAACTCGCCCGAAACTGTCTGTACTTGAAAATTTTCGTTTCTTCCTTCCGGAATTTACAACACTGCTCATTGATTTGATCTGTATCAGCTCAACAGTTTATTTATTGTTATGAACTTCACTGTTTGTAATTATCAGTCATCACTGACTCAAGACGTGAGTGCAAATTATAAAGTAAGAAATGCATGGAGGACTAAACTTTCCAGACGCTTTTCGTGTGCTCATTAAAAGCTGCAGTTTTAACAGTAATAGAAAATGTTTAGTTTGAAACCGAAGAAGTGTTTCGAATACTCTTTGAGAAAGTTTTAGTATAACAGATGATCATTTACAAAAATCATTATAAAAGATATATCGAGGTATTTATACCTAAATATTTTTTATTAGATTAAATTCGTATAATTAGAAAATCATTCTGTATCGTTGATGAATTAATTATATTTTATTTTTACGAAAACAAAAAGTTTTGGTCAGATGCACAGAGAGCCAGCTTGGGCCCCACGCAAAATTATACGTGTATTAATTAATAATTATGTATATTTATGTATGTATTAATTACTTTACAAAAAAAATTTTGGTCCTTTTCATTTATCGTTTTCTTTTTCGGCCAAAAATAAAAAGTGCACCAAAATTCGGTTTCTGTCTTAAAAACCTATTTCGGTCAATCCTTAGTTCTTATCGAAAATTTCTCAGATTTTTTTTTTTTTTTTTTTTGTGCTATTTGTACGAACATTTCAAAATTTTTAAGGCTCCCATTGGGTCCGGTTTTTGAACACCACTTTTTTTTTTCAAAGAAAAATCTTCTTCATAGTTTCCGTCGAAACTTAAGGGGGTAGGATACCTTTGAACACGTCCAAAAAGAAAAAATATCACTATGTTTCAAGCTTCAAAACTTGTGTAATAAGTCAAAAATAAAAATCAAACTTCATTTAAATATAAAGCTCATATTTAAATTTATATTTAAAGAAATATATATACTTGTAAATTAATAAATAAATATTGAAATGATAAGTTTAAAAATGTATGATAATAAGAAAAAAAATCTTTCGCGCATGATAAAATCTGAAAATATGCATTTAAATAGGAAATTTTGGTGAAAATAAATACATAATACTGTTTACCTTTATACTAAAACCAGAATATTTGAAAAAAATATTGACTAAATTAAAAAATTAACAGAAAATTAAAAATTTTCACTAAAAAAACTTTTTTTCAAAGTAAAAAACAGAAAAAAATGAAATATTACCTTTTTCTGGTTTTAAGTTGTAGATAATACTGAAATGAATATGTTTCGAAAATTTATTTTGATTGCCATGCATAGTTTTTTAATAACACTGCGCGCAGTATCAAAATTCATCATTTTGAATAAACGCAACGCAAAGTTTAATTATCCTATGTAGTCTTAATATATAGTCTTAATGAAACTGTCATAATTAGTAAACTAATGGGAATTTTTTCATGCGGTTTTTTGCAAATTGTTCAGAAATAATTACGAAATCAAAATATGTATTAAAAAATTTTCGAAAATTTTGTAGGTTTAAAGGTATCCTACCCCCGTAATGTGAGAGGCGTTTTTGTTGCAATTGTTGCTATGACATTTTCCTTTAAAAATATACTAAACTAAACTCTGTGGCTACACAATCCAAGCAGGATCTGGGCCGACAGTGCCCATCTCTGTTTTCTTGACCCGGGGCCCCGAGGTGCTATGCAGCATGCGTCCCGGCCAGGTGGTCAACCTAACGCGAGACCCTCGGTGTTTAGTTCCCAAGCAAGCTTGGTACTCATTTTATCGACCCCAAAGGGATGAAAGGCTGTGTGAACCTTGCCCAGTCTGGAGTCGAACTCTCGACCTGCGGTGCGGCAGACAGGCGTGCTGACCACTACACCACTGGGCTTCTTAAAAATATACTGGTTTCCAAAAAAAGGGCCAGTGGTAGCCTAAATTTTTGAAAGTTATGTAAATCCGGTCTGCTGAGAATCTCTACAAAGATTGCGTCGAAATACCGACTTTTAGTTACATTTTGAGTAGAAAAAATCGCATTCGGGAGATGCGAAGTAAACTGCAGACGCGAATTTTTTCGAAAGGGTTAAAATTCTTATTATTCGAAACCAAGGGAAGAAGTTCTCAATTTTAAATATGCATTCTTTGTGAATCTGTGCCTCTAAATTCGAGTCTTAGGAAAGCGTTGACGAAAGGTTGTGGGGGTTATGGGGACTATGAAAATAATCAAAGTTTCATAGCAATGAAAGTTTAGAAAATGCTATATAATTAGCTGAATATCAAGGAAATGAAATAAAGATACGTACCTGGTAAGAAGTACAATGTATTCACAGATGTCTGAAATTACAATCCAACTTCGCGAAATTATCCAAACAGTGAATCAGATTTATTCTGTCTACAATTTGTCACAAATTCTATCACTACAAAATGTAACAAAAAGTAAAGAGATGGCGAAGATGCAATTTGTGGTTAGACTATGAGAATAAAGCTAAGCGTTCGTGAATAACAATGGAGATGCTTAACACAAATGATCTATATTTATTTACATATTCCTGTAATTACATTCAAATTTCCTGGAATTATCCAAGCAAAAGGTCTGATTTACTCTGTATGAACATTTCCAATTAAGATGTTACTTCAAACTTATGAAAAGTTTTTTTTTTTTTTTTTTGTAAGGGGTTTTTAATTTTGGCTGAAAAATCAGGTTTTCTGGAAATGATGGCAGTAAAGCAGTATGTAAGATACTTTATAGCACCATAAACTAAATTTAAGCAAGGATAATTTAAGTTAAACGAATAAATTAAACGTTAATTTTTAAACGAATGTAGAAATAATGGCAAAAATTCCTTACGTCTTCTGGAAGTGTTCTCAAAATTGTTCTAAAATAGTGTTGTCGTGCGCCCCGCGTAAATCAGAGTGCCAAAG
Source organism: Maratus speciosus (assembly GCA_963932465.1). Lineage (NCBI taxonomy): Eukaryota > Metazoa > Arthropoda > Arachnida > Araneae > Salticidae > Maratus > Maratus speciosus. The sequence continues at coordinate 472,428,842 of OZ010797.1, forward strand.
GTTTTTTTATACCACTATTTTCTTAGAGTTTTTTTTGCCATTTTTAATCGCAAATAATTCTGCCATTAGATAAGGTGAAGGGAATTCTTAAAAATATTGGTGCCCAGCACATTTGGAGTCCCAATTTACGCGGGACACCAGGCAACACTATTCGGAAAGAGCAATTTGATTAAATATTTTGTTTAATTAAATGTTTAGTATCATACCGTTTACTTAACGGTTTTATTCAGGGCTGTGGAGTCGGAATCTGAGTCAGGCCCAATTTTGAGCGAAAGAGTCGGAGTCGTACATTTTACAAGCAGAGCTGCGGATTCGGATTCGGAGTCCGAGTGGAATCTGTTAAAATTTCCGGAGTCGGATTCGGAGTCGTCCATTTTTCCCACCGACTCCGCAGCCCTGGATCTTAGGGAAAAGATGAAACATATTTACTCAAATTTAAGTTTATTTGTTTTATTACTTATTTAACATTTCGACTATTAATAAGATTTACTTAAAATTTATAATTTAAATATTGTTTAATAAAAAGAGAAATTGTTGCTACTATTAAAAAAAACACCATAAAATCAGTATAAAAAATGTAAAAATAACGAAGATGCCATTTGTGGTTTGAAAATGAGAATAATGAAATTTTCTGAACAAGCACGATTTAGCAAATGCTTTCTAATTAGGTGAGTATTATTGAATGGAAATGAAGGGACTTAACTGAAATGATCCACATTGTACCAGTGTTATATTGAAATTCCACGTTAATATGTACAGAGCAGACCTGATTTATTCTAGAAACCACACTCAATTAAAGCACTAGTTCTAACTTCTTGTTTTGTTTTCTAACACCTTCATATCTCGCAATGATATATTCAATTTTAACTAAAAACTAGTCGGATGTGACAATCGCAAAACTTTCTTCTATCTCATACATGTAATACTTCAAAAATTGCTATCACAGTGCCAAAATTAAATGACAATATATGCCCGTCATGAAGATTCTAAAGGAATAGTTTCGTTGAATTGTGATTTGAAAGGGAGATAGAATTATCAAATTTTCCAAACAAGTCTGTGAATTTCAGCTCTCATCGTCTGCAATCAAACTTTATATAAAAACTTGATATTTCATGTTTGAAGGCCTTAATTTGAGTGTATTGAAGCTCCTGAAAAGGATGGAGTTTCTTGAGTGATGACCAAGGACAAGCGTATATGTATCTGTCTCTTTATCAGGCATTAGTATGTTTGTAATGATGTTTCCGTGGGAAGGGAGGTGGAGATCGCTAATGTGATAATCAAAGACGAGCGGAAGTGTATCTCTGTGTGTATTTGTTTATCAAATCTTTAACATGACTTATTTGTCTATCATAATAACAATTTTGCAATTTTTTATGATGACATTGTTATTAATATTATCATCATCATCTTATTAAAACATGGAAATGATAGGCATAACATTTATCAAAAACTTGCCCAGTTCTAGATTTATTATTAATAGGCTATCAATATTTTTTTTTAAAAACAATTAAAACAATGATACAATACTTCAGTAGATAAGTTTGAGTGAATTTTATTTGAACTTGGCACCCACTTACATATCACTTCTTTTCTGGCAGTTTTTTTACGGAACTTGGCTCCCTTTTTTCACAGTTACGATTATGTTAGATATCATTACTTTTTGTAAGGTTACAATGTATTTAGACTTTTTACTTAATGCTTTTTAATGTGTTTACATGTGACTATTTTATTCACCAAGCAACATTCAATTTTAATTTTAATTTCCTACAACAATGTATTTGGCTGTTAACTTGCGGCAGAAATCGATATTTTAAAACTGGTGTGTATTGAATGCATGTTTTGAAACGAAATGTATTGATTCGAAATTTTTATTTCTTCTGAAACAACAATAATCATATTGATAATTAAATAAAATTATAAATTAATAAAAAATTTAAAAATAAAAAAAAATTGTAATTTAACAGATTACAACGACCAGTTGGATTTTTTTTTTACTTAATATTTACTTAGCTTTAATTTTGGGGCATTTCAACAAGAGAATTCGAGAAAGATAAGGGGTTAAAAATCGAAAGCAGTTCCACCGAATCATCCACAGATCGCGACAAATCACCTTCGTAACAAAATTTAACCGAAAAATCTAAATTTCGTCCACCGAATTCCGTCGCATGCTCTTCAACAACAGATCGCAAAGATCAAACTTCAGACGACCAAAACCTTCATCGATAAACTCTCCAAGTCCCGTTTTGAGAAGAAAAACAGTTTACAAATCGAAAGCAGTTCCACCGAATCATCCACAGATTGCGACAAATTACCTACGTTGAACTCAATTTTTCCTGGTTAGAATCGTCCGATTGTAAAACGCCGTGGCTAGTGGATTGGAGACCCTCGAGGCATGGCCTTTTACTATCAATCGATTAAACATTAGTTTGTTTCATTTTTGCGTTCGTCTTTTATTCTGTAATCGATTTTCATGGGCTACATAATCAGTTGAAGACCTCGAATTTCATGGGCTACATAATCAGTTGAAGACCTCGATTTTCATGGCCTACATAATCAGTTGAAGACCTCGATTTTCATGGCCTACATAATCAGTTGGAAGACCTCGATTTTTGCTTTGCAAGATGATTTTCATTTCGGTGTCGCTTTTCGGCTTTGGATTTTTCCATATCTGATAATTTGCGCTTACCCATTTTATACCTTTTTCAATTTTTAACGATTTTATGCCTTTCTATTAACTATTCAAACAATTTTTAACGATTTTATGCCTTTCGATTACCTATCTATATTATAAAGGACAAACATATATGTGCGTAACGCATACGTCATTCTGCGAATGGCAACACTTTGAAATTTGAAATGAAATTTCGCTTTTGCAATTTTAGCTACTGCAAATTTTTAAACTTCTAAACATCCCACATTTTAAATGTTTACACCGTCGTATGCAGAAAAAAATGCACTTTTAAATGCAATTTGTTTGAAAGCTGTATCTCAATTTATTTTTGAGATATTAATTTTTTTAATATTTTTAATACCAATTTTTTAATCGTGGCAACTGAAGTGCTTCATTTCTTTTAAAAGTGGATTAGTTATCTTTATTGATTATATTCTTACTGATGCCATTTTCTCATTACAATTAAAAATATATTTTTAAAAATTTCAACAGAAAATGACGTTACGCTTAAAAAAAGACACAATTTCTCTGATGATGCTGTTATATTTCACTATTTTTTCATTTCGCTGATATTGAGTTTGAGTCAATAGGCAAAATATTTCAGCGACTGAAAATGACGTCATATTTAAAAGTAAACGATAATTTTATTTGATAAAACGAGATATTTCCCCTTGAATACGTCTAAAAGTTAAAAATTTCTGGAATTTTTATGCGCAGGTACAGAGATTATACTAAGACTTCAAATCAGGAGTGGGAATTTTAACATGAAAAGTTGTAATAGTTGACAAACGTGACTTCAAGCTTGAAAATATATTTATTAATAACATATTGCGCATTAAAATGTTTTTAAATGCTTAATATGGATGTGAAACGTGGAAAATGTCTTGATTTGGTTTAGATGTAAAGGTAGAAAAATTCTATGATTATGTCAAGGTGATTATGTTAAGATCATTTTTCGGGATTTTTCATTCCGTAATACCAAGCATCAATTAATAACTTAATCAAAATTACTTATGTTGATTATATGTTACTGGTGACGTATAGGAATTAAGTTTAATTTTTCAATAATTTTAACAGTTGAAGTTTATGAAAAAAGTATTTTGTTAATGTTAGGTTAAAATATATCTTTGGAGAGTTAAATTAACAAATGTAAGATGGATTTTTTATTCTAATTATTGTTGTTGATGTATTATAAATTTGATGCAACAGTTCCTTTGTAAACATTTTCTTTCGTCGAAATTCGGCGGGTTCCACCTCGTCTATATTATAAAGGACAAACATATCTGTGCGTAACGCATACGTCATTCTGCGAATGGCAACACTTTCTAATTTGAAATGAATTTTCGTTTTGCAATTTTCGCTACTGAAAAATTTTAGACTTCTACACATCGCACATTTTCAGTTTTTATACCATCGTATGAGGAAAAAAATGTACTTTTACATGCAATTTCTTTGAAATCTGTATCTCAATTTATTTTAGAGATATTATTTTTTTTTAATAATTTTCTGTACCAATTTTGTAATTGTGGCAACAGAAGTACTCCATTTATATTACAAAGGACAATAATCTGTGCGTAACGCTGATGTCATTTTGCAAATAGCAACGTTTCTTTCGGTTTTCAAATTTTTTGATCTTCTGAACATCGCACATTATAATTTTTTTACACTATCGTATAGGAAAAAAAATCTACTTTTAAATGCAATTTGTATCAAAACGGTATCTTAATGGTCTGACTTATTATGGTTTATAAAATAATTTTCAAGAGTGATTTTTTAAATTTATCTCTATTGCGCACCGGCGGGCTCCATTACGAAATATTAATAAACAATTTGCACATAAAAAAGAGTTCAGAATTTATCTACGGCTAATTATCTGCAATGAAATTAAAGCTTCATCAAACAACAAGTAAAAGAATAATATATAAAAAAAGCACGCATTTAACATATGTGTAATCGAACAATTTAAATTTCTAGAGCCGAATTAGGAAAAATAGGGGCTTTTAAATGTAATTTGTATGAAATAGATAAGTTTTGAAATAGAGTTGCTAGGCAACTGTTAAAGTAAAAAGAAAGAATAATCTACATATTAAAAACAAATGACAGCTTTTTTAGACATCTTCCCTGAACTTTCTACTGAACCAATTTTGCTAATTATTCTATTTAAAATGCAATGCTGTTCAATTTGTAGATGAACTCGCACTAGCTATTTTTCTAAATATTCCGACTTTTATATTTTAAATTTAACATGAAAAGTTTTTTGAAATTTCATCAAAATAGTAGCAATCGTATTATTTCCACTGTTGCAGAAAAAAAGAAATGTTGGGGTTTATTTATCCTTATTGATGCCATTTCATCATTACAATTAAAAATAACTTTAAATCTCAACAGAAAATGACGTCACGCTTTAAAAAACATCCATTTTCTCTCATAAAGCTATGTTACATTTCAATATATTTTCTTTCGGCTGATATCGAATTTGGGACACTTGGCGTAATGCTTCAGTAAGTGCCATATTTAAAAGAAAACAATCCTTTTCTTAGATAAAACTATATATTTTACCACAAATACATCTAAAAGACACCAGTTTCTGGAATTTGTAGTCGGCGGTACTGAAATTAGAATCTCAAGCCAAAAGAATAAATTTACACATGCAAAGTTGTAGCTGACAAATGGGACTTCACGTTTGAAAATCTATCCATTTTATAAAGGAAAATATGTCTGTGCGTAACGCTGACGTCATTTTAAGAATGGCGACGCTTGAAATTTAAATTTAGGTTTTCCAATTTTTTTCTACTGTATAATTTGTCGTATAATTTTAAAATTTGTTTAATTTATATATATATATATATATTAATGACATTTATGTAATGATAGAAATTAAATTCCTCCATTTTTTTTAATAAAAAAAAAGAAAACAGAAAATGACAAGGGTTATTATATATCATTGTTTGACATTATTTTTAAATTGAAATTAACGTTTATTTGAATGAATAGGGAAAATAATAATGTGATTGAATAGTATTTTTCAAGAAAACTATAATTACGAAAATTACGAAAATAATATTACACGAAATACAAATTTTATGTTCACATGTGTAAATATTAAACAGACATACAACAATAAATACAATAAACCCAACTGGAGTGAAAAATTAGCCAGAGCTTGGAATCGAATCCGGAACCACAGCATTCCGGGCTGTCGCTCTAACCACTGAGCTACTCCGGCCGATACCTGAGTCTGCAATTTTTCACTAATAAGCCATGTTGGGGGAGTCACCAGCCATCTATACGACAGCTTTGGATGACCGAACAACGATGACGGGACATACGACCCTATACGACCGGACAACGACTCAGGTATCGGACGGAGTAGCTCAGTGTTTAGAGTGACAGCTTGGAATGCTGTGGTCCGGGTTCGACTCCTTGCTCTGGCTAATTTTTCACTCCAGTTGGGTTAATTGTATTTATTGGTGTACGTCTGTTTAATATTTATATATACCGTTAACAGTTGAATACACGCGTTATTTATCTGTGTATCTGTGTTTTATTATATATTGTAGTGTGTATGTGTGTTTTATTTTATGTTCTCATATTCAAGCTTCAGGAATCCGTTTAGGTTAGAAACATAAATTCGACTATCGACTGGAACACTGAGATCTGTTGACGTCAAAAGAAAAAAAAAAAAAACTTCGTAATCAAACATATTTATTTTTAAGTCGAAAAGTAGATTTACAGCTAATTGCCTTAAGATGGCTATTAAAACATTTCAGAAGCGGACATTAGAAACGAAATGTTTTAGCGAGAATTTTTTTTCTCTAAATATTTATTTTAATTCATAAAATATAAAATGCTTCTGAATAAATTCGTCAAAAAAAAATTCATTTTTGTATAAGTTCACTCACCCAAATGACAACATTTCTATCAACTCCGAAATTCGAAGCAAAATCTTGGAAGAGCGAAAATCTTTAGGCAAATAAAGTTATGGTATATGTGCATTTTTATTCGGAAAATTTTTGACTTAAAGTGTAAATATAACTTATTATTTGAAATATTGTATTTAATAAAAATTAATAGTTTAATTGCTTTCTAAATTCACAATAACGATAGATTTCATTTTTTGCAAAAGGATCGAATGATCTCCTGCAATTCAAAAGCAACACAACGGGTTGCTACTCAACTAGTTCAAATAAAAATTCTTCTAAAAGTAAAGAACATCGTTTAATTTCGTTAAAAAAAAGTAAAATGCGAGCATCATTTGGCCCCATCCTCGACCGAAAACAACAACCATTTCCAAATGGTTAATAAAAAATATTGTGAAATTTAAAAATAGGTTGAATTTACAAAACAAGAAATTTATTAAAATTATTTGGAGTTTTCTTCCTTTTCTTTTTAATGAAGTCGCTAATTTGTAGTTACAGTAAATAATCTTATTATATAAATCTTCTCTCCTCTGAAATTTTCACTTCGCCACCTTTCTCCGCCAACATATAATGCGTAAAATTATAGATATTGTATATATATATATGTATATATATATTAAATATTTTCCTCTATTTGTTATAATAATAATAATTAAAAAATCTAGATACCCTACCTCATGATTTCTTAAACAAGAAAGAAAAATCATGCGTTAAACATAGATTATGAAACACTTTCCAACACTTCCTGATTTATTTAACAAACTTCATTATTTAGGGAAATAAGGTAATTAAGGTAACTAAGTAAGCATTTTAGAAATCGCATAAAACATCTGAAAAAAATTCACTTCAGCAGTTATCGTCCATAGCCAAATATGTATTCCAATTCTTTTGAACAGTTGGGTATGTATCTGTTAGTAGGTTATTAACATTATGTATTTGATCTGTAGGTTGATATATATACTATATAATGGGGAAATTTGGTTTAGCAAGAAAACGCATAAATTTCTCTTTCAGCAATTTATACTAATAGATGGAAGCATACTTGGATATTTTCGTACAACCCTGTAGTTAACCTAGTACCTTTATTTCCTGGCACTATTTAGCTAAAATTTAATTCAAACTAAAACACTCATAAAACTATTGAAATCACATTTCCCGAAATTATATATGAAATATAGTAAATCTGAGGGACGTATATCAATTTCATTATATACGAAATAGTTTAACATAATTGAAATACGCCGCAAACAATCGCCCCCCGTCATATCATTATGGATCCGAATTCTTTTGTGTGGCCCTGTAAATGAATAATAACTATTCTTTACACCGCATAATACATATTTTAGTGCACTTCTTAAATGCATATCAATTTTATTATGTTAACATTAAAAATCATTTGAAACGATTTTTTCCCAAATACCACAATGCAACGGAAATTTTTGAGTGTCCCTATAAATGAATTAAATATGCTACAAATGTCATTTGAAATAGGGATCGTGCTATGGTAAAAGTCAATAACACCCAAAAATTTCAGGGCAACCCAAGTATATTTACGAGAGTTAGAGCGCGGATAGACGGACAGACAGACAGACAAGCCGAAGTCATAAATACTTCTTGAACTTTGTTGGAAAGTGTTAAAAATAGTAGATGCTATCGAAACGTAGATGACCCCGCCCATGCCCCTTTTCTCATTAGTTATTGGAAATTATCTTCTTTTTGTAGAAACCCCTTTTGCCATCGACACCTAATTTAAACGAATAATAATAAAAAAAAGCAATTTAACAAATTACAACGAACATTTGGAAAATGATTTTTTCAAAGGCTAACATTTAAGACATAAAAAATCGCACGGAGTTGATCATACATTACGTACGCCATGAATTAAACATTAATAGTGTTATTACATGTAAAAATTGCAATTGATAAAAAACGCCTGCGACTCCTCAGATTTCCTTAAACTTGCGTATTATCCACCTGAAACTTACGTATTATCCAAGCATTTCATTGGCTGTTCGGGAAAAGGCTTTTTCATCGTCAGATTTCCAAGAAATCTGATGACCCATTTTAAAGGAAATTTCATTCTTAAACTTTTAAACATCCCACAATATTACTTTTTGCACCGTCGTACACAGAAAAAAATGTACTTTTAAATGCAATTTGCTTGAAATCTGTATCTCAATTTGTTTCTGAGTTATTAATTTTTTTTGTAGTTTTTATTACTTTTTTTGTCATAGTGGCAACAGAAATATACATCTCTGTTGAAAGTAAAGGGAAATACAGATTACTGTATAGACAAACCAGAAAACGAATAAAATGCGGATTCAACCAATAAAGAGTTTCAGATATGCTTTTGATTTCCTGCCCTGACGAGGACAATAACCATTTTTCCAAATGGTTAAAAAAAAAAAAAAAATTCTATTGAAATACAAAAGATTCACCCCTTTCCCCGTCCATCCTTTCTAAATTTTCTACTTTCATGTTTTCCGCCAAACACAATTCCTTCCTGCCAAGAAAAGTCACTTTGACGCAGAAAGCTTTGACCAATCAGAATACGAGATGCCAAATCATACTTGGGGGGGGGGGGGGGGTGGAGAATATGCTTGCTGTATGTTTAGACCGGATTTAACATTTGGCGCTTTTTTGTGACAAATTAAAATTTCGCCTAATATATGTTATGTTGATGTAAAAATGGACATCCGCAAGTGGGTAATAAATCGATTTTCCCAATTTTATTTTTTATTTCTTATTTTTATAGTGTAAACAAACTTCGCACGAAATTTGAAGTCTGCAGGTGCTGCAGATATATGAGATCTTTTTGATGAGTGAGTCAGTGAAAAAATTATCGATAATCATTCATTTTCAAATGTCATCATCTCGAAGCATTATTTATAAAATTTTGGATTCTATGTAATTAGAGTAGCCTTACTATGTCTTTTGTATTACAAGCACATAGGTCACATAGATTTTCAGTAGTAGAGTGTGGAAATTTGGCGAAAATAGCTCGAAATGGTTCGTGTAATATAACACATTAGTATGTCAGACGAACTTGGCTGACACACTGCGGTGTGTCCAGATATTATTTCGTTACTCTTGCATGCATAAAATTAATTACGCAGCAGAAAATGTTTATTAATTGAAATTATCCTAAAAACTGGTATTCCAGTTTGAGAAAACTGATTAATGCACTAACAAAACTACTCAGAATACAGATGAAACGGGGGATAACTCATTGCAACAAACCCAAATAGTGAAATACAAATGAAACAGATAATGAAGATGAAATTGAAAAGGTGTGATGCTTAAAAGTTGAAAAATGTTTTAAAAATGTAAGCAAAAGCGAAATTTGATCATCTGCTGTTGCCATTTGCAAAATGACGTCAGCATTACGCGCGGACACGTTTATCCTTTATAATATAAATATTCCATTCAAAGAAAATTAATACTTTCAACAAACCATTGCTTTTGAAATTAGGACAAATCCATTGACGTACTATACCAAAACCATGTTCCTTTTTTCCGGCTTACATACAATGCTTACAATATTGCGTATTAAATTTAAACGAAATGGAACCACAAAAAATATAAAATAAAATAATCTGATACGAAATTAAATATTTATTTAATGCTAGACTTATTCACCTCATACATTCATACCTTAGCAATCGCAAATTCTGCGTCCGCATCAACAATATACTCTCCACTTTATATCGTATACTTGCTGGCATTCTTCAAGGCTCTGTCCTCGGCCCTACATTATTCAACATTTACTTTAATGATATACCGCGCACCCTGGGGACCTTTCTTGCCCTGTATGCGGACGACACGGCAATTTACGCCTCAGCTCACTTTGCTTACACCTTATACAAAATTTTACAGAAACACATTGACGATTTCACGGCCTGGTGCACCTTATGGCGCATTAAACTCAACGAACAAAAAACTGCTGCAGTTTATTTCTCTAGGAAGCTTACTAACCCTAACCGCATTACTATCAACAATACAACCATACCCTGGTCCGACCACACCAAGTATCTGGGGGTAACTCTGGATAAAAGACTAACATGGAAAAAACACTTCCTCAACATCAGAGGCCAAGCGGCCGGTATCTCAAAAACCCTTTCCCCTTTATTAAAAGGTAAAACTCTCTCTATCAAAAATAAAATTCTCCTCTATAACGCCTGTATTAGACCAATTCTTACATATGCAAGCCCCATATGGGGTTTTGCCTGTAAAACCAACATGGATTTTCTTAGTAAAGCACACAATAAAAATCTTCGGTCACAGATACTTAAGAAACACAACCATTAGAAGGGACTTAAAAACCACTTCTCTCAAAGTACGCATAAGTAAACCTGCTAAAAATTTCTACAAAAATATCTATAATTTACCCAATGATATAATAGCTGGGTTACCAGACTACGAGGTCTCCGACCCCCCTAATCGTAAACGCCCAAGGTTTTCTACTTTGTTAGATGATGAAGATTGAGTTTCCCTCTTTCTTCTCCTAATTTACTCTCTTTCTGTCTTGTATTTGTCTTTAATTAAAAAAAAAAAAAAAAAAAAAAATTGTTGCATTGCTTCTTAAGCATTCAAAATAATGTTACACTTTTAAAATGTATGGTCTCTGTAAAGAGTCCTTTTTTTTTTGGGTTTTCTGGGGCACGTCCCGGTAGCTTTTTCGTCTCCTTTTTTCGGATCATTGGAACTTTACATTTTTCTCTTTTTCTCTCTTTTATATATTGTTACCCTATAAGTATTTTACTTACCATTTTACTATGCCTCTCTTTTTCTATTATTATCACTAACTTTAAGTGGCCTAACCACATTTATAAGTTTCTTTCACGGCTCCCTATCATGCCTCAATAGACGACTTCACCTCTCGACTGGATGTACAGATGCTCTCATCTAGGCAATCCATATCTACATCTCATGTTCCATGTTCCATGTATTTGAAATATGAAAATTCAAATATCCATGATACTTTTGCGTACTACAGTAATAATAAACTACGTAATCATGGTAAATTTACGTGCATTATGATAATACCATTCAAATTTTGTGACGAAAATTAGCAAAGTTTGCGTAATAAATAAGTTTTAAAAAGAGAGAGAGGAAGTAAAGATAACCACTAGAAAACAGGAATTCTGCTTTTTTGAGAATTTAGTGTCGCCCTCGATGAAAAGAAATATATATATAGATATAGATAGTACAAAGCATAATTCAAATTGAAGACATAAAACACACGCTTTTATTTTATATAAAAATACGTCATTCGCATCCGCCGAAGAATTCCTTATTTACGATCCAGTATTAAACAACAACTGCAGAAAAGTATGCATGCATATCACGTCACTATCGCGGAATAATACACAAATCCAGCAAAAAAGCGATGTCGTCATTCAAGAAACTAGACAAGAAAAAGGATATAATGATTCATATGTTTGTAACATTTATATGGATACTAGGGGGCTCTGCCCCCTGCAAGCAACGCTCGCCAATCCCCCGTTCGGACACCACAGAATCTAAAAACACGCTAATCTGATCGGTTTAAAAAATATTAGATAAGATTTAATTATACTGAAAAAAGCTGTGCAGATCTCCCTGTAAACGAGTTTCCATTCAATTCCCTTTGATTTCAAAAATTTAAGGCCGAATCAGTTGCTGTTAAGACATCCAATGGTTGTTTTCGTGTTTGATTAAAGAGGATCAGTTAAACATTTGAAAAGAAGCTAAAATAAAATGAATTAAGTGTACAGAGACTTTGTCTCCGGGTATTTTAAAACAATTTCTATAACAATAGCCTAAGTCATGTGACTATCATCAACAGTTCCGGGCGAACCACTTCGCTTTTCATATTCCAGGTGCCATTTTGGTACTTTAATGTTAGCCAGGCACAGGTGATAAGTTGCCAAATATAATTCTATTGCCATCATTTCATCTATATTATAATAGTCCAAGTCATGTAACTGCCATAAATAAATATGCTCTGATCCCTTCGCTTTTCATATAAAAGTTTGGGCCAGATATCATATACGGCCCCATATTGGCGCGATTTTTTTCCGACGCTAATTTGGGGAAAACATCAACAGCATAAACAACAACATCCGGCTTACCAAATCAAGCAAAATAACGATACTATGGCGCCAGTTAAGTACCCGTTTGGTATATGACATTGGCGTCAGAAAAAAAATCGCCCAATATGGGTCCGTATATGACATCTGTGCCGAAAGTTTTCCATTTTGATTAAAAAATCAAATTTCTTTTTCGAATAAAACTACATAAAAGTTTCCATGGTCGCAAAGAATTATTGGTACTGTTACGCTAGCCGGGTGCAAATCTCGCCAATAGCTATGTTTTAACTCGCCAGTCAGCATTTTTTTTATTTTTCGAGTGGTGAATTAAAACATTGCTTTGAAGTTGAAATTAAATGTCATGGTTTGTTACATCATTTAATATTTGGCCAGATGTCATATATTAAATGCAATGTTATACGCACCGGGTTTGGCGTGATTTTTTTTTTTTTTTTTTTTTTTTTTTTTTTTTTTTTTTTTACGAAAATTTGGCGAAAATCTCGTTTTCGAATACCAGTTACATATGTATTTTTGGTACTTCTTAGTTATCCCGTCGACCAAAAATCTATCACCAATCTATAAGATTAAATGTCAATAATGATTGATCGTAAATGTCACATTCACTTCACTTTAAGCAAGTTACGCGTCTTTACGTCATCAAGTGATTTTTATTTCGACGTTTTATTTGTATATTTATTAATGTTATACTATTTTATTTGTTCTTTCATTATTTAAAATAAAAACTGTGTCAATTGTATAATTTGGCGAGTGATTTGGCGATTTATATAATTTGGCGAAATGGGTCTACGGAATATCTAAGTAGTACCGTATTTTTTAATTATTTTCTATTATTTTTAAAAGAAAATAACTAAAAAAATAATTAACTATAGAACAAATCAATTTATGTAATTAAAAAAAAAGAAAATAAAGTAAATAAACATTTATTATTAAATAAATAACAATAGCCGGGTTACCATGTAAACCAAAATAATGCCATTTTAGCGCCAATTAGGTATCCCGGTGCGTATATGACATCTGTGCCTAATATTTTTATTTTCGTTCCGTTTAAAAAAAGAGAAAGAAGTGAAAGCCATTTACTTTCAATGTTTCAGTTTGTATTAAATAAAAAGATAAGGAAATACAAATTGAATTATGAATAAAAATAACATGATACATTTCTTAGCATACATTTAAGGGAGGCCAAACTGGTCGCCAGATTAGTTTAAAATAGTAACTTTTTCTAAAATCTGAAAAAAAATATCTGTTATGATTAAAATTTGAGTTGCCATTAGAGAAAATAATATAAAATTATAAAAAAAAATTAAAATATCGAAAACTAATTCGAATTTAAAAATTCTAATACCAGTTTTGAAATCTGGAGATCAATACGGATTTTTGGAGAAATCGCCGTGAAACATAATCAGTTGTTTAATCAGTCGTTTCATAGAATCGTTACATAAATTCGTTTCATAATATCCGTTTCATTAGGATTTTATATATATAGGGTAGACATAAAATTAAATATAGCTTATAATAGCTGCATGTTTTATCAGAAATCAAAAATCATTATATTTTCGTAGCACGTATTTTACTTGAAAAAAAGTTTCAGTTATGAAAAAATGGCAACCAAAAGATATAATAATCTACTATTTTACAACTATTTTTCCTTTACTTTCTACAGAAATGGCGTACTTCAGTTGCCAAAATTAAAAAAAAATCGTTAAAAACTACACAAAGATTAATATCTCAAAAATAAATTGAGATGCAGTTTTCAAACAAATTGCATTCAAAAGTACCTCTTTTTCTCTATACGACTGTACAAAAATTGAAAATGTGCGTTGCTTAGAAGTTTAAAAATCTTCAGTAATTTAGCCTTACTATGATAACATCTGCTTTGTTTTAAGGCTGGCTTATACAACGGAACGTTATTTTTTAGAGACGACATTTTAATTGCTGGCAGAAAGAAATAGCATATCGAGAGCTAATAAGCCTATAACAGCTAACGAATATTTTTAATCCCATTCAATTGCAAATCATTCAATATCTAGCAATAATATGAAATAGACTTTCCGCACTTTCAAAATTAAACGTCTCACTTATGGAATTTTATTTTCACGGATTAACTTGATTTTTTTTTTTATGACTAAAAGACTTGGTCTCGCGTTACTTGGTCTCGAAATAACCTTAATTATAATTAAAATAACTTTACAATTTCCTAGAAAAGGAACACGGGGGGAAAAACTGGATGAAATTCAATCATAATGCAGTATAAGTTACGTAGATATCCTTTACAGAATATATTTCAAAATAAAAATAAAAATAAAAATAAAAATAACTTTGCAGTTTTTCTGACGTAAAAAATAATTTTAATTTGATAAAGTTTAAGAGTCAGAAATAAAGACACTTAACGTAAATTTGAGTGAGACTGTATTTTAAAATTTCTGTGTTATCATTATGGTGATTACAACTCTAAGAAATGCACCATTAGCACAAAAGCGATTAAGTTATGTAGATGCCATTTTCTTGTTATTTTCTAAAAATAACCAAAACTTCGGAGTTAGTGTAATATAGAAGAGGCTTTTTTAAGTTAAAAATTTTAAAAATTTAGAAGACGAAAATAAAGCACTTAACTTAAAAGGATCTTTTATTGAACTCTATGAATAGGCAGAATGCATCTCGTCTCAATGTATCCATCCTTAGAATAAGAATGCATTATTCTGAATTCAGTTTTCCAAAAGTTGAGTAGATCTTTGAGAATCATATTCAGAATTATTTTTAATATCATTATGAACATTTTGAAATTCATCATCTTGATTCGTAGTTTGATTTGTGATATTTTTCCTTTAATTTCATGGAAATTTATTTTTACAAAAATTATGTTGATTATGATAATTTAAATTTTCATGCAGTTTAGAACCATCTTTAACATTTTACAACACTGGTAAAAATTATTTAAAAACTAGAAAACAAGAATTCTGCGTTTTCAGAATTTAGTGTATCATTTACTTATTTTAAAAAGTCCTAGTCCAGGTACTTGTTTTAAAAAGCCCTTCCGGAATGTGAAGGGAGGAAAAAGTAGCTTTCATATGCCTTTTTTTTTTTTTTTTTTTTTTTTTTTTTAATATAGCTTATTTTATTCAAGCACACGAAGATAAAATTAGTGGAACACGATTACATGATTCAATAAAAATTCCTTATTTCTTTGTTTTAAAATTTTGCAAAATTTATTCAAATTTTAAGAAGTTAAAGTTCGGCAAACCCGATAAAAGAATATTCGTCGATACTGAATTTGAATGAGAATTGCGCCAAATAAGTAAGCCTTAGGCAAGTTGGCATCATTTATGGTTGTTTAGTTTTGGACACCAAATTTTGCGATATTTCACTAAGTGTCGCCAAGCTTGGCGAGAATTTGAAACTAACGTTCACTAATACTCGTAAATTAATACCTCATTTTCTTTAATTGTTGTCTTGTTTCAAAATGTCAACCACCCTAGAATTTCAACCTTCTATATTGTAATCATGTTTTAAGTTAGAGACGAAACAAAAAATACCCCGGGATCCTTGTATCAAAGCCTAACGCTTAAACATAAAATAAATTTGGATTTCTAAATTTTTTGTGTATTTTTTTTAGTTTTAAATATTTGAATAATCGCCATTTTGAAACAAGATGGCGGATGAAGTTGGCCAACGAACTCGGTCGAGACATTTGCATGTACTATACATACAATAAATCTCATCCAAATCGGTTTATAAATACGAGAGTTATCGCATGACAAAAATCATATATATATAAAGCTACCTGAAAGTATCTTCTCTTGTACTCTATCAGTATAACAAATATCCCAGATAGCAATTTTAATTTGGTGAAAATTTGCAACAGTCTTGCTTTGAAAACCTGCAAAGTTGCAGCAAGCACAGCATGACAAGCCTGAAAGTTCATAACAAGACTGCAGCAAGATAACGGAAACGCTGAACCACCACACTTTGAAATTGCAGTTAACTTGTCGTGAGAGTTAAATTCATGCCTCAAATTTATTGCAAATTAACGGCAAACAAGTAATCAAAAATACTGCAAAGTAGTAACTTTCCACGCCCCACTATTTGTTTACAACTGTTAAACTATACCCAGATATCATGAACATTAGCAGCAAGTTTGATTTTTTCTGATATTATCTTGCCGTGACAAATTTGAATTGAGAAATTCGCAGCAAATCTCCCGCACGATACACCATCACCCACTTGCAAGAGTAGTTTGTTGTGTAACTGATGGCAAGACAGTCTTTAATTCACGAAAGTGACGAAAGCAAAATATCCCTCTGTCGAGAGAATAGACAATCAGTAGATAAGTAGAAATTGCAGAAATTTTATTCGGCTGGCACCGCTTTTTTAAACTTTATACTTATGAAATACCAAAAAACGCTCGCTTTCAAAAGTATAAATATTACCCTTAACTTGTTTATGTTGGTAAGAACGATGCATGCACCTTAACGGTGCGCAAGCGCATGCATCAATAGACCTGATAAGGTCTAAGGACCCCTTTAAAGGGGTAAAACTTATAGTGTAACAGTTGTAAACGATTAATGTGGCATGGAAAGATTACTACTTTTCAGTAAGTTTGCAGTATTTTTAATTACTTGTTTGCCATTAATTTGCAATAAATTTGATACAGCATGAATTTAACTTGCACGACAAGTTAGCTACAAGTTTAAAGTGGGGTGACTTCGAAGTTTGCGTTATTTTGCTGCAGTTTTGTTATGAACTTTCAGTCTTGTCATGCTGAGCTTGCTGTAAAATTGCAGGTTTTCAAAGCAAGACTTCTGAAAATTTTCTGCAAACTAAAAATGCTATGTGGGTAAGTTTAACCCCTTCGTAGGGGTCCATAGACTTGATCAGGTCTATTGATGCGAACACACCGTCAGAATGTGCATGCATAGTTTTCATCACCATAAACGAGTTAAGGTAATATTTGTACTTTTCAATACCAGCCTTTTTTGGTATTCGATAAGTATAGCGTTTAGAAAAAGCGGTGCCAATCGAATAAAATTTCTGCATATCTGCTGATTGTCTATTCTCTCAACAGAGGGATTTTTTGCTTACGTCACTTTCGTGAATTAAAGACAGTCTTGCCATAAGTTTCACAACAAACTACTCATGCAAGTGTGGGAGAGTATACCTTGTTGGAAATTTGCTGCGAATTTCTCAATTCAAATCTGTCATGGCAATATAATGTCAGAAAAAATCAAACTTGCTGCTAATGTTCATGCTATCTGTGATGCCTCATGTCCGGCGTAGTGACGTCGGAAATTGTATTAGATTGTTACATTTATTGTATAATGTTAGTATTTTTAATAAATAAAATGCATCTGTAAAACAGAAACAGTGTTATACTTATTTGATACAACTTTAACATGCAATTTAAATTTCAAATGACGGCTGTTAACAAATAAGTAACATTGAGTTTAAATTTCAAATTAACCCTTTCAGCGCCGTGAGCTAATATATCCGTTCATTAAGCTGTAGGTTTCACTGCAATATAAGCAATATTAAAATTAATATAATTCAACTGATATATTTGTAGTTTAAAACACTGAGTTATGATTAATACTGTCACGTAATTAAGTTTTTTATATCAAGTTCGGAAAATCATTTGTTTTTAGCATAAAAAAAATACAGAGAAAACAATATTACAATTTTGCTTTTTTGCTCGGCAGTCAGAGGGTTAAAATAGTTATTTAAAATTTTGTGTCATACATTTATTTTAGATACACAACGCGTAAAAATACTAATCTCATTAGTACAAAATGTAACGCACCTGAAGAAATATGTTATGTAGATGCCATTTTATAGTTATTATCTAGCAAACTAATAAAGCAACATAGTTTTTGCAATAAAGTAAATGTTTGCCCGTTGAAAAGAACTTGGAAGACATTAGACAGAAATGAAGGTAATTAAATTCATCTTCTCTTGGACTCTGTGAATAGGACAATTGAGTCTTGTCTAAGATATATTTATGCCGGGAATGGTTTTATCTTATTACATTTATAGCCTATTATATTACTACATTTATCGTGTATTATAATATTATATTTATTAATTAAAATGTCTCTTTGAAACATAAATAATGTTATGATTATGTGATACAACTTCAGCATAAAATTTAAGTTTCAGTTGATAACTGTTAATAAATAAAATGAATTTAGTTTAACCCTTTCGGGTCCGGTGTACTATTAATAGTGCATGTCTTTTCGTCGAGTATTATTTTGTCTAAACAGTTACTTTTGTTATTATATACATATAGAAATGATAGTATATCGCTATGACGCTCTTATTATGACTTCATTTATGTTTTGGCATTTAGTAATAACAATAATAATAAAAGTTTGCTTAATTCTCTTTGCACCGTTGGCGATTCTTTTATTGTATGCATATATTTTACGCTTTAAATTTAAAATATAGGTTACTTTTCTGAGCAAATCATGTGTGATAAAACGCAAAAAAACATTAGAAAGTTGTAATATATGCTAAACCCTGTTGTAAACCGATATTTTCCAAAAGTCGCCAAACACTTTCCCTTAACCTATTATCATATAAATATGAATTGAATAGTACACAAAATAAGTACATTCGTTAGAATGGAGACAATGAGATAATATTTAAACTTCAGTAAATCTATTTGTATAGCTACGATTAACATTATTAACCCTTTCAGGGGCTGTGGTACATTTATGGAACCACTTAGTTTTATTCCCAAACACCACAATGGCACCAGAATTTTAGTAAAATATTTTCCATTTAATAAGAAAGTGAAACATAGCCTTTTTCTTATTGCCAATTAAATTTGTTGGTAAATTCCGGTTCCATTCATGTATTTAACACTTCAGCATTGAAAATGCTTTATCCCTGCTAGGGTTAAAGTAAAAGTAATTTAGTTCTCATAATTGAAAACTAGTTGGATGTGCCAATCCCAAAACTTTCTTCTATCTTATACATCTTAATATTTCAAAACCTAGTTATACATGTTAATACTTCAATATTATTAGTTCAATACTATACCAACTTTGATTTTCATCTTAAATTTCTGCTCAAGTCAATTAAACGGACTAAAAACGAGTTAATCTATATCACGATATTTGTTAAAATTATTAATTTTTCCTTATTCTGTCGTTATCAGCTGTTTGCGAATAGCCGGCATAGCAGGAAGCGAGTTCCCGCCGCTGCATGAGCCGCCGATGCACAATAGAACTACCAAAAATCAAGAAAAGTATACAAAAATCGCTAGCACGGAGCCCTTTACCGCGCAATATTTCCGAATTCAAGGAGAACCTATTGGCCAAAGCCAAAAACAAGCACAAACATTTTGGTTCAATTGTATGCATAATTTTATACGCTGTTCGATGGTACAATAATGAAAAGTCCTTCCGGCCAGTGCCGGGAGGAAGAGGTAGCTTTCATAATCCTTATTTTAAAAAAGCCAACTTATATCATGCAAACACACGAAGCTCAATTTAGTGGAAACCGAATATAGGAGATTCAATACTAATTTTTAACAATATAATGAATGAGAATTTCGCGAAATTAGTCAGCTTTATCCAAGCTGCTTTTCTTTAAAGTAACTTATATTTGGCTGCCAAATTCGGCAATTTCTTAAAGTGCCTGTCATTTTAAGACAACATGGTGGATGAGGCTAAGCAGTGAACTTGGTCGAGACCTTAGTAATTGCTGTGCACATGCTCACTCACATCGGAATCGGTTAATATATAGGAGTGCTGTCCCATGCAAAAAATCAGATTTTTCAAAATGTCACCCACAATAGAAATTGAAACTGCTATATCTGAGCCATTTTTTAAGGTAAAGACAAACAAAAAATGCTCCTGAATCCTTATATCAAGATCAAATACTTAAGAAAGAAACCTTTTTCAATTTCAAATTTATATATATATATATTTTTATTTAATGGCCGCCATTTTGAAACAAGATGGCTGATGAATCTGGCCAGCGAACTTGGTCAAGGAGTTGATGTATACTATCCACATGCTTTCTTACATCGAAATAGGCGAATACGTGTGTTATCGCGTGACAAATACAAGATCGTTTCAAAATGTTAGCCATGATAGAAATTCAAAGTGCTATAAATCAACCATTTTTTAAGATATCAACAAAAGAACAAATTTTCAGAAACAAAAACTGCTCCGGAATCTTTGTATCAAGGCCAAACACATAAAAAAAATCTTTTTCATTTTCCAATTTTTTAATACCTCATTTTGAATTTTAAATTTAATTTTTTTTAAATGGCAACCCTTTTGAAACAAGATGGCGAATGAAGCTGGCCAACGAACTCGGTCGAGACATTGGTATGTACTATGTACAGACCAAGTTACATCCAAATAGGTTCATAAATACGCCTGTTATCGCGTGACAAAAATCAGGTCGTTTTAAAATGTCAGCCACAAGAGAAATTCAAAATGCTATTACTCAGTCATTTTTTTAGATATAGACGAAAGAAAAACTGTTCCATACAAAAAAAATCTTTTTCATTTTCCAATTTTTTGGTATCTCATTTAAATTTTTTTATTTTTTTATTTTTTTCAATGGCCGCCATTTTGAAACAAGATGGCGGATGAAGCTGGCCAACGAACTCGGTCGAGATATTTGTATGTACTATGTACACACCAAGGTACATCTAAGTCGGTTCATAAATACGCCTGTTATTACGTGAGAAAAATCAGGACGTTTCAAAATGTCAGCCACGCTAGAAATTCAAAATGCTATAACTCAGCCATTTCTTAAGATACAGACGAAACAAAAACTGTTCCCGAATCTTTTTATCAAGGTCAAACACATAAGAAGAAAATATTTTTTAAATTTCAATTTTTGGTACCACATTTCAAATTTAAATTTTTCTAAAAAATTTAAATTGCCGCCATTTTTAAACAAGATGGCGGGTGAAGCTGGCCAACGAACCCGGTCGAGACATTGGTATGTACTATGTATAAACGAAGTTACATCCAAATCGGTTCATAGATACGCCTTTTATCGCGCGACAAAATTCAGGACGTTTCAAAATGTCAGCCACGCTTGAAATTCAAAATGCTATAACTCAGCCATTTTTTAAGATATAGATGAAACAAAAACTGCTCCGAAATCTTTGTATAAAGGTCAAATACATAAGAAAAAAATATTTTTCCATTTTCAATTTTTTGGTACCACATTTCAAATTTTAAATTCTTAAAAAAAATTTAAATGGCCGCCATTTTGAAACAAAATGGCGGATGAAGCTGGCCAACGAACTCGGTCGAGAGATTGGTATGTACTATGTACACACCGAATTACATCCAAATCGGTTCATAAATACGCCTTTTATCGCGTGACAAAATTCAGGACGTTTCAAAATGTCAGCCACGCTAGAAATTCAAAATGCTATAACTCAGCCATTTTTTAAGATATAGACGAAACAAAAACTGCTCTGGAATCTTTGTATAAAGGTCAAATACATAAGAAACAAATATTTTTCCATTTTGAATTTTTTGGTACCACATTTCAAGTTTTAAATTTTTTAAAAAATTTTAAATGGCCGCCATTTTGAAACAAAATGGCAGATGAAGCTGGCCAACGAACTCGGTCGAGACATTCGTATGTACTATGTACACACCGAATTACATCGAAATCGGTTCATAATTACGGGAGTTACAGTGTGACATAGGTCAGATATATATATATATATATATATAGATATATATATATATATATATATATATATATATATATATATATATATATATATATATATATATATATATATATCAATTTTGAACGGAGGGTGTTTTCGGGGTCTGGGGGTCATGATCGATGAAAATATACCAAAATTTTTTGAAATCTCTTTCCTCCGAACGGCTGCAATAGGTAGCTTTTTTGTAAAGAAAGCTACCTAAAATGGCACAGAGATCGGAATTATAGCGCCCCCTTCTTTCGGAATTTTTTCAAGTTCAGGGAGGACTTGTTTGCCATAGCCAGAAACATGCACAAAAAATTTGGTTCAATTATATGGATAACTTCATACAATTTTCGATGGTACAATAATGAAAATGGTACAGACATCGCAATTATAGTGCCCCCTTCCGGCAGAATTTTTCCAAATTCAGGGAGGACCTTCGTGACATGACCAAAAATAAACACATAAAATTTGGTTCAATTCTATGCATAACTTCATACACTTTTCGGCGGTACAATATTCAAAAATGGCACAAAAATTGTACAAAAATCGCTATTACAGCGCCCTCTACGAGCGATTTTTTTACAAATTAAGGGAGGACAACCTTGCCATAGCCAAGAACTTAATTTTTTTTTTTTGGTTCAATTCTATGCATAACTTCATACACTTTTCGATGGTGCAATATTCAAAATCGCACAAAAATCGCTATTACAGCGCCCCCTAACAGCGAATTTTTTGCAAATTCATGGAGGACCTGCTTGCTATATCCAAAAACTTAAAATAAAAATTTGGTTTAATTCTATGCATAACTTCATACACTTTTGGACGGTACAATATTCAAAATCGCACAAAAATCGCTATTACAGCACCCCCTACCGGCGAATTTTTTCCAAATTCAGGGAGGACCTGCTTGCCATAGCCAAAAACTTAAAATAAAAATTTGGTTGAATTCTATGCATAACTTCATACACTTTTGGACGGTACAATATTCAAAATCGCTATTACAGCGCCCCCTACCGGCGAATTTTTTCCAAATTCAGGGAGGACCTGCTTGCCATAGCCAAAAACTTAAAATAAAAATTTGGCTCAATTCTATGCATAACTTCATACACTTTTGGACGGTACAATATTCAAAATCGCACAAAAATCGCTATTACAGCGCCCCCTACCGGCGATTTTTTCCAAATTCAGGGAGGACCTGCTTGCCATAGCCAAAAACTTAAAATAAAAATTTGGTTCAATTCTATGAATAACTTCATACACTTTTCGATGGTACAATATTCAAAATCGCACAAAAAACGCATTTACAGCGCCCCCTACCGGCGAATTTTTTCCAAATTCAGAGAGGACCTGCTTGTCATATTCAAAAACTTAAACTAAAAATTTGGTTCAATTCTATGCATAACTCCATACACATTTGGATGGTACAATATTCAAAATCGCACAAAAATTGTTATATCAGCGCCCCCTACCGGCGAATTTTTTCCAAATTCCGGGAGGACCTGCTTGCCATAGCCAAAAACTTATAATAAAATTTTGGTTTAATTCTATACATAACTTCATACACTTTTTGATGGTACAATGGCGACAGACAGACGGACAGACGGACAGACGGACAGACGGACAGACGGACGGACGGACAGACGGACAGACGGACAGACGGACAGACAGACAGACAGACATTTTCTATAAACATGTTTTTTGGAATCTCTGACCCCTAAAACATGCAAATCCGTCGAAAACCGGAAGTCGAAAAAAATTTCGATTACAATACTTTCTTCTATTGAAGATAGAAGAAAGTAAAAAATCGGACCCGAAAGTGTTAAATTGCAACTTAAATTGAAATATTTATTTAAAATTTACGTATCATATGATTAGTACAGCTAAACAAAACATAAACAAATTAGCCATATTAATATAACATGCATACCAAATGAAAAAAAAAAACAAAAAAAAAAAACAGTGGCACTCCGGGAGTGCCAATAGAAGTGAAAACTTCAACAATTACGTGTGTGTTTTTTTAATCGTCAGGAAATGTTTTATGCGTTGAATTGTGTAGCAGCACTAATGAAAGCATCTGGGGACACGGCAGTGCCCCTGCCAAGTCTTGAAAGCACAGCCGTAAGCATCTTTTTCTGGAAGCAACTCAGGGTACTTTTGACCCCCCAATATCTTTGTGTTGGTGATTCCCAGAAACTTGAAACTTCGTAAATCTAAAGTAATGTGGAAATGGAACTAAATGCTGAAATTTCACGTTTCTATCTTTTTTATTTCAGAAGATATATGAACTTAAACTTTCGCCTTTTCGACACTGATTCTCCGATCATCAAAACTCAGAGGTACGTCCTGTATCCCTAGAATCTTGAAATTTGGTATGAAGGTAGTGTTTGGGATACAATGAAAGGGAAAATTTAAAAAATCCGGAAAATTTGGATAAAAAGTCGAAAAATCAAAAAACCGAGAATTTGGCAGAGATGTGATATACGAACCAAGTTTGGCGCGATTTTTTAACGTCAATTTGGCGAAAGCCCGTTTTCCAATACCAGTTACAATATATATTTTTAAATTATTTTCTATTGTTTTAAAAAGTAAACAACAATAAATAAACGGTAATTTCATTAATAACTATAGAACAAAACAATTGTACAATTTAAAAAAATAAAATAAAAGTAAATGAACAATTTATTAATAAATAAGCAACAGTAGCCGGGTTACCTTGTAAAATAAAGTAACGCCATTTTGCTGTCAATTAGGTGTCCAAGTGCGGATCTGACATCTGTGCCCCGTATTTTATCTTCCGTAATCGAAATTCCCGCCAATACTGTTGGTCATTGACCAGACCATCAACACGATAAAATACAGCGTTATCGGTTTTTAGTTACACGAAATAGGTAGGTCACGAATATGGTATAATTCATTTTAACTGATGAAAAACAAAATAATAATTTGTTTTAGCAATACGCCGGGAGAAAAAGTGAGTTTTAGCTTCCTTCTTCTTTTGCGGATTGGGCTGAAGAGGGAAAAGTTCCTGTCATTCACCGCTTGGCGTGCTAGTGTCTATGTGTCAAAATGCTAGCATGTCGGTTACGTTACAGTGTCTCGAAATCAGTGGTTTTTCCCATCTCAAAAAAAGCTCAACGCGCCTAAAGAAGTTTTCACTTCAATTATATATATGCCATTTTATTGTTATGTTTATTAACCTATTAAAACAACATAGTTTTTACAATAATGTCTACATATTTTCAATAACATAGTACACAGAAATGTAGGTACCTATTTTTTAAATATCCTCTCTTGTACTCTATAAATGGAACAAGTATGCCTCGTCTACGGGGTAGTGTGTGACGTAACTTAAGAAATATATTATGTAAGATGCCATTTTATAGTTATTATCTATCAAACTAATAGGGCAACATAGTTTTTGCAATAAAGTAAGTCTGCTCTTTGGGAAGAACTTAGAAGACACTAGACAGAAATGAAGGCACTTAAATTAAATTCATCTTCTCTTATACTCTATAAATAGAACAAGTATATCTTGTCTAAGATATATTTATGCCCGGAATTGTTTTATCTTATTATATTTATATCCTATTATATTACTTCATTTATTGTGTATTATCTATATATATAAAAGAAAGTCTGAATTTCGTATTAATCAACGCGCAGCCAAAACTACTGAACCTAAAATTTTGAAAATTGGGGTAAAAATAGTTCTTATGGCATTGAGTGCCGCTAAGAAAGGATTTTCTAAAATTCCACCCCTAAGGGGGGTAAAAAAGAGAACGAACTTTAAAAAAATTCCTTAAAAATCTGATTTTATAGTTATTTTTCAACTGATAACATATTTTGGTGTATTTTTGTATGCTGAATCGAATGGTACTAACTAAATTCTTTTCAGTCCAATAGTTCGAGAGATATTTCATATTTTTCTAATTTGGCGCTATCTTTGGCGCCAAAAGCTCAAATTTTCAAGTAATAATTTCTAAAAACTCATTCTCTTCATTCTGTTACTATAGCAAGGGAATAAATTCAAATTGAATAATTTTTTAATCAATTCTTTTGGTTAAATAATTAAAACAACTATGTCAGTTAAGAAAAGTATTACAAACGCCTCAAAAACTAAAACTAAATTAAAAATAAATAAATAAATCTGTGGTACTTTTTACTTCTACGAACACCATGCGAAAATGTATGATATCGCGCCATTTATTTCAACCCTAATCGTGCAAACGATTTTTGTTACAAACCATGCCAAGCATTAACCTTTGCTATTTATTGAACGTGAATATTTTTTATGAGTATTATTCCATCGTAATTCCGTAAAACTTTTGAATTTGTTATTTTTTGAATAGAAAACATTTATTATTAATTATAACTTATTTAATACTGATTACTGACATAGATTTTACTATTTGGCAGTTATTTGATGAGGAGGAAGCTACAATAAAATTATTTTAGAAGTTAGGAATTATACATATAAAAATGTTTGTTCAAAAAACCATGAATGGCTTCATTCAAAGAATGAAATGTTTACTGTAGTGTGAAAAATACGTATTACGTACGCCATGCTGCAGTAGTAAAATATATTTACAATTTGAAGACTGCAGTTTAAATTGACTATATTCTATTACTTGCAAAATATTTATTTATGCTTTTATTTTAAGTACTTATTTTTATTGATCTAAAAAACTGGTATGTTAAAGCATGTAATTTTCAAAAGATATATTTTTTAAATGCTCATTTTTTTATCAACAAAATTATTTTTTTTTCAAATGTTTCATTTCGTTTTATAGACAATGGCATTATTTATCTTCGCCTGCGTAAATTACAAAATACTCTTTGATGTTGAAATAAAATTTTTTGGTTTAAGGTATTTTTCTTCTTATTATTTTTTCTTTTCATCATTTTAAATGAAATTAGTTAGACATATATTTTAAATGTGTGTATTTTAAATAAAATGAGCAAAAGACATGTATGAATTAATGATGTCGATAAAACAAGAGTTTTTTTTTTTTTTTTTTTTTTTTTTTTCATGGTTATAGTATAGTGTGACGAAATGTACACCTGCAAGCAGTTTTTTCCGCACGGACTATGCATTGTTATAGTAACGTATATCTTTTAAGAAATTAATAATTGTAATCTTGGAAACTAGCCGCCCTTGGTGACCAGTTTGGTCTCCCTTAAAATTTAGGTTTGGGAAAGCATGCTAAGCATTGTATCGTGTTACTTTTATTCATAATTTAATTTACTTGAACGTTGAACTCCCTTAAATATAATTAATATAATCCCTCAAGCTAATATTAGTTTTTGTTGCATTAAAATATCTCAATTTGTTGATTTTCTGTAAATAAGTAAACCCTATTGGTTTACATTGGAAGTCTATGGAAATTTGACGAAATATTAGAGATATCGATAAGTTGGCGTCACTTTTGGCGATATATCTCCAATGTAGCGACAAACGTGGCTGCATTTGGCGACAGAACAGGGGCCCCCTATGGCAACCCCCCCCCCCCTTATAGGTATAGAGATGCATTAAATGCTGTTTAATGACTAGAAAATTAAGATACAAAAAGATATAAACATAGAAGTCAAAATAATAAGAAAACAATGGTTGTTTTAAAACTGTTTTATAACTATTCAATGCTTATATTAAAAATCACACACAATTTTTTGACCGAAATTCATGCTTTTTTCCGTTATACGGTACATTAATCTAGCGTGGGCTTAGAACACGATTATGACTAATTCACTGCTTTTTCTGATACTTGCTAAAAAACGCAAGCATATGAATTTATTAAATGATATATAATTTTTACTCTGTTTGTTTTTAAAGTAAGGACAGCAGGAAAGAAAAAATGAAACATTATGTAATCTTTTTTTAGGATTTCTAAATGTATTACTTAACATATAATCCTAAATTAATTAATTAATAATTGATAAAAATATACATTTTAAAAAATATTACATTCTTCATTTTAGGTAGATTTCGTAAGAAATACTACCTATTGCAGTCGTTACCATGGTGCGACTTTTGAAAAATTCCTTCATAACTTTTCATTATAGGACCCCAGGAACCCAAAACCACCCCCACCTAAAAAGTTTGGTACAGATGTCATATTCGCCCCATATTGGCGCGATTTTTTTCGGTTGCCAATTTGGCGAAAACATCAACAGCATAAACAACATAATCCAGGTTACCACATCAAGCAAAATAACGACACTTTGGCGCAAGTTAAGTACCCTTTGCCTATATGATTTGGCGTCAGAAAAAAATCGCGCCAATATGGGGCGAATATGACATCTGTTCCAAAAGTTTATATATGTATATATATATATATATATATGTATGTACTAAATTTTGTCCGCACGATAAAAGTCGCAATTATGCACGGATTGTCTTCAAATTCGCCAAAAACTTTGAGATGGCTAATATCTCGGCGGGGATTGAAAATGGGCAAAATCGGCCCAAGGGAATGGAAATGGGGAGGGTTCAAAATTTTGAATACCGTCTTAACATGATTCTGATGAAACCAGCTCATACACAACAATGACAGGAAGAAAAAAATATTTTTCGTTATAGCAATTGCCAACAATTAAAAAAAAAGCAATAAAATTCTCACCACAACAATTGCTTTCCTATTGCAAGTTTTTCACGTGGAAAATTAAATTGAATAAATAGTTTGACGAATTGAAAACAAATTGAATATTACGTCATAAGTATTCTAGAGCAAGATTTCCGCTTGAAAATTGAAAATAAAATAAATAGCTTGATGAATTAAAAAACAAAAAACAAAATATTGCGTCATATTGGAAATAAAATGGACCTCAGCAGGTGAATATGTAACGGCATGTGAGTTTGAAGAAACGTATTAAAACATGATAAAATCCCGACTATGGAAATATTAACTTATTTTAACACTTTGAGGTTCTCTGAATTTGCAATAGCTATTTTTAAAACCTATTCCATATACATGTGTGTTCGTATTCGTGTATATTAGGATTTTCACAAAACGTTTAGCTCCTAGAGCTCATTTTTAGTGAAAGAACTGGATTTATCTCTAATCTTGATTTAAGTTTTGGTGGTGAATTTAGTACTTAACTTCGAAATGTACCTCCGCCTGTAGGCCCGAGCCAGCAAGGATTTTTAAATTTATTTTCAGCATTTTTTATTTCAAAATGTTTCATTGTTGTAGTTTTAATCATTTGGTATATTTTGGCGAGTGTTCATTGGTGCATAATTAAATCTATTGTTGTTCCAACTCGCATAAAATTGTACGAAGTGCAGAAAATATTTGGTGAGTTATCACCTGAGATAGGCTAACAGTAAAATGCCTTAAAATAAATGTATTAATTTATAATTAATTTTTTCTAATATTAAAGAGTTGCATTGTCATTATTGACCTATAAACACACCTGTAAATATAATGTTTATAATTCTAACATACCAAGAAGTGAGTTAAAAATCAATTAGTGATTGCAAAAATCCATCTTTACATATAAAAACTAGGTTGACTTAAATAAAAAAAGGTGCAAAATTAGAATTACTGGTTGGGAAATAGTAAAAAAGACAGGCAATCGACCAAAATAGGAAGTTGTGAAAGAGGGAGAATTTACCGTAGCGAAGCGCGGGTACTCAGCTAGTAATATTATATTTACTAATTAAAATGTATATATATCTATAAAACATAAACAATGTTATAATTATGTGATTCAACTTTAGCATAAAACTTAAGTGTCAGTTGACAGCTGTTAGTATATAAAATGAGTTTAGATTAAATTGTAACTTAAATTGAAATAATTATTTAAAATTTACGTATCATATGATTAGTACAGCTAAACAAAACGTAAACAAATTAGCCATATACATATAGCATGCAAATCAACTGCAAAATGAATTATATGTAAGCCATTTTATGGTTACGTTTATCAACCTATTAAAACAACATGGTTTTTGCAATAATATAAATGTCTACAGGTTTGCAAGAACATAGTACACAGAAATGTAGATACATACGTGAAAAAAAAAGTAAACACCCCATACTAACTCTGAAACAAATTACTGTAGAAGGATGTTACTGGTACCAAGCGATTGGAAATAAAGTCTACTTTTAAATGATGTGCTATATAAAGTTCACTTCGGAGGCTATATACATATCAAAACGAACCAAAACTTTGTTTTCTTTTTCAATAGCAATACCAAAGTCTGACACCCTAAATAAATTCTACACCCTTCAATTAATATAAGTTCAAATTTTCATGAAATTCGTACGGTTAGTTTCAGAGAAATTAATTATTTTAAAATGAGCCTATTTTAGGGGCTGTATCCAAATTGAAGTTCGGTACTCGATTGTTAAAATGCTACGGTATGACTATGTCACTTCTACTAATGTATTATTTCTTGCCGATATTATCATTTCACTCGCTTAATATGTTTTGACTATTGCCAGCCCAAATGTTTCAATTAAATGAATAATATATATATATATATATTTTTTTTTCAAATTATTCTTTTTTGCTTATCATAGACGACCCCTTAAACCCTCATTTTGAAGTTTTTTAACCATAATTCGAGAACTACGTGGAAGAAAAATTTGAAATTGGGAGTTCGCATAAAGAAGGTCATAATAAACATAAATCTATAAAAAAAATTGGGTTGCAATTCATATTTTTTTCCGAATATTAATTTCATAATTCATATTATAATATTTTTATGATTACAACTTCAGTGTATTTATGTTTGAGTTTCTTATGAGTGTAGTTCTTATGAGTGTAGTTATGTTTGAGTATTATAACCACATACAAAATTATCACAGTAAGACTATAATTTCAGGAGATATTAATAAAAATGTAAAAATATAATTTAACAATAGAAGCTCTAAATTTTGAAAATTTATAATTCAAAAACTTATCTTCCAAATGACTTGAAATTTCGTTTCTAGGCATACCTTGAACCGCAAATTTAAAATAATGTGTCAAAATTGGGTGTTTCTATTGAAAAATACAAAGTTTTGTCTGGTTTTGAGTTGTAGGTAGTCGCCTAAGCAAATTTTTTATACATAATTTAAAAGTAGACTTTATTTCCAATATTTTGGTACCAGTAACTTCCTTCTGTTATAATTAGTTGCAGAGTTAGTGGGGGGTGTTTATTTTTTTTTTTTTTCACGACTGTACCTATTTTTACCCGTCTGAAAAGAAGGGTTATGTGTTTCACTCGTATCTGGGTATGTGGATTTCTTTATACCCTGGAAACACTCCAACGGCTGGATGGATTTTGATGAATGAGGTCTCTATCCATTCGTCTTAATCGTCCGATGGTTATAGGCTAGGTTTTGTTGTTATAAATTCAAAATGGCGGCTGTAAAATACAAAATGGTGGTAGAGACGAAAAAATTTTTTGCGCACCCTATTGAGTGAAGTATCATTGGATAGGTCTTTCAAAATGAAGACGATGTTTCATTGACTAT
This sequence comes from Maratus speciosus, assembly GCA_963932465.1. Classification (NCBI taxonomy): domain Eukaryota; kingdom Metazoa; phylum Arthropoda; class Arachnida; order Araneae; family Salticidae; genus Maratus; species Maratus speciosus. Next base: position 472,460,677 of record OZ010797.1, read on the forward strand.
TTATTTTACAGTCAGAAGCTCCGTTTAAATATTACACAACCTGGAAGTTGTGTAGGTAGGATCTCTAGCTTTACTGCAACTCTAACCTTCATAGATATCTATAGACCTCATCAAAACAGTGTTTATAGATAGGAATTAACAATTAAACGCAACTTAAACGTCATCAATAGAAGTAAATAAAAAAAAATATAGGTATGTAATATAAAACTAGTCGGATGTACCAATCCCAAAACTTTCTTCTATCTCATACATGTTAATACTTCAAAATTCGCTATCACACTGCCAAAATTAAATGGCAATCTATGCATCTCATGAGGATTCTAACGATATCAAATTCCGTGCAATAGTTCTTGAGATATGACTATCGCTGAAATCGTCTAAATTTAGCAAAATGCTGCCTAGCAGCGCCACCTATTGGGTGATTTATACCAAATCCTAATCAGCAACAATTTATGTCAACGTCTGACTGAATCTGAAATTTGGAGAAAATCCGTACATTAGTTTTAGAGATAGAGCAATAGTGAAAATCGTGAAAATTTCTGCATAGCAGCGCCACCTATTGGGTGATTAACACCAAAACCTAATTAACAACAACTTGTGTCAACATACAACTAAATCTGAAGTTAGATGAAAATTGGTCCATTAGTTCTATTGATAGAGCTATTGAGGCAATCGTGGAAAAGGCAGCAGAGAAGTGCCACCTGTTGGGCGATTTACACCAACACCTAATCAGTAGCAATTTATATCAAGGACTAACTTAATCTGAAGTTTGATGAAAATCCGTGCGTTAGTTCTTAAGATAGAGCTATTGGGGAAATCGTGTAAATCCTGTAAAATTCATCATAACAGCGCCACCTGTTGGGCGATTTACACCAAAACGTAATCATCATCAATTCATATCAAGGACTAACTAAATCTGAAGTTTGATCAAAATCCGTGCATTAGTTCTTGAGATAGAACTATTGCAAAAATCGTGAAAAATGCAGCATTGCAGCGCCACCTGTTGAGCGATTTACACCAAAAACTAATCAGCATCAATTTGTATTAGGCACTAACTGAATATCAATTTTTATTAAATTCCGTGCATTAGTTCTTGAGATAGAGCGCCCACAAAATTTGTGTCACATACACACAGACAGACAGACAGACAGACAGACAGACTCACAGAGTCACAGACAGACATTTTGTAAAAACATGTTTTTTGGAATCTCTGACCCCTAAAACGTGTAAATCCGTCGAAAACCGGAATTCGAAAATTTTCATGAATCCAATACTTTCTTCTTGTAAAGATAGAAGAAAGTAAAAATAGTTTCACATTGATGAGAAATAATTAATTAGTTCGCTTTTTACGCAGTAGGGTTTTTTGATTTTTTAAATTAATTTTTTTATTAAATATCTTCTCTTGTATTCTATAAATAGAACGAGTATCCCTTGTCAACGGAGTAGCTACGTCAGAAATTCCTTTATACAGGGTATCCATAAGAGAATGTCCATTTTTCAATGGTATATTATAACATTTTAATATAGACTATTTACAACAAATCATACATCACATTTTAGATAAAAAGACCTAGTTTTTCCTAGCAGTGTTCATTATGTGCACCGTTAAATATACGCGCACATCCAACCTAAAGTCCAATTTATCCCACACGTCGGTTAACATGTCCGGAGTCATGGAAGCAATAGCCCCTTCAATTCTGTGTCTCAACTCTGGCAAATCATTAGGTAGCGGCGGAACGTAGACACGATCTTTTATAAAGCCCCAAAAGAAAAAATCGCATGACTCTAACGGCTTTTAAATCTTCAGCCAAGCAATAACGCTGTACACTCAGGAGTCGCCATTTTGTGTATATGGTACTGCAAGAGAGTCAGTAACAAAGCAGTACTCGCGCATGCGCTTATCTAAAACTGTTTGAGTTACTCTTTATCCGTGTACTTGAAATTTATTTTTTACTAGAAAAACATGCGGCTTTGCCTGCGTAATAGTTGAAATATGCCAAGTGGTATTTGCGAAGCGCTTATTTTTATTAGATGAAATTATACTGCTACAAATAATTTGAAAACTACTAATTAAGATACAGTTTGACTAAACTTCATTATTACGCTGCATTAGGTGAAAATGAGACTTAAATTAATGAGAAGAAAGAAAACTAATTTTAAATAAATGATAAATCAGAATTTACTTTGAAACGTTTAAGCTCATTTTAGTTTTTAATTGAATTTTTTAGAAACTGTTCTTAGCAAGAATTTACATCTTAAAAGTAGCCAATATTCCATATTCAACTTCTAGTGTAATGGCCTACACCCCCATCCCTCTCCTGGTGTTAATGGCTCTAGCATAAAATAAACCATATGTTGGAGCAAGGAATATCAACATCAATTTGCCTACATTACTTTCAATAACGGTTTCGTATTCCATAGAACTCGTAATTTAGAAAATTTTTAGAAAACTTTTCTCTTATACCGCCATTTTTAATTTTTTATGTTTTTTCAACTGTTCGTAGGTAATATTTACATCTTTTAAGTAATTACCACGCCAAATTTCGAGTTTCTATCTTTAGCAATTCCATAAAAATTGAAATTTAGAAAATATTTGCTGTTTTCACTTTTTTAAATTTCGATCTTTTTTTAAGAAACTGTTCTTAGAAAGCATTTGCATCTTACAAGTAATTAGAATGCAAAATTTCAAGTTTCAAGCCCTTTCAATGTCACAAAAAATCGCAATTTCAGAACTATTTTCGCTCCTGCACTCCCCATTTTAGTAGTGGCACAGACATAAAATATAGTCTGCACTGGAGCAGATACTGTCACCATCAATTTGCACCATTACTTTTTAAATCTATTTGGTATTTCCTAAGATTCCATAGAAGTTGTAATTTAGAAAGTTTTTGGAACGCTTTTCGCTCATTTCACCCTTTCAAATTTCGCAATTTTTAGGAACTGTTTTTAGATAGCATTTAAATAATAAGTATCTACCGTGCCAAATTTCAAGTTTCTATTTTTAAGAATTACATAGAACAATAATAGTTTAGAAAATTTTTAGAAAACATTTTTGCTTATATCACCCTTTTAAATTCTGATTTTTTTTTTCAACTGTTCTTAGCTAATATTTACATCGATAATATTTATAAGTAAATACATCCTAAAAGTTACTACAATGCCAAATTTCATGATTCTAGCCCTTTCAATGTCACAAAAATCGCAATTTCAAAACAATTTTCGCTCGTGCACTCCCCATTTTAGTAGTTACACCGACATAATATAGTCTAACGCAATATAGCCTATATTGGAGCAGTATATTGGAACTATATTTCCATAGAAAATTTTTAGACCACTTTTCACTCATTTCCCCCCTTTTAAATTTAGAATTTTTTATAAACTGTTCTTAGAGAGCATTTGGATCTTATAGGTATCAACCACAAACAAATTTAAGATTCTATCTTGCAGCTCCATAGAAATCGTAATTTAGAACGTTTTTAGAACGCTTTTCGCACATTTTTACCGGTTTAATATTTCTACTATTTTTTTCAACTGTTCTTAGAGAGCATTTACATGTTATAAGTAACTACCAAACGAATTTTTAACTTTCTAGCCCCTTCAGTATTACAGAAATTGCAATTTTAGAACTTTTGAGCTTATGTACACCTCTTTTGATGTGGACACGACATAAAACAAAGCCTGTGTCTAAACAGGGACTATCAACATCGATTTGCAATCATTATTTTTGAAATCGGCTTGGTATTTCCAGAGACTCCAGAGAAATCACAATTTAGATCATTTTTAGAACTCTTTTCGCTAATTTCCCCCTTTTAAATTTGAAAATTTTCAGAAACCGTTCTTAGAGAGCATTCGCTTCTTATAATTATCTACTGTGCTAAATTTCAAGTTTCTATCTGCAACAATTCTTTAGAAATCGTCATTTACGTCGTTTTTAGAACACCTTTTCGCACCTTTCGCCTTTTTTAAATTTCACTTTTTTTCAGAAATTGTTCTTAGAGTACATTTACATAATATAAGTAATTACCATTCCAAATTTGGTGTTTCTAGTTCATTGAGTATCACAAAAATCGTATTTTTAGAACGTGTTTTTGCTTCTGCATATCCCTAGGAGTAGTGGCACCGACATAAAATATAGCCTATGTTAGAACAAAGACTATCACCGTCAATTTGACCTCATTACTTTTGAAATCGGTTCTGTAGTTTCACAGATTACTCCCTGCAATCGCGATCAAACAAACAAATGTTACTTCTTTATAATATTAGTATACATGTTATTATTCTGTTTAATAGTTAACGCGTTGAATGCCAAGTCTATTTTGTCTGTCTTTCCGCTTAGGCCATGAAATAAGACTCCCGTTACAGAATCTATAAGTGTCAGTCACGATGGCTGACGCGGCCTAAACGGAAAGATCAGTGTCGGTCACCGGTGATTGACGTGTTATTAAACGTGTTAAAATGTATCTGAAACAGAAACTGTTATATATTTATTTGATACAACTTTAACATGCAAATTAAATTGCATCTGAGGGCTTCTAACAAGTGAAAATCATTTAGTTTAAATTATAAATTAAATAAAAAATAACTATTGAAAAATGTCGTTTCAAATGATTAATCTAGCTATACAACGATCAAATAAATTAGCCGCATTAATATAAAAAGCAACGCAACTTAAAAATATATATTATAGAGATGCCTTTTTATGGCTATATCAAGCATGCTTATTAAAAGAAAACAGTTTTTGCAATAAACTAAATGTCTTCTGGCTTGCCAGAACATAGACAGAAATGGGGATACTTAATGGTGCATTCGAAAAAATGTTTTTCCACACTCAACAGCTCGAAATTTTCTGAGACATTTTCAGACTCATTTTTAAAAGTAAAAAGATGAAACTTGCTGGGGGTGATTTTTGAAGACATGTTTAACATGCCGTGTGATTTCATTTTCAGCTCAATTAATTAGAATTTGATTTTTAAACAATTATTTTCTCAGTATGACCATTTTTTTCATCCCCAGATCACCCGCTTCGGAAAATTCGGTTCAAAACGCCAACTTTGACAGCGTTTAATACAGTATTTTCTGCATTTATCAAAAAATCGAGAAACACGGCACATTATGTAGTGTCTAATTAAGAGAATTTCCCAGTTTGATGCGTTTGAGAGCAAAAACGAACTTTAAAATGAATCAGAAAATAAGCAGTTTGGATCGGAATACACCCTTAAGTTAAAAGCATCTTCTCTAGAAATGGTAGTCAGAACTCTAGAAATGGTAGGCATATATCTCGTCAATGTGTAGTTTTGTCGAGAATTGTATAACATTAATATACTTAATTCTTCTTAAGAAGTAAGGGAACAGTAACTAAATTTAAATATGATATATAAACTTTCAAAAGTTCACTATTTTATTTAAAAGGGGACTAAAATAATAAAAGAATTGTCACAAGTTAAAAATATACATTTTATTTATTTAAAACTTCTTAGTACTTTCAAGCTTTTCCAAGCTCTTCATCAGAGAATATTTTAATAACTAATTGCTGTTTATTTATACAAATACGTCTCTTCGTTTTGAAAATGAGACAGCCAATAATTATTAGAGTTGAAGTAGAAGTAGCAGTTTCTTGGATTGAACTTAATTAGAGAAAATATATATTATTACTAACTTCAGTTTCATTTATTTTATCAGTCTGTTCTCATACGTCATTTTTCTTTTTAAATGCGTAGCTGTACAGTCAAAGTAGCAGTGTTTCAGATTAAATTTGGTTAGAAGAACATATTTAACTGTCGTACCGTAAACTTTAATACGTCACTTTTCTCAAGTTATCTGGATTTATTTTCAGGATATAGAACCATAAATTGGGAATGCAATAGAACCTCGATTATCTTAAGTAATTGAAAACGATCACCTTTCGGAAAATCCGAAATTTTCGGATATTCGAGAATGCTTCAATTTTAAGATTAGGGAGAAATATATGCACTATTTCTTATTATGGTAACAAGTGCTTAATAAAAATAAAGCAATAGCAAAATAGAAACAAGAATAAATTTCCTGAGCTTTAATTTTGAAATTAAGTACCTTTTAAATATTTCACAAGGGTTTGAAACAATGTTTTGTTTGTCGCAGTTTCGATTGCCTTTGCTTTGAAGCTCTATCATGAAGTTTTTAAATATTCTTAGTTTGCCAGTATCACAATCTTTCTGCTGCTGCAGGTACAGCCAAGCCAAACCTTCTGCAAAACATTCAGAATAGCTTAATTCGTTCGTTTTCTTCGTTCGTTCCACTCCGCAGCTTACGGGAGCTCAAGTTAAATTCAAGGGAATTCTAAGAAAGGGGATCGAAAATATTTATATGTACTCGTGGTTCGGAAAGGAGCGCTTGCACACGAGAGTATGATAGTTAACAAAAAATTTTTCAAAATGGATTTTGCACACAAAGAATGTGAAGTAAAAAAAAAAAAGGCTTTAAAAATGGATTTTGGTTAACTGAGAGTTTCGGATAAAAGAGGATCTATTGTATTGTACGATAGGGTGTCGTTACATAAATGATTGTTTTTACACAGGATTTCTAATGGATTATCTAATAGGATTGGTAACAATTGGATGTTAGGAATATGATTTTTGCATGATCAAAATCTATTGTAATGCTCTGCTTCAGACAAACGAGAGAGAGCTGTTGATGACGACATTTAAGAAGGAAAGTGACGTATAAGAACAGAATGATAAAATAAATGGAACTGCTGTTAGTATTACTATATATTTTCTCTAATTAAGTTCAATGTAAGAAACTGCTACTTCTGTGACGTGAATATTAGAATATTCACAAATTGTTTTGATCGTATTTTCGAATTAGTTTGTTGTAAAAATTCTTCCTTTAAAACAATAGAGACAATAACCCTACACTTAGTTCTTTTAGGTCATTTTAAAAGGAGAAAAGTCAAAACGATCTTACTTGAAACAAGCAGTGTTGAGGAAGAGACAGGAACTACACTTTCTTGAGACTAAATCAATCTTTATTTAAGTATATTTTTAGATGAAGATGAATAATTTTCCCCTTTGATCACCCGTAAATGGTTCTTGAAAATACCAGCACTTAGATTAAGTAATTCCCGAGAGAATATCAAATATTTAACTCAAGAACAAAAACTTCGTTGATAAAAAATGGCACAACTACAAACAGATATCGACATCGTTGTTTCGGCAATCCCGTCAGAACTTTAACTGCCTAAAAAAATTAAGGGAGACAGTATATAAACCTCGCTACGGGGCCCGCAAAAGTAATTAAGCGAGAGGTTTAAAACAATTGACCAAATTCAAAAGCCACCGGTATTCGGAAAACAAATGAGAAAGCGAAATCAAAAGTAACGCAATCTAATTCGTTTGTGAAACGAAACGTCACTCGTTTGAAATCATAGCAAGCGCTAGTTTTCTACTGAGCATGCGCGCACTTACAGCCTCGGATGAAACACGGAGAGAAAAAGGAAGGGAAGAATAATGAATGAATGGCGTGCGTATGCAAGCACTAGGGAAAAGCCAACTTACAGGCCTACACTAACGTTGTCTGCGAGGGACACGGGAGAAAAAAGAAAAGAAACAAAACACAAAACGGCCGCGGCTCCATCACAGATGCAAACAGGTGAATAGGTGGAAAAAAATGTGAGATTTCATCTCACAACTTCTACTTTCAACTCTAATAATTATTGACTCTCTCATTTTCAAAACGAAGTGACGTATTTGTATAAATAAACGGCAATTAGTTATTAAAATATTCTCTGATGAAGATCTTGGAAAAGCTTGAAAGTACGAAGAAGTTTTAAATAAAATGTATATTTTTTAACTTGTAACATCTCTTTTATTGTTTTAGTCACCTTTTAAGTAAAACAGTGAACTTTTTAAAGTTCATATAATATATTTTATGTTTGAATCAAAGTGAAATATTGCGTTTCGTCTTATGATATTATTAGTAATTAATTTATTTTAAAGAAATATTGTTGATTTAAGGGGTCTCGAGACTCTTAAAGCTTTAAAATTTTCGAAATTTTAATTTTTTTAGATGTTAAACTCCTATCTTTTCTGAACATTTTGAAATAATTGTTTCCTTGAAATTCCTATTAGAACTGAAGTTATGGCTTTTATATTTATACACGTTCAATAGCTGAAGCGTCGTTTCTGAAACTTTGAAGCCATTTTTCTCCAAATGACGTTTTTAGGCATAACGTGCACGATATCTCAAAACCTTATGAATATTTTTTCATGAAATTTTCAAAACATATGTTTCATGTTAGTCTGTATAAACTGAACCTAAAATTTCCTTTTTATTGTTCAAAACAATATTTTTTTAGGTGATTATACTGTTGAAATTTTCATAATTTTGCATTAGCTAAATACAACTTTGTATTAAAAATATAAAAAAGCTTTAAATACAAATTTATTTAGGTTCAGGTTAATTATTACAATCTGAAGTATAAGTAGATACCAAAATTTTCATTCTAGTTGCAATACTTATTTTGTAATCGTGCGCGATGTTATGCCGCTAAGATGTTATGCCGATTTTTTGCTCCTCAAATGTCTAACAGTTTGGAGCTCCCTGTAAATGCTAACTCTGCATCTTATAATTTTTTAAATACATGAAATGAAAGAACATACTTGTATATTTTATTCCAATTAAAATTGTGTCTTAAAATCAAATACATTTTAAGGTATTAAATGTTGAAAATGGTCTTTTTTTTTTTTCATTTTTCAAATTTTCAGAGTCCTGAGACCCTTTAAAAATTCATTAAAAAAGGTCGTAATATAAATAAAAGTAACGCTTTTAAATTTTTAAATGTGACCTTCATTTAAAAAGATGAGCCGAGAAAAAAAGTAGACGCACCTACTGACGCTGCAAGAAACTATATTTAAAAAAAAAGTTGCTGGCCCCAAACAATTGAAAATGAAGTCTACTTTTAAATGATGTATATAAAATTTGTTTAGGGAGCATCTGCAAATCAAAACCGGCTTAAACTTTGTTTTTTTCCAATGGCAACACCCAATTTTGACAAGATATTTTTAATTTTCGGTTCAAATTATGCCTAGATACAAAATTTCAAGTCATTTGAATGACAAGTTTTTGAATTATAAACACTCAAAATTTAGAGCTTCTAATGTTAAATTAGATTTCCATATTTTTATTAATATCTTCTGAAATTATAATCCTAATGTGCTAATTTTTTGTATAGTTATAATACTAAAAAACCCACAGGTAAATATATTGAATTTGTAATTTTTATAATATGAATTATGAAATTAATATTAGGAAAAGAAATATGAATTACGACCTATCATTTTTTTTTTGGATTTGAATTTATTATGTCCTGCTTTATGCGAATCCAACATTTCAAATTTTTCTTCGAAGCAGTTTTTAACACTTTCCAACAAAGTTGAAAAGTGTTTATGACTTCGGTTTGTCTGTCCGTCTGGCCGTCTGTACGCGCTCTAACTCCCGTAAATATACTCGGATCGTTCTGAAATTTTTGGATGTTAGTGTCCTCTACCATAGCACGAACCCTATTGCAAATGAAGTTTGTAACATGTTTAGTTCATTTACAGGGACAGTCAAAAGTTTTCCATTACATTACGGCCTATGGGAAAAAATCGTTTAAAATTATTTTTAATGATGGTACATGCTTTCTAACATAATACAATTGATATGCATTTATCAAGTTGACTAAAATATGCATTTTCCGTACAATATGCAGCCCAAAAAATAGTTATTATTCATTTACAGGGCCGCACAAAAGAATTCCTTTACATAATGATATAAAAGAGGAGGGAATTTTTTCCGGCGTATTTTAAGTATGTTAAACTATTACATGTATAATGAAATAGATATACGTCGCTAAGGTTTACTATAACTTATATCATGGATAATACGAAATGCAGAGCATTTACAGGGACACACAAAAGATTTCAGATACTATATTGTACCCGAAGTACTGTAAAGTATCGATGATTGCTGGAAATGCATTTTTAATTATGTTATGTGCTTTTATGTTTCACTATATTTATGCATTGTATATGGTGTGTATAAATGCTGTAATTGATATACAGGGCTACTCAAAAGAATTCGTAATGGTTACTGGGTATGATTGCAGATTGCTTAAAGGTGATTTTTAAATGAGTTAGGCATTTTTACGCTGAACCGCATCTGGTTTACTAAGAAATGTTTGTAAAACATATATAAAATGACATACAGGGTCACGCAAAGAATTGGATACATGGCCGTCTATAAATGATAATTTCTGGAAATGTGATTCCAGTAGTTTTAAGAGTGTTTTACTTTGAATTAAACTTTAGCTAAATAGTGGCGTGTAATAAAGGTATTATGTTAACTGCAGAGTTTTACAAAAGTATACAAGTATGTTTAAATCTATTAGTATAAATTGCTGAAAGAGAAATTTCAACCTGTTATGTGTTTTCTTGCTAAACTAAATTTCTCCATTATATAGTATATATATCAACCTACAGATCTAATACAGGGCTGTTCAAAAGAATTGGAATACATATTTGCTATGGACGGTAACTGCTGAAATCAGTTTTTCAAATGTTTTATGTGTTTTCTAAAATGTTTACTTAGTTCACTTATATACCTTATTTCCCTAAATAACGAAGTTTTGTTAAAGCATTCAGGAAGTGTTGGAAAGTGTTTCATAATCTATGCTTAACGCATGATTTTTCTTACTTGTTAAATTATGCTTAAGAAACGTAAAGATGCTGGCTTAGGAGCCCTCTACGATTTTCAGAAAAGCAAAATTTGAAATATATACAGTAAAACCTCCATAAAGAAACCAGGTTCCGTTACAATAAAAATCGGTCGCTCCGAGAGGTGGTCTCTTAATGGAGGTCATGTTTAAATTTAGATTTTAATTTTTGAAAAAAGGTAACAATTAATGTTAATAAAATTACTTTTCACATTAGGAAAAAATATGAAAATTTAAGTATAAAAACAAAAGTTAATTACATAAGTTAATTACTGTAGAGTTTAAAAAATGAATACATTGACGTTTGCTTTTATTTTACGGTTTTATCTTCTATAACTTTTATTTCCAAGTCCTTTCGAAGTTCAGTAAATAAATGCTTTTTTTTTTTTTTTTTTTGACGGGAATTGAGAGTTTTCTGACAGAATAGGGCAAGGAGTTTATTGACCGTCATCCTTAATTTGTCATCAGAGTTAAATTTATTGCCTAAAAAGGCATAAAGGGGTTTAAACACTTAAAAGTTACCGGAATAGTTAAAATTCTGAACTTAGTTTAGAAGTTTGATGAATAATGCGCTCTCGGGAATTATTATTATAATAAAATCTTCTTCAAGCGACCAGAAAAAAAACTTATTTTTTTCCATTTCCTTAAAAGTAATTGGTCTCTCATGGAGGGAATTCAACTGGGGTGGTCTCTGAATAGAGGTAAAATTAGTATTGAGCCTATGGGAAAAAATCTCGTTCCATCAAAAAATGGCCGTTCAGGAAGTTGGTCGCTTAATGGAGGTGGTCGCACAGGGAGGTTTCACTATATATATTTTACGCATGTTATTGAAACAAATGGGCAGTCAATAGCCGAAACCTATTAAGTAAGTAAAACGGTCATATTGACGAGAACAATACATTAATAGAAGTGACTCGGTTATTTTGCAGCATTTCAGCAATCGAGTACCAATCTTCAATTTGCATACAGCCCCTAAAATAGGCTGAATTTAAAATAATTAATTTCTCTTAACCCCTTAATTCCCGCTCCCGTCATATTCACGGGCTGTGTCTTTTACTCAAATTGTTTGATTCCCCCCCAGTTTTATAAAATAGTGAAATTGGCTATATTTAAATATAGTATTTCCCTGTCATTAAATAAGGTGAATATTTCTTTTTCATAAAAGTGGTGCCAATAAGCAATTTGAATTTTTCAACCGTAATTTAATTCAAGCGTCAAGGGGTTAAACAAACCATACGAATTTCATGACAGTTTGTATTTAGGCTAATTGAAGGGTATAGAATTTGTTTAAGGTAACAAACTTGGGAATCGCTATTAAAAAAACAAAGTTTAAATTTGTTTTGGCTTTTAGAAGTTTATTTAACTTTGACATTGAATTCTGGTAAAATACGCAGAAGTATGGACACTGAATTCGCAAAAAAGATATTGTGTAAAAGATAAATGTAAGCGAAAAAATAAATTTGATTTACGGTGTTACGTTTTGGACAAGTCGTTATTTCGTAAAATTGCCATTATTGTTAAAAATGAGCGTCTACTGTCGTATTTTCTGAAATTTATTTCACTTTCCTAGTTTGCTTAAAAATAAAAGTTTTGTAATGTGTATAAATTCCTTAACAGGTATTTACTCCCTTTTACATTAATGAAAGCCGATATAATTTCATCATATCTTCAGAATGTCCTTCCGATTCTTTTTCGATATTACCAAATTTAAACCTCAGTATCTTTTTTCAATAACAGAAGACCAGAAAAAAATAGAATAGTTACAGGTTAATAATGAGTTAAATTGACGGGAACAATCCACTTTCTTTGTTATCAGTCCAGAAAACATCTTGAAAAGTTATATTATAGGACGAAGGGAAGACTCTCTTTTTAGATTTGCCGAAGTTTTTATTTCTGATCATTAACGTCTTTTTCAGTTGAAGATATTATTTTCTTTTCTTTATGTCATTATCTGGGAAGACAGTTTTAGGTAAGAGAGACACGACCAATTGTTACCCTATCTCCTATTAAGAAGCCAAAAATATAGTGTAAATTATAAGTGTAATAAGTTATAATAGTGCAACAAGTTAAAGTCTCGCGTTTACATCGGGCTGTAGTCATGTTCATTTAACACTGGTGTTAATAAATGTGATAATAATTAATTTTTTTATTCACTTGAAAAATGCTTTTCATCGTGAGAAGCATTTTAGTCCACACCAAACTCCTGTATGACAATTACTTCATTTTATATTGAATTTTAAAACGTCTCAGGGATTTTTGGCATACCCTGCATTTTTCTAGATTTAGGATAAGAAACATTTGTCTTTTTTTACATTACAACTTAAAGAAAAAATATTATTTCAATCAGTATTACTGATTTTGAAAATGTATTAAAGTTATTACTGCTGCTATTTCAATACTGTAGCTTTTCACAGAATTATAATTTATAGTTTTCTTAAATTTCATATTTTTTAACTATTATTGTCAATAAATACTTTATTATTTATTAAAGAAATTGTCGAAGTTTCTTTCTTTTGTCTTGAAACATCAATTAAATACTACTTTTGGGGTTATTTGTCTTTTTCGGTAGTTAATTTTATTATGTATTTATTATTATAAATTGTATTATTGTATATGTATATTACCTTGATTTCTAAATAAGAACTCCGAGTGAATATAAAACATAAATATTGAGGTTATTATAAGTGCAAAATGATAAACAGTAAAATCAGTAAACGATTTTGCGATGTATACCAAAGTATATTTCTTTGTAATGTACTGCATACATTAGTTTTTCAAACTTATTATTTTGTAGTTTACTAATAATAATGAAAAAAGTCCCATAACATTTTCATTCGGGCTTTTTTTTTTCCTTTACATTAATAAAGGCAGATTTAATTTAATCATTTCCGCTGAATGCTTTCTAATCTTACTTCTAACAAAATCTATCGAAAAAATCAATATCTCCTTTTGTAAGAAAAAGATGAGAAAAAAAAAATGATTCCCCCATATTTGAATGAGAGTAACAATTTAATAAAAGAGAAAATCTGCTTTGTTCATTATTAGTCGAGAAACATCTTGAAATCTGATAGTTCGGAAAAAAAAAAAAATTATATTCACACTTGGCAAAATGATTTTGAATCTCATCATTAATGACTTATTATATTGCTGGCTTTAAATCTTTATACTCTTTCATTTCACTTAACACTTTACCGGGCGATGTCCACTAAAAAGGATACCTAATTTTAATTCCAAAACTGACAAACGGCACCAAGAAAATTTAATTAAAAATTTCCTTTTATAAAATACGAGAAGTTAATTAAGTTTTTTATTTTCTGATGAATTCGTTTGTAAATTTTGGTATCAGTCGATCATTTCATCATTTTATAAACAGAATTACTCCGCGCCGGAAAGGATTAACTTGGTGTTTTTCGTTGAAAAGGGCTTATGAATTCGGTTTGTATGTTTGACTGTCTGTCTGTGCTCTAACTAAAGTAAATACTGTTAGATTATCATGAAATTTATGTATGTTGTTAGGCTTTAGCATGGAATGTTCGGTATTAAAAATGAAGTGTGTAGCATTTAAGATTCATTTACGGGGACAATCAAAAGAATTTCTTCACGTTACGGTCTATGAGAAAATATCGTATGTGGTATATTTTAATGATATTACACTATTTTATTGAAATTTGTATACATCACTGAGGTGTACTAAAAGGCGCTTACCGTAGAATCTGGTGTGCATAGAATGTATCGTTCATTTACAGGGACACACAAAAGAATGTGGCTTCTGTACTGCCCAAGAACAATAATGGCTGGAACAATTGCTGGAATGCATTTTCAGTTGTGGCACGCGTTTTAAAATTTAACTTTTTTTGTAAATTACATGGTGTTTATAAATTCTATATATCCTATAAATAACTGCACAAAAGATCTCAAGTACATTACCGTTTATTGACAGAAATTGCTGAATGGGATTTTTTGACTGTGCTGTGCGTTTAATTGAACAAACTTTTAGCAAAACATGTAGTATACGTATAAATCTAAAGTTCACTATAGACCACAGGGATATTTTTTCGGCTATTGATAGTAATAGGAGATACTGTGTTTCCAAAAACGTGATGCGTTTTGTTTAAATTGTTTATTTAGACATCATGTTTCATCTTAATAAACTGTGAAGTTTTCTTACTGTATTCTGAATGTGTTTGAAATTGTTTAATAGTCTGTGCCGGACACGTGATTTTCCGTTCTTGTTATTGAACTTAACAAGACGTTATTTATTAATCTCACTAATATTTAACATAATCTGCGTAATATTTAATATCCTACAATACGATTTTTTAAGTTATATGTAAATTTATAAGCATATGAAATTTATAGAAGCTTCCAGAAATTTTGGAAGAAATTTTGCATTAAACAAAGTTTTATGCATGATATGATAAACTACTTATTTTGGTTTTGCTTTTGTTTGTTTTTTTAATATAAGATTACAATGATTTCAATTTTCAGTAATTGTGCTATTTGATTATTTAAGGCTTTTCTCAAATCTAAATGGGGAAGTTTATGACATAAGTTTTAATTTATTTTTATTCGGAAATGCATGAAACTAGAAGGCGTTGTTGTTCAGAAACTATCCAATCGAACTGTGTTTTCCGTTTTTTTTTTTTTTTGCAAACGCAATAGATCTTTCAGAAAATAGTGTCAAAGTGGGCGTTTTGAACCGAATTTCTTCGCGAAAGAAGAATAACCACTCAAGGAAGAAAGAAAAACATCTTTGTCACGTGATCAACATCGCTTATAACCCAATATGTAATTTATCTATTTAAAAAAAAAAAACGGAAAACACAGCTCGATTCCAAATCGCTTCCATAGTCAGGACTTCCAACTTTATATCTTTCCGTTAAAAAATTAATTTGTAAATGTGTCAAAATGTTTTGCGCTAGTTGAGCAGACCAAGTTGAGAACAGCCTTAAGGATATGTCTGGATGCATTTACTATTGTAATTTCATTAGATTAACCATCTCCTTGTATAGGAAATGTTATCCTATCCTTAAAAGGATATTTATTTTTTAACCACGAAATATCACTATATGTTTCTGAAAATCAATAAAATCTCTTGTAATAAATATAAGGTCACTGTGCATAAATGAGACGCGATCCTCTATAGTTTTGTCATATTTAGGGTATATTTGGCATTTTATTAAATAAATATATTTTTTATTACGCAGAAAATTATTGAATTGTTAGTTCAAAACTAACTTGTTTTGTAGAAATGGAATAAATATCTGCAGTACAATCCCGCAATATACGATTGTCGCATTTAAGTTATTTTTCTCGCATTTAAGGTAGTTAAAACCTAAATGAGACGTCCAAAGCCCCAAATGTGACAATGCATTTTATACATGCCAATTCACCAGAAAATATTTATTTCACCTTTAACTGCTGTGACAAAAATTATCGCATAGCTACTGTGAACGGTCTCCGAGGCCGCTTGTTGAAAGATAAATAAAAAGCTTCATTAACTCATAGGATACTGTTTCTGTACTTCACTTTATGTATAGGAGTATTACAATTTCAAATCATTTATTTAGAAGTCTCAAGCATTAGAACTAGGGCTCCACACGAAACAAAATTTCACAAATATTTATAGTTAAACTGAAATTTTCAAGTTAATCCGTGACAGTTTTAAAAGTAAGGGTCTGTGAGACCGCAAACAGCAGTTAAGGGTTAAATACTTGTCGCGGAAAGCATCGTTTAAAATTCGCGCATTTGCGATTGAATATTAACAAGTAAACTCCACAATAGTGCGATTTAGGATTCCATAATTTCAACTGTGTATACTTTTGTTGGCAATATAGGGATAATGAAATATAACAAATGGTTCCTATACGAAGTTTAATAAAGAATCGAAATAGGATATTGATTTTCATCAAAAATGTTATTTTTATTAATAAAAATACGAATTAATTAAAGCATGTTTTAAATAACGCCAACATTTTAATTTTTGATCTCTGCGAATTCGCATTAGTGTGGAGTTCACGGGTTGAAAGGATATTTACATGATATTTATAACATTGTTAACAAAAATATTTATTACATATAACTAGAGTTATTATAAAATGTCGCATGATAAAAGTATTAAACTTATAAACAGATAAAATTGTGCAATGTTTCTAATAATTCGTTTTAAGCAGGCCTGATTTAAGCCAAAAAGAAGCTTAGGGTCGGATATTGCATTACCTCCACCACGGCTTTTCTGAAATCTGTAAGGCTGTGGCGCATGTCTTGCGAGATAACTATAACAGTGCTGTAGCGAGGAGATAAGAAAGCGGCAAACCTAACAATATTTTCTCTAAATTAATAGCGGTGTGCAAAAAGCCGGAGACTTGACAAATCTGGAAAAGCAAAGCACTTCTACTGTGGTGTCACTACCTCCACTGCCATAGCCTTTCTGAGGATAGACGTGCCTCCGACCCCTCTTTTCCTTACACTTTCACAAAAAATTGAACATATTTTATGCCTTACAATACATATATACATGGTTGCCAACCTCCCGATTTTTTGGATACCAGTAAAATCTTACAAAAATGTTCGCTTTATTTAATTGCATAATGTGCGATTGTATAAAACAAATATTTCTGAAGAAAAATATTGGAATGAAAAAAATCGGGAGGTTGGCAACTATGTAATATGGAAACATAAATACTCATTTAGATAATAACATTTTTCTCTTTTGATCTTATTCCAATCCAATAAAGTATAAAATGTTTACTAAATGAGTAAAAGTTGAAAACAGAATTAAAATATTAGATTTAACCCTTTCCAGAGCGGAATAATTCTGTTCGTAAAATGATAAAATGATGGACTGACACCAGAATTTACAAACGAATTTATTAAAAAATAAAAACTTACTTATTTTCCCGTACTTTATAAAAGAAAAATTTTAATTAAATATTCCGGGTGTCAGTACTCTTAAAATTAGGTGTCTTTTTTAGTGGACACCGCCCGCTAAACGGTTAAGAAAAGTGTAAAAAATAATTGAAGACCTCCAAACCAGAGCATAACTCAGCTGCATCATGCGTTAATTAGAATCGGCATTTAAGCTCCCGAACGTTTTAATGTTTGCAAAATTAACGTACTTAATCGCATTAACATAATTTAAGTCTTTCCAATCTATACAAGACTCTACAGGTTGGTTGGTTGGTTGTATTTTGACGGCTGATTATCTACACTAGGGATATAGGCCCGAGGGGGAAGTGCCCTTCGTGGGGGTCTTTCCAAGGGAACCTAACCCGTATTTGCGCATGGAAAACCATGGCTCGAAGAAAACCACGAAAACTCCGAACGATTAGGCCGACGGGCGCGATTGGGTTCGAACCCAGCACCTCCCGTCTACCAGCTTCGAGAGCACAACCTCTCAGCCACTGGTGGGGCTACAAGACTCTACAGAATTTCCACCATATAAAAGTATTGCGAAACTCGTAATCATGTATCTATATTCTCTGTCTCCAATATGCACCACTATTCTTATGTCATTTTTTTAGTAAAAATTTTAAAGACACATATGTTTCTGTTTTGATAATTTTAAGCACATATTCAAGAATCCGGTTAAAGTAAAACACTGTTGTAGGCTCATATTGAAATTCCTAATTTACTACCTCGACACAGTGTTATTAAACACGATTTCCGCTTTGAACATTATTTTAATGCAGTATATAAAAAATACCATATAAACTTACTTCTTTAATCCCCTAAAAGTATCTCCGCATTTAGGGCTTCAGTTCGTCGCTAATAAGTATCTGAAGAAAACGAAGCCGCAAAAATGCGTAGAATAATTTATAACTCTAATTGTAAAATTGGTCGCATTTTCTTAAGCTTACAATTCAGGTAAATAAAACATAAGTCGTAGTCTTTCACGTCCATAGAGTAATTTGTTATTCAACCTTAAAAAAGAAAAACCGTGAATTATTTTGTGTTAAGATTTTTACATAGCGATATTACATTGTTTCGGAAAATAAATCGGTTCGTTAGTTTTTCCTTCTAATCAACGAATTAGAAAGAACGTTTTTTACAAAAATTTTAAAATGATTTGTCATTAAAATTTACAGAGGCATTTTCTTTTAAGAAGCTGTAATTCATATTGGAAAATTAAACAAATCTTCATAATATCATTTAACTAAAATGAACTCAGTGTTATCGTTATTTCATGTAATTTTCTTCTGATTTGAATTTGCCTCTCTGTATATTCAGATGACACGAAATTTTTCTACCTAATTAAATGTGGTTTTAACTAGCGTTTTTTACTAAATTTTCTTTATGCATAAAAGACCAGATTTATTTTATTCAAATTTTATGTCCAATATTAGATTCCACGTTAAGACAAATATTAAACGTTGGGACCTATTGAATAAATAAATTCGCAATAATTATTTTTATGAAATTTATGCGAAATGTATGTTCTTTTTAATTAATTAACTTTTAGAAATGGAGTTATCTAAATTTTTGTTCGAATTTAAGTATTACGGTTAAGAATTCTTTCGTATTAAGTTTTATTCCGAACGACAATAATAATACAGTTTTTTGCAAATTAAAACGATAAGCGTTTAATTAAAAAATGGAAACTACACTCATGTCCAAAATTAAGGTCACAAACATAAAACCTGTGAAAACTGATGAACTATTCACTCTGTTGCCATGAAATTTGGCACAGAGGTATATTACAATGGGAGAAAGAATAAAGCAACATAACAATATGGAAAAGACTTTAATTGTGTATTAAGATACAGGGTATATCAAAAAGTGTTAAATCAAAAATCAGAGATAAAGCATTTATATCGAGAAAAGTCTGCCTAATATGGAGTGTGACCACCGTGCACTGCTATACAAGCCTCACAACGAGCTCTCATAGTGTTTATGAGGGTGTCAATAAATGTTTGAGGCAACAAAACTCATACTTCCAAAAGCGCGGTTTTTAACTCCTGGTGGTTCCTGTGAGAGGGGCTATGCTATGCAATGGCTCTTCCTAGACCATCCCAAACATGTTCAATAGGATTGAAGTCCGTAGACCTCGAGGACCAATTCATTAGGCGAATATCTTCTTCTTCAAGAAAATCCTGAACAATGTGAGCTCCATGTGGCTTCGCATTATCTTCCATAAACATGAAGTCTGGGCCTACAGCATCCCGGAACAACTTCCTATAGGCTTCAAGGACCTCATCCCTAATGCCCGGCTTCCAGTCGTGTGTGTACCTTTCACTGCATCCAACAGGAGAGCCCAGTTGTTGTAGGAACCGAAAACCTCTGTGTTGGACACAACAAGAATGGGGGTATATTCTTTTCAGTGATGAGTCGAGATTCACCACGCAGAGTGATTCTCGTCAAATCTTCATCTGGAGACTACGTGGAGCTTGCTATCATCAGTCAGTAAAAGAAATCGACAAGCGTGGTGGCAAAGAATCCTTGTCTGGGGCGGCATAACGTTGGGCAATCATACACCACTGCACGTCTTCGATGCGTGTATTGTCAACGCACATCTCTATAGGGATGAGGTCCTTGAAGTCTATGTGAGTTTGTTCTGGGGTGCTGTATGCCCGGACTTCACGTTTATGGTCGATCATTCGAGGCCACACAGAGCTCACATTGTTGATTATTTTCTTGAAGAAGAGGATATTCGACGTATGAATTGCCGTCGAGGTCTCCGGACCTCAATCCTATAGAACATGTTTGGGATAGTCTGGGAAGAGCTATTGCACAGCGTAATCCCTCTCCCAGGATCCACCAGGAGTTAAAATCCGCGATTTTGGAAGAATGGGTTTTGTTGCCACAAACATTTATTAACACTCTCATAAACAGTATGAGAGCTCGTTGTGAGGCTTGTATAGCAGTGCATGGTGGTCACACCCCATATTAGACAGACTTTTCTCGATATAAATGCTTTATCTCTGAATCATTATTTAACACTTTTTGATATACCCTGCATCCTTATTCACAATTTAAACCCTTTCCATATTGTTATGTTGCTACATTCTTTCTCCCACTATAGTATACCTCTGTGCCAAATTTCGCGGCAGTACAGTGAAATAGTTCATCAGTTTTCACAGATTTTATGTTTGTGACCTTAATTTTTGACATGAGTGTAAAATAGGTGGCGTTTTCTTAATAACTGTTGATTTATGAATAACGTAAATGCTTCTATAGTGGGCAACTAGTTTTTAAAGCTTAAAAACAAGCCCAAAATGCATTTCTGAACGACAACCGAAAGAAATCTTATTGACTAGCATCCTTAAATATTGACTCCTCAAAAACTGTTTGGAATAATTGTTTTTTTCTGCTGACACATTTGTTTATTTTCTAGAGTGTCTTCAAAAACAGATTTTTTGAAAAATTCTAAGACATTTCATTAAGAGATAAGTTTCTATTTCAAACATTGTTTCTTTACTATTATGTTTAGTTTTAAATTAAACTACTGTTGATATACTCTATTACATTGTAAATAATTTGTTGGATAAGCTGAATACTTAAAGATTCAGAGATAAGTTTTTATCTGAAATATTGTTTCTTTAATATTATGTTTTATTTTGAATTAAACTGCTCTGGAATTTCTTTATCATTATTAATTATAAACTAGCTAAAGTATCCGGCATTGCCCTGAATTTTAAGAATGTTTGTTTTGAAAAACCAATTTCAAAATTTAACATACAACATAAAACAAAACGTAAAAGAAAGCAGGCGAAATGTTGTTCACATGAATCAAATTAAAACCCAATATAAAAATGTATAAATTTATATAACAGACGAAAATAAATACAGCTATAAATGAACTTATTTCCATTCATAATTGGAGCAACGATGTTAAAATACACCAATATTTCCATAATCGAGTTTTTATCATGCTTCAATACATTTTTTCACACTTATAGGACGTTATATATTCACCACGTCCTTTATATTTCCAATATGACATGATATTCCATTTTTTTATTCGTCAAATTAATTAAATAATTATTTTTCCCATCGAAATCATAAAACAGAAAAATTGTGACGAAACATTCACTTTTGTTGTTAATTCGTCAAACTATTTATTTTATTTTCATTTTTTCACGTGGAAATCTTCCAGCAGAAAGTTATGACATAATATTCCTTTTTTTTTTTTTTTTTTTAATTCGTCAAATCATTTATTTCCATTTTTCACGTGGAAATCTTGCAATAGTAATCTTGTAATTATTGTGGTAAGAATTTTATTATGGATTTATTATGGATTTTTAATTGTTGGCAACAGCTATAACGAAAAATGTTTACATTTTATTGAAAATTGCTGTTAAATTTGTGGTTTTTTATTAATTAAAAATTAACTAAGTTATTTCGACTCCGGATTACTTTAGTTGCCCCGGCCGTGTTTTAATACATATGTACGTAACATTTCACAGTTCTGACTTCCAAACTGTAGATTTGTATAGCATCATAGACAGACAGACAGATAAATTTTCATTTTTATACATTAAATTGTTAAACTCAACAAGCTGTTAAATCTACTTTTCTCTATCTTTTCTTCTTATTTTAAACTTTTTTTAAATTTAATTGTTCCTTATCTTCATTTACTTTTTAATACAGCTAAGAATTTTTCTTTCTGTGGCTTCCTATTTCTTCTGTAAGTCTCTTATTGATAAACTGGACGTTAATTTGCAACGGAAGTAGGTAATCCTGGACAATACTTAAATTTCTCCATAATTGCACACGATTGCTTATCTAGACAAGAACAAGCCGTGTGCTTACTCGAAGTTTAGACAAAGGATAGGGTGTATCATACACTAAAAAAAGTAACCATTTTTATCATTTTAATAAAATCAAAGTAAAAAATGTGGTGTCAGAAAAATAAAAATAAAGTTAAAAAAGCAATTTAACAAATTACAACGACCATTTCGAAAATGATTTTTTCAAAGACTAAAATTTAAGACATAAAAAATCGCACGGTGTTGATCATACATTACATACGCCATGAATTAAACATTAATAGTGTTATTACACGTAAAAATTCCAAGCGACAAAAACCGCCTGCGACTCGTACGCATTATCCACCTGAAACTTACGGATGATCCAAGCATTTCATTGGCTGTTCGGGAAAAGGCTTTTCCATCGTCAGATTTCAAAGAAATCTGACGACACATTTAAAATGAAATTTCATTCTTAAACTTCTAAAGAACCGACAATATTACTTTTTACACCGTCGAATAGAGAAAAAAATGTACTTTTAAATGCAATTTGTTTGAAAGCTGTATCTCAATTTATTTCTGAGTTATTATTTTTTTTTGTAGTTTTTATTACTTTTTTGTCATAGTGGCAACAGAAGGTATCCATCTCTGTTGAAAGTAAAGGGAAATACAGATTACTGTATAGAGCAATCAGAAAACGAATAAAATGAGGATTAAACCAATAAAAACCTTCAGATATGCTTTTGATTTCCTACCCTGACAGAGAACAATAACCATTTTTCCAAATGGTTAAAAAGTCCTCACCTTAACGCCAATTAAATACTATTAACCCATTCACTACGGGTCAGGACGGAACGTATATATCTCAGTGTATAATTTTGTTTATTTTATTCTTATCAATTTTATGAAAAATAATCTGTGTCATAAGGTAAATGCACATGTACTGGACCACTAATTTTTAAAGTTTAAAACAAACCCAAAATGCATTTCGGAAAGACGATCGAAAGAAATCTGATTTAGTATCATCCTTAAATGCTGACTTTCCATAAACTGTTTGTAATAATTGTTTTTTTTTTCTGCTGGTACATTTGTTTATTTTCTAGAGCGTTCAAAAACAGATTTTTTGGCAAACTCTTAGAGATTTAATTAAGAGATAAGTTTTTATCTAAAATACATGGTGTATCTAAACTCTTGGGCAAAACTTTAAGGGGTGATAGTACTCATCAAGACAAACAATATTAAATAGGGAACTGAGATCCCAAAGATCTTCCGAAGGAGATAGGTGCCATTAAAGTTTAGGGTCCAAAATTTCAAATGATTCATAAAAAAAGGAAAATTTGGTCGATTCGTTTGCGGTTTACGCTAAAACTATTCTTTACGTCAGTATTTTCTTTTAAATAAATTTTAAAGATAAAGTTTTAAAAATGCCGATAGAGGGCGCTTTAGACTTTGGAGTAACGAACAACCATTTTTTACCATCATTTTTAAAATCTCATTAAATGCTTTCAAAAGCTTAGACTTAAACTTAAATTTTTGAGCTCAAAATCTGAATCGTTGGGAGTGGTGAAGTAGCGCAAACTGAACTGTGTTCAGTAAAGGGGGGGGGGGGGGTCAAATTTCAACTCCTGAGCACACATTAGTTTGCGCTATTTAACCACTCACAACGATTCAGATTTTGAGCTCAAAATTTAAATTTAAAGTCTAAACTTTTGAAAGCAATTATTGAGATACAAAAAATAACGGTAAAAAATAGTTGTTCGTTACTCCAAAGTCTAAAGCGCCCTCTATCGTCATTTTTTGAACTTTATCTTAAAATTTCTTTTCAAGAAAATACTGACAGGAAAAATAGTTTTAGCGAAACCGCAAACGAATCGATCGTTTTTCCCGTTTTTTATAATAATTTGAAAATTTGGACCTAAACTTTAGCCACCTACCTCCTTCGGAAGACGTTTGGGACTCTCAGTTTTCTATTTAATATTGTTTGCCTTGATGTGTACTATCACCCCTTAAAGTTTTGCCCAAGTGTTTAGATACACCTGTATTGTTTCTTAATATTATGTTTTATTTTGAATTAAACGGCTGTTGGTATACTCTATTAAATTGTGAATAATTTGTTAGGTAAGCCGAAAACTTAAGGTTCATGCATCAGAAATTGACTCGGCCCACTGATGGAACAAATGGGAAGGTAACATTTTTTATTTTTCCTGAAGAACATATTTTGTAACTTTGAATGTTTACTCTGAGGCATGAAAATTAGGACTAGCTGAAAAATTATATATATGTTTTTGGGATTAATTGACGCTTTAATAATATTTAGGTAAATGACATTAATTCGCCTTAAATGACAAGATTTATTTTATTCAAATTTTATATGAAATATCAAATACCATGTTAAGACAAAATTTTTTTTTAATTACCATATTTTACATTCTTCAAATGAATTTTAAAAGTTAGGTCTATTAGATAATTAAATGCACAGTAATTATTTTATGATAGTTAGCTGAAATGTACGTCCTTTTTAATTCACTCACTTTTAGCAATAGAGTTCTGAAAATTTCTTTTCAAATTAAGTATCAGGATATATTCAGAATGACAATAACGATACATTGTTTCAGAAATTAACCCTTTATCTACTGACGGTACTTATAAGTACTATGAAAATAACTTGTTAAAAATTTCATCTAATACATCTATTAGTAGTAATACAATTTAGAATGAGTTATAGAGGCATTGCTTCATCTTGTTCCAAAAGCATTATGGGCTACACAAAGCAAAAATATTTTTAAAATGATGATTTATTTTACCTTTGCATCTTTTCAGCTTTCTTGGCGTTGGGGGAGGGGGGGGGAATTTTTCAATCGGAAATATTTCTATATTTCTATTGTAAGAACATTATATTTGTAGATTTTTTAATACTACAAAATACTAAGAGAAATATTTAAAATAAAAGATTTCAGTGAGATTATAAATATTGCACAAAATGCGTATAAATTCAAATTTATTTAAACCTTCTAAATCCGCCAATCCTTCTAAAATCTTTCTAAAATTTATTAAATGATTATGTAAATCTTCTAATGTAGTTTAAAGAATTCACGAAAAATGCTTTAGAAGATAAATTTTTCATAATTCAGTACATAAAAGGTTAAACATGGTCAGTGAGTATATTGTCCTAATCAACTAATTAGATTAGAAAAGTTTATTACACAATTATTTATTTTAAAAACTTACTGAAATATGTTCTTTCAAGAAGCCGCAATTGTTATTTGAAAATTTTTATAGAAATAATTTTATATAATAATTTGTGTGATTATATATTTTTAACTTGACTTTGCCTGAATTTATATTTTTAAATGAAGAATATCACGAAAAAAAAAATTCATTTTTAGTGGTAAAAGTGCTCATACGAAGACTTTTTATTTGAGTACAGGATTTTTCCATTCGTTACCAAACGTTATTTTTCGCGAAAATATAATACATTTCACAACCTATAATTGTCCAAATGCTTAGAGATTTAGATATGTTATAGTAGGAGAGCTGTTGAACATTTTTGACTAGGTATTTGAGGCACCCTGAAAATTTGTGCAACACTTCTTTTGTAATGCCTGAATACAAAATCGAATGTCTGGCTGAAGGATCGTGGCCCAAAACCTGTGCCAGACACGTGTCAAGTGCCATTTTTTGACACTACCCACTACCCAAAAAAGGTATTTGAGGCACGCTGAGATTGAAACAGAATAATATTTATACTTAGAAAAAAAATATTTTGAAAATGACAGACACTTTAGTTGGCCCCAAAACTGTGCCAGACACGTGTCAAGTGCCATTTTTTGACTACCCAAAAAAGGTATTTGAGGCACGCTGAGATTGAGGCACAATAATATTTATGCTTAGAAAAAAATATTTTGAAAATGACAGACACTTTAGTCGGCACAAAAACTGTGCCAGACACGTGTCAAGTGCCATTTTTTGTCTGGCACAGGTTTTGGGCCGCGATCCTTCAGCCAGACATTCGATTTTGTATTCAGGCATTACAAAAGAAGTGGTGCACAAATTTTCAGGGTGCCTCAAATGCCTTCCCTAAAATGTTTAACAGCTCTTGGACTATTACATAAAATGCGTGTAAGCTGACTGTGTCAAAAGCGGGTGAGACCGCGACGAAACATTCGTTTTTTACTTTCTTCTATCTGTACAAGAAGAAAGTATTGGATTCGTAAAAATTTTCAACATTCGGTTTTCGACAGATTTACACGTTTTAGGAGTCAGAGATTCCGAAAAACATGTTTTTACAAAAGGTCTGTCTATGAATCTGTGAGTCTGCCTGTCTGTATGTGACACAAATTTTGTGGGCGCTCTATCTCAAGAACTAATGCACGGAATTTAATAAAAATTTATATTCAGTTAGTCTCTGATATAAATTGGTGCTTATTAGTTTTTGGTGTAAATCGCCCAACAGGTGGCGCTGCTTTGCAGCATTTTTCACGATTTCCTCCATAGCTCTATCTCAAGGACCAATGCACAGATTTTCATCAAACTTCAGATTCAGTTAGACCTCCTTGACATGAATTGGCGTTTTATACATTTTGGTGTAAATCGCTTAACAGGTGGCATTGCTATGCTGCATTTTTTTAATTTCCGCAATAGCTCTATGTCAAGAACTAATTCTTGAATTTTCAACTAACTTCAGATTCAGGCATACCTTTATATGAATTAGTGCTGTTCATTTTTTGGTGCAAATCGCTCAACAGGTGGCGCTGCTATACTGCATTTTTCAGAATTTCCGCTATAGCTCTATCGCATGAACGAATGCACGAATTTTCACCAAACTTCAAATTCAGATGTACTTTGATATGAAATGGTGCTAAATTGATGTAATTTCTTGTGCTATTTAAATGATTTAATTGACGTGATTTATATAGAAGAAAGTTTTGTGATGGCCATAACATAACTAGTTTACTGTTTTCGTTAAAATTTTCACACATTTTATTTTGTAAAAAATAGTACTACCCGTCCAAATGAATCGATATTTTTGTAGATGATATAAATCTGGTGTATTCAGAGGCTCTAAAAAGATTGTGCTAAAATACGGACGTTTAGTTACTTTTAGCGAAGTAAAAATATCATCTCCGCGTTCTCCGGCATATTTAAAAGGGTTAAAATTCCTATTTTTAAAAACCGATTATACCATCGATTAGAAGAAGGTTCCCGCTTTAAGGGCATGTTTTTGGTTTGTCGGCACCTATATAATTTCTCCCAGGAGGGACGTTGCCATGAGGGAGAAACGAAATTGCCATTTTTCGATAAACGACACTTTCTGAAATTTTTTTTCGAAATGTTAACTGCGATATTTTTTCGAATTTGAGACGTAAAAGTACGATCTTTTGAAATATGTCTTCCCCTTTTAACTGTTCCAAGTGGTTTGGTCGATTAAAGTTAAATCAAAACTGTGAAAAATCACAAAGAAAATCGAGCTGTCTGCTCTCTGCTTCCTCCCGATGCGTAAATGGGTTTCTACGCATGGGCAAGTGCTTTTTTGAGCTCACAATAAAACGTGAATTTTTTATGAGAGTTCGTTGTCGTTTTTAATTAATATCTCGATTAATTATCAAAATATTAAAATTCTGAGTCTGAGATGCATTATAGGAGAGGCCTTGAACTACCGTCATACAAATTTTCAGCCTTGTACGTACGGTAGATTTCGCTAGACATCGCGGACACACACACAAACAGACTGACATAGCGAAACTTTCTTTTATTAGTATATATCGCAAGATTTATTTTATTCAAATTTTATATAAGTTATCAAATACCATGTTAAGACAAATAATTTTTGAATTTACGTATTTTACATTATCCAAAAGAATCTTAAAAGTTAGATCTATTAGATAATTAAATGCACAGCAATTATTTTATGACAATTAGCTGACGTGTACGTCCTTTTTAATTCATTCACTTTTAGAAATGGAGTTCTGTAAATTTCTGTTCAAATTAAGCAACAGGGTTAAGAATTCTTTCGTCTTAATATTTATTTAGAACGATAATAACATATATTGTTTCGGAAATTAAACAAGGTTCGTCAGTTTATTGTTCTAAGATTAGAAAAATTCATTACACAATGATTTGTTTTCAAAACTTACTGAAGTACGTTCTTTCAAGAAGCTACAATTCTTATTTAAAAATTAATAAGCAATAACACTATTTAAGAAGCAAGAAAGGATTGAATTGGCGAAAAAAAATATTGATTATCATTTTACTTTGTTCTATCTTTACAAGAAGGAAGTTTTGGATTCGTGAAAATTTTTGACTTTCGGTTTTCGACGGATTTGCTCATTTTAATGGTCAGGGATTCCGGAAAATATGTTTTTACAGAATGTCTGTCTGTGAGTCTGTCTGTATGTGACACAAATTTTGGGCGCTCTATCTCAAGAACTAATGCACAGAATTTAATAAAAAAATTATATTCAGTTAGTCCCTGATATAAATTGGTGCTGATTAATTTTTGGTGTAAATCGCTCAATAGGTGGCACTGCCATGCAACATTTTTCACGATTTCCACAATAGCTAAATCTCCAGAACTAATGCACGGATTTTCATCAAATTTCAGATTTAGTTAGTCCTTAACATGAATTGACTTTTTATAAATTGACGTTATCCGATCTGGAATTTCACATACAAATCTAATTAATCGTGGAAAAATCGTCAAAAATGTATAATAAAAATTTAAGATCCAACAGAAATAGATCCAGATACTTCCGTAATACCATCATTAGGCGTCAATATTATTTAATAGTATAATTCTGCTATTAAATAAGACGAATATTACTATTCGAAAATGGCAGTACACAAAAGTAAGTACCTCTACTGCACCGTGTAATATAAACCAATTTTTCTGAAATAAGGTCACATACCCTTAAAGACAACGTCTTATATTGAACTATAGCAGTTACATTTTTCATATCTTATCGTTTATACCAGAAAACTTTATCTATTCTAATAATGAAGCCCTTCCAAAAGTAAATAGGTTGAATAATCTATTATTTAAATCAGCGTATTTTCATTGCAAAAGTTCTTGAAAACGGATTCAAAATAACGGTGCTTCACGAAAATTTATTGTTGTCTTTCGAAGAATCTCAAAGTTATCTCTTGGCAGAAAGTTAAACATGCAATAAGTTATTACTAGATTAACGTAAAACGTTCTCGTTAATTAAATAAACTGTTCAAATGTTTCAGTTAATGACATTGCTTTTGTTGTGTTAAAAATTAAATAAGAAAAATTTCTTCCTAAACAGTGAGTGAAAACATCTTGTTGATATTTATTGTGTCTGTCACTACTTAAATGTTTCTTGTTAAATAAATTTTGTACTTTGAAAAATTTTATGGCTTAATGATTCACAGAAGGAGAATAATTCATATTCTCTTGGCCCATATCAAAGCCTGTGATTTCTCCAGTTATATTTCTTTTATGCGTGTTTTATTAACACGTTAAGCGCCACGTCAGTCACCGGTCACTGACATTGAACTTTCCGTTTAGAACGCGTCGTTCACCGGTGACTGACCGTCTAAAATATTATATAAAACTAAATATATATATATATATATATTGTTTTAAGTAATTACTGAAAATTTATTTAAATTTTACTTACCTTTTATTTATTACAGGATTATGCTTTCTAAAAAATTACTTAAAATATTGTACATTTTTCAGCTTCAGTGTCAGCCACCGTGACACTCAACGTGTTAACAATTGGAAGTAATCCCGTACTTCTCACGGGGAGAATAAAAAACGAATACTCATGAACACTCAACCGTAGCTGCGGACCTTCTGGTTATTTTCTCAGTCAAATAAATAGATTTAAAACATATTTTTTTTTTAATGAATGATGTTAAATTGAACAAGAAAGAAAAATCATGCCTCAAACACAGATTATGAAACACTTTCCAATACTTCTTAAATTCTATACCAAAGCTTCGCTGCTTAATAAAGCAAAAAAAAATCTAAGTAAACCTTTTAGAAAACTCGTTTGAAAACCAGATTTCAGCTATTACCGTCCATAGCGGAAAAGTAGTCCAAATATTTTGTGCAGCCCTGTATTTAATTTACAATTTGTACATATTCTACCTAATATGACCAAACTTAGTTTTGTAAGAAAATGCATAATAGGTTGAAAATTCACCTTCAGCAGTTTCCATCAATATAGGGAAAAATACTTAAATTTTTCTATACAGCCCTGTATGTATTACCAACAGATTTTTATATGCGCTCATATTAAGCTAAAATTTAATTCAGGTTAAAACGTAATTAAAACTACTCAAATCACACTTCCAAACATTATAATCCCTAGGAGCCTATTTATCCAATACTTTGCTTGTACATAATTTTATCTATATTCTAGAAACATGACTTATAGACAAAGAGCCGGCAGCACAGACAATGACCTCATCGAGTTCACGAATGAAGTTCTAGGATTAGTTAAATCTTAATTCGCATATTAAAACACAATTGGTCTGCCAAGTCATATCTTGGTGGAAAACACCTGAAAACCCGATTTTAGCGGCTGACTCGTAGGTTTACCATTGTGTTTTCCTGCAGCAAAATGGTGAAGGGCTATGAGGACATGGATACAGCGCCTAGAAGATACAGTGTGGAAAACGGCTATTCCTATAATGCTTTAAAAAGTGCTAAAAACTTGTATCCCATAAATCTCCAACAATGCTCAGCGGCAATATGCTTTTACAAGCGCCATCTCGTAACTCTTTTCAATATAAACCCTGTGTTTGCAAAAATTATAGAATGTTAAATATCGGAAACTTTAAATATAAGATATTTTAGTCTGTTATAAGCTAATTTAGTTAAGGAATGACGTGAAATAGGTTAAAGAGTCTCTTTTAGAATGACTATCGTTTTTAAATCACTACGATGGCGCTACGATCGACATCTTGTTATGCAGCATCGTTGTACATTTATGGGATTCAATTTTTTAGCACTATTTTGTAGCCGTTTTCCACACTGTATCTTCTAGGCGCTGTAACATGGAGGACTGGGTGCAGGAAAACACAATGGTAAACCTACGAGTCAGCCGCTAAAATCGATTCTTCAGGTGTTTTCCACCAAGATACGACTTGGCAGACCGATTGTGTTTTTGTAACCCTTTAAGACCCAACCCACACGATCCTGCAGGTTAGACATTCATTTAAATTTTTGTTTCTGAGTCGTATGTAGTAAAAACTCGAATTGAACAACAGTTCTGGTTTGCAGATAGAGTCAAGTGTCATTTTTTATCAACAGGTAGCGATTGCAATCCATGTTATACTTTCTACAGGCATGACTAGCTTTGTTTACAAATACATCGGGCCTTAAAGGGATATGCGAATCAAGATTTAACTAATCCTAGAATTTCATCCATGAGCTCGATGAGGTGACTGCCGGCTCCCGGTCTATTAGTATTAGTATACAAGGTTGACAAAAGTTTTCAGATACATTCCCATTTATTCTCGGAAATTGCTGAATGAAAATTTTCAACTGTGCTATTCGATTCAATGAAATAACTTTTAGCATACTATGTAGCATGCATACAAATCCATAGATCATATACAGGTTCTGCTCAAAAGAAAAAAAAAACGGATATTTTTCCGACTATTGATTGTAATAGCAGAAATTGGGTTTCAAATGTGTTTTGAGTTTTCAAATTGTTTATTTATACATCATATTTCACATTAATAAACTGTGAAGTTTTGTTACTGTATACTGAATGTGCTTGAAAGTGTTACATAATCTATGCTAGACGCATGATTTTTCGTTCTTTTTACTTTCTATCTTTACAAGAAGAAAGTATTGGATTCGTGAAAATTTTCGCCTTTCGGTTTTCGACGGATTTACACGTTTTAGGGGTCAGAGATTCCGAAAAACATGTTTTTACAAAATGTCTGTCTGTGAGTCTGTCTGTATGTGACACAAATTTTGTGGGCGCTCTATCTCAAGAACTAATGCACGGAATTTAATAAAAATTTATATTCAGTTAGTCCCTGATATAAATGGGTGCTGATTAGTTTTTGGTGTAAATCGCTCAACAGGTGGCGCTGCTATGCAGCCTTTTTCACGATTTCCGCAGTAGCTCAATCTCCAGAACTAATACACGGATTTTCATCAAACTTCAGATTCAGTTAGTCCTTGATATGACTTGAAGTTTTGTACATTTTGGTGTAAATTGCTCAACTGGTGGCGTTTCTATACTGCATTTTTTACTATTTCCGCAATAGCTCTATCTAAACAACAAATGCTTGGATTTTCATCAAACTTCAGGTTTAAGTATACTTTGGTATGAATTAGTGCTGTTTGTGTTTTGGTGCAAATCTCTCCACAGGTGGCGCTGCTATGCTGCACTATTCAGAATTTCCATTATAGCTGTATCTCAAGAACTAATGCAATAATTTTCACCAAACTTCAGAATCTGTTAACCCTTGACATGAATTGACATTTTGTACATTTTAGTGCAAATCGCTCAACAGGTGGCACTGCTATGCTGTATTTTTCAGAATTTCCACTATAGGTGTATCTTAAAAACTAATGTACGAATTTTCATCAAATTTTAGAATCAGTTATTCCTTGACATGAATTGACATTTTATACAGTTTGGTGTAAATCGCTCAATAGGTGGCGCTGCTATGCTGTTTTTGTGATTTCCGCAATAGCTCTATCTCAAGAACTAAGGCACGAATACATTAATAAGTTATTCACAGATAAATCTGTTTATTTAAAACCTGTATTTTACATATAATCCATAACTTTAAGTTATTTACCTTATTATCAGGTTTTACTTTATTTTCCATGTGCAGCAATACTTTATTTTGTATACATCCTTCATATATTTAAAAGCATTTTCATTTCGTTAATGTTTTCTTTATTTATATTAAAAAAGGCCACATCATTTTAAATTGTTTTTAAAAATATATATATTATTTTACAGTTCTATATAAAAAAAAAAAACATTACATTTAACTTAACTTAGTATTCCCCTTTACTATCCATTTATATACTTTGTATTTCGTCCGTTCACAAATATTTCATAAATTTACAGTTCAATTCATTCCAAATTGTCGATATAGTTTTAAGTCTATAAAATCTCTTCAATTTTCCATAATAAAAATTTTCAATTCTTCTAAGTATCTTTTTATAAAAGTTCGTTCCTTTGTAAGTTATTTTTAACACATTATCCTATTTTCCATTCTTGTCTATTTAAAAGTTTCAATTTCATTTAATCCTTAAAAACATAAAAGTTCTAAAATTCATATATAACTTACTATATTATTTTCCAACATTCATAGTTCTTTCGTCTTATCCTAATGTTTTTCTAGTTAACTAAATTCATCATAATTTCAGATGTATATTATTATGCTTGCTGCATTATATAAAGAGAAATAACGTTTTCACCTAGTGAAACGTTTTCGCCCTAGTGAAGGGTAAAAATGTTATTTCTCTTTATATAATGCAGCAAGCATAATAGTATACATCTGAACTTATGATGAATTTAGTTAACTAGAAAAACATTAGGATGAGACGAAATAACTATGAATGTTGGAAAATAATATAGTAAGTTATATATGAATTTTAGAACTTTTATGTTTTTAAGGATTAAATGAAATTGAAACTTTTAAATAGACAAGAATGGAAAATAGGATAATGTGTTAAAAATAACTTATAAAGGAACGAACTTTTATAAAAAGATACTTAGAAGAATTGAAAATTTTTATTATGGAAAATTGAAGAGATTTTATAGACTTAAAACTATATCTACAATTTGGAATGAATTGCACTGTAAATTTATGAAATATTTGTGAACGGACGAAATACAAAGTATATAAATGGATAGTAAAGGGGAATACTAAGTGAAGTTAAATGTAATGTTTTTTTTTATATAGAACTGTAAAATAATATATATTTTTTAAAACAATTTAAAATGATGTGGCCTTTTTTAATATAAATAAAGAAAACATTAACAAAATGAAAATGCTTTTAAATATATGAAGGATGTATACAAAATAAAGAATTGCTGCACATGGAAAATAAAGTAAAACC